>QVRM01006244.1:0-277011 GCA_003439945.1 Dermanyssus gallinae | reverse complement strand
ATGGGCCCAAATGCCCCTGCCCGGCTAGTTGTGCCTTCAGCTAGCCTGGACATCTGCACCTGCAGCCGTCGGCGATATTTCGAGGCCCGCTAGCGCCATGAGTAACAAGTCCGCGGGCATTAAGCGAAGAAGGCAGGGCGTCGATGCTGACTCAGTGGCTGATGAACCGTCGGGTGACGATGGTTTTACCGTTGTTACTAGCGCGAGGCTAAAGAAGACCGTGCTGCGGGAGCAAAAACAGTTAGATCGGTTTAAAAGCGAAGTCAACTCAGGAGCATTCGGAGCTTTCAGGGTTCGCCTGAGACACAAGGAGAACCCTGACGGGAGTTTGGATAACTTCAAAGAAGGTCCGATGCTACGGTTATTCAAGGCAATCGACTTGGTCATATATGGTCCAAGCAGGTTTCAGGTACAGCAAGCCTTAGCCCGTCTTTACGTCGCTGTAAATGCTTTGGGTCTAACGGTAAACCAGAGAAAGACAGAAGCAATGAAATTCAGAAGGGGCGGCAGAATCACTGGCACTGACACCTTGCGATACGCCAGTGTACCGCTCGCGTACGTAAATAGGTTCCCATACCTAGGGCTACTGTTTTCTTATAACGGACGCAGCTTCACCGCACACATCGCCGAGAGGTGCAGGAAGGCAGTGACCGCCGTATGGGCAATAAAATTGCCGCAGTTGTTGTCACTCGGAACCGCCTTGAGACTGTTAGATCTCAAAATAGCCCCGATCGCGTCGTATGGGATACGTGTCATTTGGGAGGACCTCACGGCGCAGAACCTCGAACAGCTTAACCGTGTTAAGGCCTCCTTTCTCAAGAGGGTTCTGGGATTACACATCTCGACCCGCAACCGTCTAGTATATCTCCTAGCATACACACCGCTGTTCACCGAAGATCTGCGGCACCGCTTCGATCTGTCAACGACGACGGCTTACAAGGAGAACCTCGAATGCTGGGAGATAAAGTTCGCGGATATCGATGATAAATTCTTCGAAACTGGAGCTATGACACGTAACGAATGGAGAGAGGCGTATTGTTACAACCGTCACGTCGTAACCCGCTATGCCGTACACGGCTTTTATCATAATTGTGTATTGTGTGGGACTTCCACGAACCAGATGACCATTGCAGGTGCTCCAGATGCGAAGCACACTGTGGAAGATACCACGCCGCTTCCTGTGCTCTGGTCCCTTCCCTAGGTAGCCTGACTGACCCGATCTTAAAATATTTGCGATGAGCACTTTCTAGTCTATTTCCATATAGGAGAAAATTGGGTTGTACCCATATAGTCCGTGTAGTATATATTTATATACCGGATGTTTCGTGGGCTCAACCTCCAATGTGACACGACCATGCCCAATGGTGCAATTTTAGCCACTATTGTATACAGTGAAGAGATATATATATATTGTGTTTATACTACCTGGCAAAGGTGAATAAATGTTTGAATTGAATTATTCAAGGCAATCCACAGCCTGGTGCCGGAGGGGCGAATCTCAGGCGATAAGAGTAGCATCTTTGTCAACGTTTCCTCCATCGATGTACCTCAGAAGCTTTCCAGCCTAACATGCGTTGATGACATCCCGGTGACCGCCTCTTGCCCGGGCTTGGCCTCGTTTAAGGCCAGGATTCAAGGTGTCTGCACCGCGCTAACAGAGGAAGAGATAAAAACGGAGCTATCAAACTACGGCGTCACGGCTGCCCGAAGACTGTTCGTCTCTTCTGGCAATCAAAAGAAGCCTCTGCCAAAAGTGATCCTAACCTTCGACCGTCAACCACCGGCGTCAGTGTTCCTGGGTTATCGTTCGCACGCGGTAGTTCTGGAACCCGACCAGCCCCGAGTCTGCTTTAACTGCTCCAGGGTTGGCCACATTGCGGCGAACTGCTCACTTCCCAAGGCTTGTCGCAACTGTGGCAAAGGAAGCCACCTAGCCGCCGATTGTCCGAAGTCGTCCAAGTGTGTCAACTGCGGGTGACCTCACGACGCAAAGTCACCCAGCTGCCCGCGATTATTCTACCTGAATGAAAGGAATAGAGTTCTAATGGAAGCCAGAACCCTCCACCAGGTCCGGGCTACTCACCCGGATGCATCTATCAACGAAGCCTTGGCAGCGCCTACACTCTCTTCACAGGGCTCAAGCAGCGCGGACTGAGCGACATATGCCTTGGTGGTGCGCGGTATCGCGGTTGGTGGAAACACCACTCCGCAGCTCCTTCTACCCCGGCCTAGAGCGGCTCCCAAACAGCGTCCTCGAGCCAAGCCACGAACGAAGGTTACGCGCACTCGCCTCCGGGGACCTCGCAACGGGTCGTCCAAATTAGTTCCGGACTTAATATCTATGAAGTCTGAGCTGTCGAAAATGGTTAAGTCTATAACGAACGCATTGCAACCTTTATTGGCGCTACTGTCGGTTGCTAGCGACCTCAGACAATCATAATGACGGATGATCACAACGACTGCAGGACGGTGACAGAACCCACACAGGTCAGGTCGTCGGATTCTTCAGAAGGTGCCGGTCCAAGCCTTACATCTGGACAGAACCCTGCTACTCCGCCAGACCCCTTGGGGCCCAACAGGGTTACCTGTCACCAATGCGGCTAGACCTTTGCCAGGCGAGGCCTCCGTAGACATGTTACGGTCAAACATGGGGGTGGGGGCGCCATACCCGTCCCCAACGGGGCCATGAACGAGTCTTCTCTAGACCTCACGGAGTACATCCAGGCTTTCATTTAAACTGGGAAGCTGGTTCGTATCCTTCCCAAAGTGGTAAGGAAGTCAGTGGCTGACGCATTGTCAGAGGTGTGCTTAAAGGTTGCCTCGGACAACGACGACGCTGCCTGGCTTGGGCTTTTCTTCTTCGCCCCAGTCGTGCTGAGGTTACCGATAGGGCGCAGGGATTCACGTTCTCTGGCAGTGGTCATCAGAAAGAACTTGGTGGAGTTCCGACGTGGTGTTCGGCTTACAGACCTGGCTCCCCTACTTACCGCGGGTGGTTCGGGTGGTAATGCTAAGCGAAATCAGTCGATCACGCGGGCTGTGTCGGCCAAGCTATCGGACGGGGATGTGTCGGGAGCAGCCCGCCTTCTTCTATCTGACGACGTTATGGTCGATGAACCAGCCGCTACGGCGTCGTTACGGGAAAAACACCCCCCCGCGCAGCCAGACTTGTGCTGGCCGTCTGCTATACCCTCACAACTCTTACCTTCATTTACGTCGGTCGAGGATGTTCGCTATGCGGTTGGATAATTTTCAAAGAGCTCGGGCGCCGGCCTGGATTATAAGACCTTGGCTCCTACAGAACCTCCTCTCACCGATTCTCGGGTGCTCATCCGATGGACTTAGTAAGGCCCTGGCAAAGGTAATCGACCTACTGCGATGGGGAGTTCCACATCCAAGGTGGTGCCCCCTCATCTTCGGAGCGAGGCTGTTCGCATTGAAGAAGAAAGACGGCTCGTTCAGACCTATCGCGTGTTCTTCGGTACTACGCAGGGTCGCGGCAAAATTTGCAGTGAGGGACTCCAGGGGTACTATTAAACTAGCGGTTAGGCCTCACCAGTTGGGTTTCTCCACCAAGGGGGTGCTGAAATAATGATTCATGCTACCAGGGCTTTTATAAATTCTCGGCTTGATCCATCCGTGTTAGTTAAACTTGATTTTACGAACGCGTTCAACACCGTCAGGAGGGACCACTTATTAAGAGTGGTTGGAGATGAGGCCCCTGCCATGTATCACCAAGTGAAGTCGGCCTACGGTGATCCGTCGCACTTGATCTTACCCTCGGCACTGCTTAGTTCGGCTGTAGGGGTTCAGCAGGGAGACCCCCTCCCCCCCCTCTCTGTTCTGTCTTGCCGTTAAAGACTTTAACTCTCTAGAGAGTCCTCTTAACCTGTGGTATTAAGACGACGGAGTCATCGGAGGAAACGTTGCTACAGTCTGTGAGGACTTAAAGAAGATATTAAGTTTTGCAACATGCAGTGTGTTGGAGTTGAACCCAACTAAGTGTGAGGTTCACATCATCCGTTCAGGTACGGCCGATATATCTGCTATACGGAACCTTTCCCGGACTGCCGCGTAACAGGCGACGACCTAGATCTCCTTGGGGTACCCCTGCTCGAGGTTGGTTTAATTGCCTTCCCCAGCTGGGTGCCCACCGAGGGTTATACCTGCTACGCTCATGCTTCTCCGCGTCCAAGCTAAACTACCTGTTCAGAGGAATCAACTACTCAGCCTTTTTTGTCCCAATTAGAGGAAATTAACTTAAAGCTGTGCCTTGCGTTGGAATCTACAATTAAGCTGCGGTTGCGAAACGACCCTTTAGTCCAGGCCGTCTTACCGATAGCCAGAGGTAGTCTAGGCCTGCCGGAAGCAGTTTCACTTTCAGACGATGGAAAGAGACCTGATAGAATGACCCTGACTCCCTTCGAGCGAGGCCAAATGCTGGTGTGAGACGCGACCGCAACCGACTCTTGAGCCCCCTCATTGGTCGGTACGGGCGCAGCCCGCCCTGGACACGCGGTAGCCCTAGCGGAAGCAGCCAAGTGCAGAAAATATTCAAGCATCGGTTATCCACATTTGTTCTCACCGCTTGCATTTGAGACATTGGGGGAGCCTGGGTCGCTCACGACGAAACGGCTCAAGGATGTCGGGAAAAGATTGGCGCTCGCTACAGGAGACAAGAGGGCGGGCGAGTAATTACTGCAACGTCTGTCATTAGATGTTCAGAGGGGGAATGCCGCTTCGGTGAGAGGTACCCTGGCTAGGTGGACCAGCCCAAGCCTGGACCTAGTGCCTTGAGTTATGCCCCAGCGGGCTGTGCACACGTTCTTACATCACAAATGTATATTTTGCTACACTTAAATAAATGATTATATTTATATATATATATATATCTTATCGCCGAGAGAGATCGCTTGTGGCGCTCTTTGCAGAGCATTCGCAAACGATCCCCGAACAGCACACGCGTACTGAGACTGCGAGAAGAGTACAACAAGATGAGAAATAAAGTGCAAAATCGACGGACCAAACTGGAGCGCCATCGACTTCGGGGTATGGTCGATATGGACTCGACCAACGGCCGACCGATCTGCAAAGTTGTGCGGCGCGCAAAACAGGTTGACAAAGTGCCCCCGGTGCCCAAGCTGGATATTGACGGCGAAGCGATCACGGAGCCTGCGAAGGTCTCAGAGGCCTTTAACACTTTTTTCACTAATGGTGTCGCTTCATCCTTGCCAAAGAATCCCATAAATTAGCGTGTTATTAAAGAACATCTACCAGAACACACCGCGACGATATTTAGTTTTAAAAAGGTGACGAAACTACAAGTGTTAGCTTTACTTAGTGGTATTGGGGATCCAGCAGCCGGCTACGACGGTTTGCAGTCTCACATTATCCACCACGTAAGATCTCACATCGCTGATCCCCTGACACACATCATTAATGCCATGATAGAAGAAGCAGCGTATCCTAGCCGCTTAAAGATCGCCAGAGTGGTACCGATCCACAAAGGTGGTAGTATGAGCGACCCGTCAAACTACCGTCCAGTGAGTGTTTACCTGTTTTAAATAAGATTATTGAAAACACACTTGTTAGTCAATTGACGAGGCATCTCGAAAGCAACAACATGCTCTCGGGCAACCAATTTGGATTTCGCAAAAACCGGGGCACAGGTCATGCTGTTATGCGGCTAGTTGAGAATACCCGTTTCGAGTTAGATAAAGGACTTTTTTGTGCAGCAGTTTTTTTTAGATCTTAGACGCGCCTTTGACAGCGTTCGTTCAGATATTCTCCTACTTAATTTCAAGCACCTGGGCTTTGACGATCACGCTATTAAACTGCTATCGGCGTACTTCCTCGGGCGTCACCAGCTTGTGGACGTGGGGGGAACCCGGTCAGAACTGCTCCCGGTTTTGCTAGGTATACCTCAGGGCTCGTGCATTGGCCCACTAGCCTTCCTCTGCTTTATAAATGATATAGACAATATCGCACGAGGAGCCGCTATCATTTGTGCTGACGACAGCACTTTTAAATATGTTGGGCAGTCTGATGAAGAGGTACACCGGGTGATGATGTAGAATGTCACTGCCCTCAACGCTTGGTGTGCAGCAAACCGTATTGCTATCAATGCAAAGAAAACTCAAGTGGTGGTCTTCGGACAGGGTAGCGCCATTCCTCGAATGCCACCTGTATTCATAAATGGCCACCTGATACAACCCAGCGAATGTGTCAAGGTCCTGGGTGTAACAGTAGATGCAAAACTCTCTGGCAACGCGCATGTAGAGACACTTATCCGTCGGTTTGCTGTCATCACAAACTCATCAAGATACATCAAAAACCAAATTGGAGCACCTTCATGCAAGCTGCTCTACAACGCCTTTTTTTTATTCACCTTACGTATGGATCGGAATTCTGGACTGCCTGCAGTAAGGGTTGGGCGGAGCGACTAAGTGTGGCACAGGGGCGCTTTCTTCGTATGTTTCGGGGATCGGCCAGTCGAAAGAGAAAACAACACAATATATTAGCTATAGAAAATACCATGAGCTATTTAACCTTGATAGTGATTTTTAAGAATATCCATGGGATTGGGCCGAAGATACTAAAACTTGATCGCCTTGGAGGTGCGAGAGAGACCAGAGCATCTAACACGGTCACACGGAAGATCCGCATGCATCGAAGCAGCAAGGGCAGCCAAGCTTTTGGCGTGCGAGCTGTCAGAGAGTGGAACACCCTTCCGGTTAGCTTGCGTTGTTTGAAATCCTTAAATAACTTCAAGGAGAATTTAAAGTCACACCTATTACCCCGTCAATAATGGATGCACTAGTCTTCCTAAAGTGACCCTCGCATAAAGGTAAACACAAGTAATTTTATTCCGGCTGCAACTTCACCAACACAATGGTAACTGTAGTAGGTTTAAATTACTATATCCTTCTTGCAAATATTTGTAAATATATGAAACAATATACCATTGTAATTGTGTATATAATAAATGACCTTGTTCAAATATATATATATAAATGCGAAGGTCGGCACGGGAGAAGCTCGAAATAGGAAGAGAGGAATAGTAAGGTGGGACCTGGAGGTGGCGATGGTTGACAACGCCGGTGGGGTCAAGGGAGTTATCTAGATGCGAACGAGTAGACGACGATGCGGCCGCACCGAATGGTCGGCCCCCGCGCCAGAGGCAAGCATCGAGTAATTAGCGTCCCGTCTCTGTCGGCCTTCTTTTCGTGTTCCTCTAGCGTCGCTCAGACCATCGCATGGCTAATGTACTACGACTTCCAGCCACCATGACAACAACAACAGCTACCACTGGGGTACTTCGCGGGCTAGGTGGCGCACGCATCCGAGGCGCAACTCAATTTTGCAGTCACATCCTCTTTCTCTCTCTCTTCACAGGGCCGTCGTTATGCGAACAACGAGACCAAGAGAAAACGGTCTTGTGGGAGATCAGGTGCGATTGGTAGGTGGCAAGCAGGTTGCTGGAGAGCTATGTTGCCAGAAGGGTACGCAGGGGCGGTGGGCTGCCCATGCGGTGATGTGAATGGTGGCACTGTGTGATGTTGGATTCTCTACGAGCGCGGCGGATTACTTTCTAACTGTCTGCGAACAACAACCGCGCCGCGAACACGAACGAACACCCTAACTAGAGCTACAGCCTAGATACAATATAGAGACGGAAAACAACAGCAATATACGACGAGTATACTGCTTGTCGCGCTGAATTGCCGTGTACGTAGCATCTACGCCGCGGTGCGGACTCGTTGCATGCACTCGTGCAGCATGTATGTGCGTCCAGAGAGGCAATGGACGATAGAGGGTGAGACGGCAAGAGAAGACGAGATTGATGACACCTTTGCTAGTTCGCCTCAATGTACTTCGAACCACCGCTTCAAGTCTGACCAATGCTTGGCAAGTTTCGCCAGTTGTATCTTCTGACGTGTGTTTACCGACTACGACGCGTTGTGTGCTACTGGAGCACTACTGTGGGTGCTCAGATCTAATGTGCTCAAATCTACAAACGTAAAATAACTCCAGGATGCAAAACTTCATTTTTCAATGTCCGGAATAGAAACCTGATCATAGAGCAATCCCATGTACCCATAGAACAAACTCACACTACCCGCTAGTGTTCACTTTAAGCGAGGTGTTTGTAGTTTTATTGCAAAGAACGCGTCTGTAGAATCAATCTGTCGAGAATGTTAGGTCATAATTTACATAATTGAAGCTTACTGCTAACGAATATACGATATACCGACGAACTTATTTTAAAATCTACTGATATTCATTCATTTCATTTAGTGCACCATTTATCTGATATGTCGGTTAAAGTCTGAGAACGTGATTGCAGAACATTTATCGAAAAAAAATGTATTGAAAAAAGCATTTCTTGTAAAAAAAGTAACGTAAATTGTGTGGAAGTTAATTTTAATGAATCAGAGCGCATATAATGAGAGTTCTACGCAGAATGGCGTTCTGCGGTGCTCATCGCTACTCGGACTATTCACGCTACATAAATAGAATATGCTGCACACTTAAGCGCTGCGTCTCCTCTGATTGTCGGGCGTGCGCGGAATGGCCGTACCTCTAATCACAAATACACCAAAATAAAATCTGTCGGCATTCCAAGGTCTTCACAGCTACCTACATTCCTAAAACTTTTTAACACAAGATTTAACATACACGGGACTGCCTTTCACATTGCTTTATAGGCGAACGCCCATAAATACAAATGTGCAACGGTGGGGTTCGAACCTATGGGTCTCCTCCGATTACGAGACACAGGCAAATGCACCACGCCACCGGGCTCGACTGCTATTTACACTCCTGTGCACATTTGGCTCTAGATATCTTTCTCTCTTTTTGTCTTCGAGCTTCCTCCAACTTGCTATGGCGTGACTTCTGAGTGGATTCAGATTGCACTTGAAATTGTGCAAAGACACTACGCGTTATTGGCATTTGCGGAGTGCTGGCTAGAATGATCAACAGTACTGCATTTCGAGCTTACTGTGCAGCAAGTGTTACGAAATCTACTAGCGTGGGTGAAGGAGATTCAAGCCGCATATAGATGAATACGAAATCTACATTTCTTGTCACGTCTGATATATGAACCTAACGCGTACGCAAAAAACGGTTTTCAAACGGGTCTACTATACCTAAAAATTAGACTAATAATAAGGTAGTCATTGCCATTGTACAGAAGGGCAGGACTTTCTTAGGGGTCACCATGAATAAATTTCCTAAGGCTTCTGGGGGCAAGCATACCAGTGAGTAAAATAGGAACAATACGCAATCCAATTATCTACAAGGCGCACTGACAAAGAACCATCGTCGATCACTTGCACCGCTGCATGCACGATTCTAGACGTTAAATAAGGCAGTAATGCGGACAGGAGCACCACGAGCCCTCGGAAAAACTTTGTAGGACTTTTTACGAGGTAGTGGGGTTACCTCTCTATATGCATTTTTTTTTTTTTTTTTTTGTTCTGGGAGGTTTCGGTAATGCATGATGCACATGCGCCACTAGCAGCCTGCGTGACTAGTGTGAGACTCGCAAACCCACTAAACCCGGATTCCTCCCCACCCCCCCAGGCTCGGTATTACTTTGGCATTACATCGAAACCGTGGGAGAGGCGTCCCTGCCGTTCTCCTTCAATCAGCTCTATCCCTGACTATCATCCCGCATGTCTACCTGCGGTTGGATAGGGGGATGCCATTTTGTAATCCGTCCTGTGAGGGTGCGTCGAGACCATGAGGGCCTGGCTGCTCCCCACCCCCTCCCCCCTCCCTCGGCTCCTCGTCTCGACCACTCTCCCGAGAGACCCGCTCAAACCTCTCCCGCCTGGCCGTTTCCTTGGCTGTCTTGAGTGTCAAAACAGCGTCGAACAAGTTCGACGCCTCCCTCCATGCCTCCGCCGAAGTCATCATATGGGAGACCACCTCCTTGATGGGTCGGCCCCTCACAGCGGTTGGTGCTGCGTCCCGTGCTTCCCTGAGAGCATCACACCGCAGAACAGTATGCTCTACGTTGTCCGTTTCTCCAGAGTCGCACAGTACGCAGATATCGCTGATGGCCTTCTTGATCCTTGACAGGTAGCTCTGGAACTGGCCGTGTCCGGTCAGAACCTGAGTCGTCCAGTAGGAAAGCTCTCCGTGTCGGCGGTCATACCATACCCTGAGGTCCGGTATCAGACTCTTGGTCCAGCTCCCTGTGGTCACACCGGGTCTTACCTGCGCCCATTCCTCATGCCAGGCCGATATGGTGGCACTCCTGGCCCTGGTGAGATCCAGACCTTCGTCTAGATACATTTTACTTCGTTCAGCCACTAGGAGGTCCCATGGCAGCATTTTGGCTAGGACCAGGAGAGCTTCGGTCGAGACTGTTCGATACGCCCGGCTTACCCTGATTGCCAGCGTTCGTTGGGTCGACCTTAGTGCCCCCCTATTTTTCGCCGTCCGCATTGCCATGTCCCCCCAGACTGGGGCTGCGTATAGCGCCGTTGATTCGGCCACCGAGGCCAGGAGCCTTCTTTTCACCTCAGCCGCCCCACCGACCCTAGGCATGATCCGCGCCAGGTTCAGGGAGACCCTATGGGCCTTTTCGGCCACGTACTTAACGTGTGCCGATCCGGTCAGTCCGGTGTCTAGCATGACCCCAAGGTACTTTACCTTCTTTCTGATTTCTATCGGGTGGCCCGCCATCACGAGGTTAATGCCGGTCGTCCTCTTTCTGCCTGTTAGGTACATCGCCTCCGTCTTGTCGGGTGCCAGTTTCAAGTGATGGGACTCCATCCACTCGGACACCATTGACAAGGCCTCATTGGCGGCGCTCTCCAGGGCTCTTTCGGTCCTGGCCGTTATCATGAGTGCAAGGTCATCGGCGTACGCCAACGTCTCCACCCCATACGGGAGACCTGGGATCTCGAGCACCCCGTCGTAAGCTATGTTCCAGAGCACGGGTCCTAGAATCGAGCCCTGTGGGACTCCGGCAGTAACCTCGTACTCCTGCCCCCCTGCAACCAAGCCTCTGTCATCCAGGTAGGATGAAATCATTCGACGGAGGTAGAGGGAAAAGCCCTTCCTCTTCATCGCCTCCACAATTACTTTCCAATTCATTGTGTTGAAGGCATTTTTGACATCCAGGAGGATCAGGAGCACGAATCTGTTTAGGGGTCTTCATAGTCTCCTCACCCGCCCGTTTCAGAACCTTCTTTAGAGCCCCTAATGCGGATCTGCCCTTCCGGAAGCCGTACTGGGCATCTGATAGGGCGTTCTTTTCCTGAATCTCGTCGTTTAGTCTCTTGACTATAACGTTCTCCAGGAGCTTACCCATGGCGTCAATGAGGCATATGGGCCGGTAAGCCGAAGGCCCCGTCTTCCTCCCGGGTTTGGGGATTAGAACCAGGCTTGCCCTTTTCCACAGCCTCGGGAATCTCCCCTCTCTCAAAAGGTTGTTGGCAAGGTCTTGGAAGACCTTAGGCCACCTTTTGACCAGTAGGCCACCTTTTGACCTTTTGACCTCTATATGCATAAATCGATCTCACGAGGCCCATATCTAGAATCATTGTCAGATATTTTGCGTCCCGCTGGATCTCAATCGGGTGACCATTCTCGGTAATGGAGCTTCCTATTGTCATCTTCCTGCTACCGAGGTAGAGTGCTTCAATCTTCTCTGGGGCGAGTCTGAGATCGTGCAATGTAGATGCATTTTTAGATGGAAGGGAGACGCCAAAAAGGTATCACATAATTTATTTGTACCCTCAGTTAATGTGATTAAGTTTATTAAGAGATAGCGCAACGGCACATACTGTTACGTTACATTGATGATACATCTGATCACAAAGCTGGCATCTATCTTGCTAATTGTGTAAGATTAATAACTCATAAAAACTTGCTTACGCGTGATTTGTGATGAAAAATGAAAGAACCATGTATGGAAATACAGGTTATTAGGCGGCGAGTGTCTCTGAAGTTATTAGTTGATGCCATGCTTTTCGCTTCGATTGGTGTTAGCGCTTGAAAGCACAGCCGGGTTTGTCTCGACCACCTGAAGGTTTTATAAATATAGAATAGCTCATATAGGGTCTGTAGAAATTCTGCATTATTTTCTAACAATTTCGCTTAGATTTTGGTTGGAATAAGCTCGTGTGGCAGGTTGCAGATGCTATCGAAAAGGTGATATGTAAAGACACTATGAAGGAGGATTTAGTAAGCCTAGTCGCCTTGGCTACTAGTAGAAGGATCTATTGTCCAGCTGTTTACCGTTGCGAACTTAGGGCACCCCTAAGAGCCCTTGCGGCCGGGTATCTTGTGCATGATCTAGAAAATTGTAAAATTGGAGCCATGACGGTGCCAATCGTTTGCCTGTCAAAAGGGTATAGAATCAAGCCGCTGTCCATCTCGAAACATAAGCAGACTTTTTAGCGGCTTGATCAAATAATTAACTGGCCAAGCACCACCACGGTGGGTCCAGGGGGTTTATGGTACATGGCTGTTTAGGATAATACGATTTAATCAGGTATTAATTATATATGAAAAAATACCGTGTGACAAGACAACCTGAGCGTTTATATGAGAATTCAAACAATATATATATATATATATATATATATATATATATATATATGTAATTTAATATTGAAATGAAAAAGAAAAAAAAATTAAAACATTGTCTTTGCACTACAGAAATACAATACTAAATCAACACAAAAGCACGATAATTACAAAAGTGTATTGTAATAATACTTCAGAGTTTAAAATAATTGTTTAACAATCACTATCTTGACGCGCGGCGTCCAAGAATTATTTTATTTTCTCAAGTCAATCCTCCATTATGGTACATATGCTTTTGTTAGCAGTCTGTATGCTGATATAGCACTACATCGGCAAGTGATTACGTACCCTATTCTGGCTGTTATGTTTGAGCGTTATCCGTCGAGTGGTCTAATTTTTGGCAATCCGTAATGCTTTGCAAGAGAGGCATTTTACCCGGCCGCTTGTGGGCTGACGCTGTTACCCTGTACAGACCAGTTGCGGTTCTCCTGGAAGCCATTGCTACATCTAATGCAGTAGGTATTTCTCAATGGACTGTCCATGACGATCCTTTTTTTCTATTCGCGTTTACTGTCTTTGTCGCATGTTTCCTCGAGTAGTTCCGATCGGGAAAAGCTCTGTCGTATTTGCGGCCTCTTAGGGAGCCAGCTGTGCAGCAATATTTCCGTGTCGCGGAACTCTCCCCCTTAACCCGGATCAACTGCTTACTGTCGGCCAATATCGAAATCTTCTTCTTGGCGTGGTCCTGCTTTTAGTTGAATCCACATCGTTTCTCTTCGTGATGTGACTGCCAATACTAACACTTCTCTCGCGTTTCGCTTGATGACCCGTAGAATTGCGCTTCTCAGCGCTGCGTGGTCGCCGCGATAGTCGGGAAGCTCTACTATCTTCTCGGCTACTGTCAACGTGGTTGCAATTCCCTTCACTGCTGTACAAAAGGTATCCTCACCCGTAGAGCAACATTGATAGTAGGTTCTCTTTCTAATTAGCGGTTTCTCGAGAATAAACAGGTTATGCTGGTTACTCTCCGGGTGACTAAGGCCACCGAATTATCCCCTGCCACACTCCACTGGAACGGCTACACTGAATTGGGAACTTTCAGGAAGCATTTGCCAATTGAAGCCTAGGCATCCACTGACCTATTTTTGGCTAAGCAATAGGACTGAGACATTTTTCCCCAAGTATCACCATAATCAGGCTGAGGTTTATTTATAAGGCTGCAACTTTACAATGCTTACATTTTCAGTAATTAAAAAAATATGTATACATTTGCATGCATGGACCTAATAGAAATAAATTAATATACATGATGGTGTGCAATTTTAAATTGTCACAATCATAAAAGTTAATTGTCATTTTCAAGTGAACGGTATACAATGTATATAATTGCATACAATAAATCAATATCATTGCTGTTGTTATGAGAACTTGCACGGAGCCACGGGGCTAGAGGTATTAACATAATCACTTAGTACTGATAACTAATCAGAGCTCGTGATTATTATTAATATTATTTACCGCTTTTTACTATCTTAATAAACATTTGAGCTGAGCGGAAGACCGAAGTTCGCGAAAAAGTAAGCCCTAAATTACCGGTGAACGGTAACGGTGGGCAAAGCGAGTAGATGCCTCTATGAAGAATGGCCTCATTAACGTCAATTGCACGACGGGTCGTAAGTTTTACGGCAGCAATAGTGAAGAAATTAACGTCACTTAGAATCATTTATTGTAACATTTTAAGGCTAAATTGGCAATCCGCGTCATGTAGACGTCGCTTGTTAGAAAAGAGGTCGAGATTATGAAAAGAAAAGATTATAAGATCACCGAGTCCGTACGGCGTACGTTGAAGCTTGCCTTTAGGGCATAATTCGAATGACATCGTCTGTGCGTACGGCTGCAACGAAAAGGTACCAGCAACAATTGGTACGTTTAAAAGCAGATCCACCGATCCAGACCGCCATCGGCGTAAGGGTATCTAGGTGACCGTGCCATTTGAGGTTATCGTACATAGTTAGAGCCTAGACTTTAACAGCCGAAAATATTGCTGCACTAGCTTAGCGGAACTACACCGGACAATCATGTGCGGGCCTTCGAGAAGGTCGAAATAGTGAGGTACCCATCTTCCTAGCCAGTCCAAGGAACTCGAAAGACTCGATCACCTGTTCGACATCTTCTAGTTTATATTATATTCCACATTCGTCTATTGGCACTCCAGTGTGACACTCAAACTAAAATAAAGTTTGTTTCGATGAGCAAATGTGAAATATAATGTTGATTGTATGAGTAATTAAATGTTGATTGTATAAGCAATCGTCCTACAGGTGCTCTCCGATTAACTGTTTTTGATGATGAAATGTATCACAATAATGAACGTAAATGGCTCCAAGAAGATCTGAGGTGTGCTAGAATTTACTTTCAACTAAAAGGTGGAATTCACCCAGTACACCTTTACTTTAGTACTGTCTTTTATTTAAGAAGTTCAAATAAAACCACGCAACTATAGTGGAGTTGCAGCCAAAGCGTTTCAGCTTTCGGATGCAAAACAGCATATATATATATATATATATATATATATATATATATATATATATATATATATAGATATGCTGTATATATATATATATATATACAAACTCAGGTTTAATACTTAAACTCATCCTTTAACGCTTTGCCCGTCGATCCCGTTTGGGTTTAAACTCGCGTTGTCGGTTTCTGTTCTTTGATCTCATTCGGTCTATTATTAACATTTTCTCAAAAGCGAGCCTTATGGACGCTCGATATTTCATTACGAACGCCACTAAAAGCTTAAAGAGACCACGTCACTAGACATCTAACCAGCTACTAAGATGATTCGCAAAGAGCATTAGACACGATCCGCATTTTCTTTAGTCGTATATTGAATCAGCTCAAAACAGCGACCTACGCTCAGGCGATAAAAGAAACATGAGCGCGTCTAGTTAGTCTCCGCACTCTATCACCAGCCTGTGCCGCTGTATATAAAGTTCAGCACACAATTTGGGAAGCTTGGATTCTATATTCCTGGCTATATATATATAAGCGGCTTTCAATGTTCGGCAACGATTTGTTTTGGTTCTCCAATTGACCAAACCGTAAAAGCCCGTTACATTTGTCACACTGTATTCCCTAACTTAAACGAGAAGAGTAGGAACGCTATAGAACAAGCAATGCAAGACTTACTTTAACCGGCGGAAAAGCAGACGAAATGGAAGACTAGTGTAACCGTGTTTCCCTTCTACTCTTATACATGTTTACACATGCCAAAAAGTAAAAGAAAATAAAAAAAATAAAAACCAGACCATGCGGCCCTGACGACATTTGTAAAGCATAAATGATCGATTGAAATGGAATATAGGTCATAAAAGTAAACTATACGTAATACGATATCGTTATTTGTTCAGAAGCAGCATCAAAAATAAACGTGGCAGCTGTCTCATAACTTTTTGCATAATGCCATTGCTTGCAGATTCAAATACCGCCAACGCGTATTCCATGCGTACGTAGCAGTGATTGCTTGTGCGTCTTGCGTTCGGTTCTAAAATAATTGAGGCGTTGCAATTTATAGGAGTGAATCCTGTCAAGGTAGAAATACTTCTATTTCCTTTATTGTTAATTCGGGTTGAGCATTGCTCTGCGCTTGCATTCTGCTGCTGTATAAAGCCCAAAATAACATCACGCTAGAGATGACTAAAGAATCCCGAACAAAAGGGTTCGATTATGCCTAGAACTTTTTCCTGACAAGCCAAATGGCCTACACCGCCAAACCGAGAAGAGTCGCTGAGCGGTTTCCCGGTAAAAAAACTTTCCATGCTAGTACAAAGCTCTCATTCCCTCTCCGACCCTAAGCGCTAGTTCTAGGAGTTTTTCCTTTTCTCAAAGCAATCAGAAGTCTCCTGAGCGCTGGCCCTGATGGCGTATCTGTCAATGGCAGGATTTGGTTGTACCCAGTTTTCATGAGGCTTGCATTATTATGACCCGAAAATCAACTATCGTAAGTGAGTTTTAAATAAAGCACTTGTCCATATCACGCAATGCGATAACAAACCGACTTCACTGTTTCTGGGTTCTTGTTGTGAGTAGTTACTTTTCCATTGTAATCCATTGATTTTTCCAATGTAACGGCTGTGCTTTTCTGCTTCTCGCCGACTCGTTGTCGCATTTTTTTTATTTCGCTTGATTATTTCTGCTTCTCGCCGACTGGTAGTCGCGATAACATATCTGGCGCATGTTCTTGTTGGCGTAGGTTGCCGCCCTTACAACTTTAATTTCATATTAGCTTTACTCATATTTTGCCTTTTCCTTTTGTCCCAAGCGGTTAACGTCCAGTGATTCTTCTACAGGTATAAATACAGCCATTGCTTCGCAGCAAATAAATAAGCCTGCTCTTACCAGTTTGATGTAGTCAAATATAGTCAGCTAGAGCGAAGTTTATGTTTATCTTCAAATTACTTTAATACATTTTTTTTCATGTCCTTATTTTAATATTACTTTATTTCTAAAAGTCACAGCGTGGCTCTTGCTTTATCGAGTAACCCTGCAATGCATCTCAAAAGAAATTTTGTCATTCCCACCATCGCTTTTAGTTTTGTTAGATCTGTTCTCCCAGTTGTCTCTCACATGGCCTTTTCGTCATCCCTTGCTCATCTTACTTTCTTTCTTTTGTAATACACAAATAATATTGTGTTCAGTAATGCAGTTGCTGTTGAGCTTATTATTGTTTGCCTTTTTTCTCCAACCTCATGTTCCCGTTGAGCATGTTGCTCTTGCGATCCATCTCCGAAAACCATTATCATCCAGGTAGACTACTACTTTCTTTAGCCCGTTTAGTATATAGTTCGTTCGTTTTTAAAACTGACGCTGGCCCTGGTGCCAACTTAAAACGCGCCGTTTGCGATGAAATAGTTCTAAGTACCTCACGACCGTCGTAAAGCCACCGTTATGTACAAGATAATGAGGATGCGGTTGCCACGTTTAGCTTCAAATACCAGTTCGCACTGCTAATGGCGATCAGTATTTAGTGTATTACAGTAGAAAATACCTGCCGCTATAACTTTATTTACTTCCCAGAGATTTACACATAGCCGTATTCTACCATTATTTTTCTCCGCTGCCACTAATGTCGGTACCCACCCGGAGGTACCCACTTGTTCTACCTACTACGTTCCTCGTTTCTAGAGTCTCTACTTCTATCTCAATCTTCAGATACTCCTCCACGGTGTACTGTCAAGGTTTCTGTTGACTAGACTACCGATAGCGGTATCAGTAATCCTTAACAGCATGTTCTTATTCACCTTATTTAAAAATTTAGCACCTTATTCACCTTAATTGAAAATTTAGCAAATTTCCTGAAAATCTCTATCGAGTTGACGGAACATAATCCACGCCCATAATTTACGTTTACTCCCAACTGCGTAAGAGGACAACCCGCAGAATAGAGTCTCCGCTGGAAGTATATGACTACTTAAGGAACTTTTCGTTTATATTCGACGTTTTACCTCTGACACGACTGATTTAATTTTCCCTTTGTATGCCTAAGCTTCCCTATATTTCGCGTCTGTGTATAATGATCATCGCCTCTGCTGCCGTTCACTTAACGGCTCAGGATATTAATGAGACAGCATCCCATTCTCGGCATGTCATTTATGATGTGCAGCGCCGTTTGTCAAACGCACTTTCTTTCGTTATAGGATGTACTTTCTCATTCATGCCGGGAATATATATATATATATATATATATATAATAACTTTTTGTGATTAGTCGTTAGGCAAAATACCGCATTCATGTCAAAATACCGGTACGCTTAGTTAAATTAGAATTTAAATTGAAAAACATTTATAGTTTTACAGAATACAGAACATCAACCAGTGCGAACGAAAAGCACCGCTACGTTTCTGGCACATTTATTGGCAACACCATCATCTTAATAATCGTCTTTGCGGCAATATTATGTTGGCATCTGCAGGTGACGTTTATCTATCATAAATGAATGGTCCCTATGTCGACGCAAACACGTTAAGGGAGCTTCTTATTAGCTTCAGTTCTGAGCGGATCGTTAACTAGAGGACCATTAAGCCCAGACACAGCATGACAGCGTCCTGCTAGGGCGCACGGGCTACGTCCTACCTCGAGCTGGATTCCCCCGCATGACGTTTATTTCACTGCAGCGATTCCCCTGTTGCAGATTGTCGTAAAATGATTCTAGTCAGCCCGTTAACATCTTCTACGGAATTTATGCGAAATAGAACGCAATACTCTGCAGCACTGCCGACAAGGTTTTACCACAAAAGGTGCCTGCCAATCTGCCTTTAACAAGCAAGGTTTCGCACACACTCAGCTAGATTAACTATTCTTACATTCACTTACTAAAACAGAACATTTCACACCTGATCAAGTCGAGTTTAGGTTTGCGGCTAATCCAACACGCTATTCAGTATGCATCTTCAAACCGTCTTGTTTCCAGACGATTCACGACAGCAGGCTTACGGCCATAAGGATGCGAGCGTGATTTTGTGTAGAGACGTCGTGGTAAAGGACACGTTAGATACCCACACGGTATCCCAGCGTACGTGTATGACCATCGGGACGCTGTCAATCGTTCTTGCATGGGTTCTTGCATTAGACATGCTACTTTGGAAGGGCTTGACCTGTGAATGCCCCACTGATTCGTATCCTCACCACCTTAGCAGCACGGCCTTCAATATGACAGTGCCTAGCGAATTTTCTTCTGACGAGTTCAGAATTTAGGAGAGAAAGCTTTCAGCCGGTTATTGCCCACATATAACTCTCATGTCGACAAAAGAGTTTTATTGACCCACCGTAATTTGATCCCAGCCATTTTGTCTTTTAACGCTACGCCTAAGGACGACGCTAACGTCGCTAATGGCTCTTGAAGCTTAAGAAAAGCTATGTGTGAATGCCAAAAAGATAGGCGGAAGAAATTCAGTGGCAAAATGGATTACCCGCTCCACCCACCCTGACGGTAGGCCAACTTGCGTCTGACTCTTTTCGCCAAGGTGGAGATAGAATACTTTCAAGCTCCATTCTTATGCTCTAGCTCGATCATGGGTGGAAAAAAAGAAGAAAAGAAAGCGGCTTCGGGTATTAGAACGTACATTACTCTCCATGGCCAAACAGTTTGCGTTCCGTCGCGTTAAATTCCAGCCCACTACAATGCTTGAAAGCACGTAGGTTTAATATGTATACCAACAGATGCCGCTAATCACTATACCTATACTGCTGACACCACTCTACACTCCACAGGCTTTATATAACTCGCTGAATGTACTTGCTTAACGTACTGATGGTGCAGAAGACTGAAAGACAGAGGCGCTGCTACTGTACATTGCCCTGTTGGAACTTGCACTGAAGAGAATCTTCACCTTTTCATACATGATTTGGTGCCCGCGACTTAATACTCTAATGACATGGGACAGCATTTTTGCTGAACAAGGTGGTTGTCGGGGACGGAACGCAAGGTGGATGACTACCGGTCCTTACGCGAGTGTGGTACTTGAGCTCAGAAAGAGCTCAAGATCTATAAAAGACCTAGGTGTCTTAACGACATTCAAATTAAACAATGCACCTCACAATCTAGAAGTAGCAACGTTGGCTACGAGAAGAATGAACTAGATTCTGCGTTATTTTGTAATCAAACAACCCTCTTTGTATGCAAAACTATACAAACAATATGTTCTCCCGATTTTGGAATATGCCTCACCTGTGTGGAATCTGGGTTATTCTCGTGATGAAAAGATACTGGCCGGTATTCATATAAAGTTTGTTAAACGTCTTGCATATCGTTGTAACATTAGCGAAAACGATGTTGAATGCGAAAACTACTATTGTTGAAATGTTAGATAGAATTGACATACGCACGTTTACTCGCATATGTAAACAGCCCGAGCAAGCAGTGAGATTTGTTTACATGAATAGTACAAACACTCGCTCAAGAATCAATATCCAGGCCAAAATGATTGCCAGGAAAGCGATCGTTAACAAAAGTTTGCATGGCGCTTAGTACGTAAGCTTAATCATGTACAACCCGATATCTGTGCCGCCTGGAGGCCGACTTGCAATAACCCTCTTCTGTGATTTCAATAAAGCCCCCCTGCTAAAGGGTGTGTGAATAAATTCTTCTTGATTTAGCATTTTCTTTGTCTATATTTCTGCATATTTACATGCATACACCGTCTTGAAAGGGTGCGTCAACACCTTGAGGACCTGCACTTCCCCTCTTAGTCCTACCTCCCTTACCTCCTCGTTTCGACCACCCGCCCGAGGCTGTCGCGTAAACCTCCCTCGCCTAGCGGTCTCCTTGGCTATCTAGAGCATCAAAATGGCGTCAAATGATGCCCTTTGACTGTCCAGTCGCTATCGGGGTCTTGAGCAATCCGTTCCTCTTATGCGTTGTCCTCGTTGTCCCCTCGTGCTCCGCACTTCCTGGTCTCCCCAATTTCCAGCCTCTCTGTTAACATTGTCAGAGAGCCTCGTGCACATCTCCAGGTTTTCACTACCGTCTCTGGCCTTCTTGTAGCAGATATATATCTTGGCTTTGCGTATAAAATTAAATGACGTGTTCCGATTAACCCTATATTAGACTTAATACCAAAAGGGTTGTAGCTGTAGTGGATTTACATAGAAGTAAAACATCTTAGAGAAGTAGAAACATCTTCGTAGAAGAACGATTGGACAGACTTTGGGCGGCTGGAAGGGACATGAACCGCATCCAAGCATATCTGATGGCTCCAGACATCACCAATTTTATCCACGTGATGATAATGTGTTTTCTATAAAACCTTGCTAAATATGTTGAACGAGATATGACAACGAGAAAAATACTCGAGCAAACAATCAATACAAGTAAGCAATAATACCTAACTGTCTATACTATTAATAAAGGACATTATTACGACTCTACGTACGACCTCTTTAGCCCCCTCAATGGTCGGTACGGGCGCAGCCCGCCCTGGACACGCGGTAGCCCTAGCAGAAGCAGCCAAGTGCAGAAAATATTCAAGCATCAGTTACCCACACTGTTCTCACCGCTGCATCGACGGACATTGGGGGGGGGCTGGTCGCTCCGACGAAAATGCTCAAGGATGTCGGTGAAAGATGGCGCTGCTACGGAGACAAGAGGGGCGGGCGAGTATTACTGCAACGTCTGTCATTAGATGTTAGAGGGGAATTGCAGCTTCGGTGAGAGGATACCATGGCTAGGTGACCAGCCCAGGCCTGGACCTTGTGCCTTGAGTTATGCCCAGAGGGCTGTGCACCACGTTCTTACATACAATGTATATTTGCTACTAACTTAATAGAGGAACATATATTTTTCTATTAAAACAAACGGACTAGTTTTGGCAAATAATATAGTTGATATGTGTGCTGTCTATGACCTAATCCTGCTAGCAAATATTAATACGATAAAAATTTGTTAATTGGACTTAATGTTTGAAAAAACGTAGACGTGACATTGTACCAAAGTGCTTTGTTTAAGGGGTGGGTGGGAAATGAAAGTTGGAAAACTCTAGGCAGTGCGTTTTTCCACAATTCTGACAGGGGTACTGCTCGTGTGCTTTGTGGCAGCCGAGTTGCGCCCACACTGCGTGATGAAAGCCGTTTATTGCGTGTCGCATAATAAGTAGGAGAGTTTGATGCTGGACATCCTTCCAGGAGTTGCTCGTCAAAGATTGCGTTTAATAGGAGTCATCACCGATCACAAGTTTTCCATATTTTACCTTCAGGCGGTGGCGTTCTACAAAACTCGCGGCTCTAAATGTTTCCGGCCGAGCTCAATTGCGTAGCTTGCTGTAGGGGCAACTTTCAGGTCGAACAATTTTGAAGACGTCTGCCGTGAGAAAGTTGCATGTAATTTGCTAAGTGGATGGTGAAGGATGCCATCAGGACTGCTTCCTCTACGTCTGGGGAGCTTTGCAAAAACGGCCAACGCTTGCTGAGTATGAAAGCGACTTTTAGAGTAGAGCAAACTATCATCAACATATTGGGTGAGTTGTACCTGCAGCGCCTGTATCAATACTGTTATTCGGGTCTACAACCTTGCAGTTCGAAAATGTATTTCGAGCGCCAAGTTAGGAGCAACGATACTAATTTATAAGTGCAAATTTTCTTAAAAATTTCCCGCTACGCTAAAGGATCCAAAACATCACCTTTGCCTTTGGGAACCACAGGCTCGTATGCAGTCTCGCCAACTAGCGGTTTCTTCCATATGTCCAGGCATCTATTCGTTAAGCAAGTGATCCTGGTTGCAACTTTTCCGACTGCTTAATATGTCTATTTTCAGTCATATCTACCCTACTTTTTTTAGGGTTTTGTAGTTCTGTTTGCTGAACGACCATTTGAACGCCGAGTGAATGAAACTTTGTCTTAGAGGATTGTCGTAATAATTGTTTTGTAGAGACCTTCTATGACATGGTCAATTCAATCCATGTTAAGTTTTCTAGATGAAGGAAAAAATACGGTTAGGGAGATCCATATCGAACAACTCTCCGATGTATTCTTGTTTAGCCGCAGTACCGTTTGTGCGCACCTTGAAGGACCGGGTTACCGACAGGTGCGGTCTTCTCCCAAACGCTACAAAATCGCTTGTATACACGTAGTGTTGGATGCCGTGCGGAGCTAGGTTATTTGCGAAAACTACCGATTGTTCACGATCCTCGGTGCCATTTAAAGCTTTGATGTGCTGGTCTGTGATCACCCACATACTAAATTCAGAGAGAATATACAAATCTCTCTTCTCTCTGTGCACAAGCCTATTCGAGACGTCAGTTTACCTCGCCCGCCAAAACCTTTAACATATTTAAATTATTTGCAGTGCTAAGTATTGCTTTAGACGGTCGACAAACCGGTACATACGTGGGCTAGAGTATATGGCGACTATATTAATTTTCTTTGATTCGTGAATTATATAGTTTAATCATACGCTCGATTTTGTCAAAGCAGCTCCTAATTATGAATTAGAATACACCGACAATTTATTGCTGGGCCAGCCCCAACCGTTACGTTTAGAAGCCGGGCTGTTATGGCTTGTGACAATTCCCTGTTTCGTGCGCGTTACAAGCAACGATTGTGCTTCCATGTCGTGATCTTCCAATCATTTCGGGGCTGACTCTCAGCCAAGATTTAACGTCTATGGGACTGCTTTTCGCATTACTTCATAAACAGACCTCCATAAACACAAATGTGCAACGGTGGGGCTCGAACCCGCGCACCAATATGTCTCCTCCGGCAGCGAGGCGCAGACGCATGCCACCACGCCACCTAGTAGTGCCTCTTAAACCCGTTTTGCTCACCCGCTCCGTGTTCTTTAGCCTGAGATTTAGAACCTTGACGATCGTTTTTTCCATGACGTATGCCATGCTGCTATAAGGGACAGATTTGCTCAGAGCAGCATTGGTTTAGACATTGATCATATCCATAATAGAGCTGGGCTGTTTTAAGACGCTAAGGGCACAATTGAATCCCCTACATTTCCTCAAATGAGTTGACCTTTCTGTGATCTGCAAGTGTCAAACTATTTTTAAAAATAATACGCTACTTATAACTGAAATTTTATTTTGTTTCGCCTATACTGTGTGGTTATGTAACTGACATGAATTGTAACATTCAAAAAGCTCCCCCCCCCAAATAAAATCGTACTTAGACATTTTAAGAAGAAAATGTCTACGAAGTCTTATTTTTACCGTTTCTCAACGCTTTTAGTGCAGTAAACTGGCAGTCGCTCTTAACAAACAGTAAACTTGCAGATTATTATGAGTGCACTGGGGCGTATTTATATTTTATCCTGTTTTAGATGGATTTTGTCGTTCGACCTGAACGGTAAAAGCCCATGCGCAGGGCAGGGACTCCACATCTCTGCTAGATTTGCAGGGCACCGTCTCTAGCCCTATTTTGTAGCGTAGGACGTGGCGTAGAACAATATACTTCGCCTACCAGGCCTTCCCCCGGAGTCGAGGTCCTCGCTTACACCGATGATTTGGCGCTAGTTATCCCCGTGAAGACTGAACCCACTCAAGAAGAAAAACGGCACACCAGGCCTTTAAAGGCATAGCCTTGTGGATGATCAGCCATCCCACTTAGTTCGTTCTAAGATGACCGAGATGCCTTATCTCACAGACTGGTAGAGAACTCGCAGATTTCGTCTTAGACTGTTGGGTCATCCACCAGAAGAGATTAAGAAGGAGGCTAGGCATCTCGGCGTAAAACCTGACTCTGCTTTAACGGGTGTCTCGCTCCTGGCCTGCATGACAAAGAAGGTTAGCATGGTGTCGCATAACGTGGCCAGATTCTGCCGCAAATAGGTGGAGCCTTTGACGAACGACGGAGACTCCTATGCACTGCTACGCGTATTGCACGGCCTTGAGTAAGGCCTCCAACGTCAGCGGTGTTCCTACGATATGTTAGCTGCCTTACTTCACCTAAGTTATCTCGGCGAGTGACCATTGAAATCGCACTATTTTGGCCCTAAGGTTTGCTTCCTATGGTAAAATGTAGCAGCAGGACAATGTACAACTAGGCCCAACAGAAATAACCAGTGGCGTACGAGCCTGAGCCTGCAAAATGGAGACCTGGTTGACATTTTTTATGGATGGAGGGTTGTCACATGCACCGTAAGTCAGGGCAGCAGGCGGGCAGGACAAAAACACCTCTGTTAAAATGGTGCGGTAAGCCTGGCTGACACACTGGCCACCCGCTCCGCGCCGAGCGTAAAGCACTTCTGTTCTGTGCGGGACAAAGGGCCATGTCTGTCCCTACGGGGGCGACGTATAGTGCCGTCGATATTGCGACTGCCGCAGAAAGCCTCCATCTTGCTTCAGGGGGTCCCTCCCATTTTTGCAGGAATCGTCGCCAACAAGTTGAGCGTAACCTTACCTGCATTCTCGCCACATGTTTGATATACGGTGTTCCTGCAAGGTCCGTGGCGAGAAGAACTTCCAAGTTGCTCTCCGTGTTAATAGGCAGTACCTACCATTTTAAAACATCTGTGCTCCCCGTTTCTTGACCGTGACTTGACCCATTGCTATAGCATTCGTCTTCAGACGGATGGTACGAAAACCAACAGTTACGATCTTACCAGTGAGGATACGACATGAAGGCAAGAGCCGGGGCTGCCACTCTTATATGCTACGCTCATCACGCTACGCGCAGCTTCCTCCATATGGCGCCCAGGTGCACGGCTGTCAAAGTTGACTTCTATGTCGAAGAAATACGGGTTTAGTGGGTTTGTGAGCCTCGCACTAGTTACTGACAGCTACCAGCGACGCGTGTGCATTATGCATAAATCCAAATCTCTCCCATTAAAAAAAGGTCTCACCTCTGAGGTCCAATCCTTGTGCAAGTCCGTGAGCACGCGCCTGAGCTCTACAACGTCGTCTATTTCTCATCTGCAATAATTAGGGTCGTTTTTATTGGAGCCGCTTTCCCGCCATTAGTAACCACCAACCCCATTTGGGTCACCCAGTCCACCAGTTGCCGTCCGCGTTTCATGATATGCTAGCTGCCCCACGGTAGCATGGGCCGCACTAAAGTCTCCTGTAACGAACAAAATATTTCCAGCGTGACTCTGAATACTGGCGGTCAGCCGGTCCAGAAGCTCCCTAAAGTGCCCTATGTCTAGGTTTTATAATCATTGTTCTGAAAGCTATATGTAACAAATCACTATTACGATACAGCTACTTAAAGGTTTCCATATATTCTATAACAACAAACTCTGTAACGTAATCCTAACACAAAGTAAAACATAGGAGGCATATTTTGGATAGGGGTTGTCAGTATTAGTGGCACCTGATGACTGAAATGACATTTTACGCAATCTCTTGTAGAGTCACAGGAAAGTCTGGTGTTTTTATTTATTACCTTTCACTGCCTCGCTTTTCATATGAGCTCACTTGATACACGCCTATAATTTACGGTACCTGTCAAATATCTTTACAAGATTGTTTTCATGTTGAAAAATTGTGCAAAAATAAAGCCTACTAGAAATAAATTTGAGCCATTAGAGTATGTTTCCATGATTTGTGCTTTGCCTAATTTCCTTCGTTAGTTGCTTTGCATCAGCTTTACGTTGATTAACCATAATCACCTATTCATTCAACCACATTTTATACGTATTTTTATTCTAGTCATGCATTAGGTAGATACCTGCATTACTAATAAAAACGACAACTTTTTACTAGTATGAGAAAGCAAGAACGCAGCAGACCGTCGACAGGAGTGCCGCCATAATTGCGAAGATAGCGTTCCTCTTTTATGATATGTGCTCGTTGTCAAGTCATTCCCTGTAGCTGCAAGGTACGGCAACCAAAAACAGGCCGAACTCAAAGACAATCTCCAAATGTACGATGTTCGTCCGTTTTGAAAAAACGCTGCGGCTGTCGTTGCGAGAGGTCACGTTCTATTATGGACGTTTGAGCCCTTAGCTTCGCAACAGCCGGCAGCAACCAGCGCACTTTCTAGAAGAATCGCTTACAGCAGCAAAACAGGCCACGTTATCAATACACGACGATAGTGGAGCACGAGCGTAGCACGTGCCGTATTCTATAGCAAACCACACATTTTTTTACCTAGTCTGGGCGAGTTTTCTGAGTTCCGGCAAGAATTTGGCTTTACGGCCCATTCTCAAAGTAATATTTAACTAGTTTAACTGCGCGACTACGGGCAATGAGAATGCAATCTTCGGTTTCTAAAGTAAGTGGTAAAATATTCAAGTCGTTCCAGCTCGTGACAATTTTTCTTGGTTAGTAGTATAATAGTAGGAGCGACACGCCTTCTGTGCGCCAAGGTCAGCAACAAACTTAAGTCGCCTATTTTTGGATTATTTCTTGGTCACTATCAGTCTCAAGTTCACTCACCTGTTGTTACTTTTCATCTTAAAGAAGCTTGCCTCTCAGTAGTCCAACATACTGTTGACTTTATCAGTGTGCACAGTCTCTGCCGAGTGCTGTTAACCTTCGAGCGCTGACAACGTTTGTAAAAAACAAAGACATACGGGTACTGTTCTACAGCTTATGAGCTTAAATTTTATTTGCCGTTTTTTTAAATGTCTAAATGAGCAAACGTGGGAGCCAAATAATGCGCAATGTCAACTATCATGACCCCGGCTCAGAGATGGCCTGAGCGGGCTGGACCCGATCGCTTGTACCGGATCTTCGACGTTAGTATGACGGTCGAAACGGAATAATGTCAGTCATATGATGGGGAGTTGCGTCGCATGGACGGCAGGCGCTTACTTCTTAGATACGTTTATACGCAAGAAGACGCGGCTGGAGGACACTCGCATTCCTCTAGGTATATATAAAAAAATACTTTTTATATGTATGTCACGTCTAACATTCATTTTAAAGCTCAACAGAGTTGTAAAATTACCTCTATTTGCTGTACGCTATAAACTAAAATCGTAGACGTCTGAGTGTTTAAGATTGTTAAACAGGGAAACACATTTGTCTTGATATAGAACTTTTCCCTTAACATATGCTACAGAGGGAATTGTCCGGGAAGACGCAGCAATATCAAACCGGCAGTTCAGGTCTCCGACCAGAAAAGTTAGTACACTAGTTGGAATAATCGCTAATGGATAGGTCTATTACAGTCAATATATTCGATTACTCAGGTCCTGAAGGAGACATCGGATATGGCGGACAAGTCATTGGCCTTATAATCACTGGACTTAAAAAGCAAGTACCCATTTATTTAACAGTTAAAGCTGGATGTAGACAGTATTCTTTGTGTCGACATAGGTGCACGCGTTTGAGCCCCGCCGCTGTACATTTGTGTTTATGGGGTCCATCTTACTAAGCGATGCCTCCGTGGGCGCTAAATGTTGGCTGAGCGCCAGCCCGAAACAACAAGGCTGCTCTACAGAAGTAGCTTATTTTTGGAAAACGACGACGTTATGCGACGATTTAGTTAGCAGCTCGAATGCAATGCAAACGAAATCGTGGCTATCGCTCGTACTGTGGCTGTGGAGTCAGAGTACATGGTACGGCGCAAGCTATTATATGACAACACTGGCCAGCTTTGTGGCCTCGGAAGAGCCATCTGCCAAGCATATGCCCTCGGATGACAAAAGTGGAGCGGGTGCATTCGAGCTTGAAATGTTCCGTCAAAGATACTCGGCAGACAAGCTGGTCCTCGACATACAGCATCTGAAAGAGGACCTTAGGCATCTGATCACCCTGGAAGACTCCGGTACGATTTCCAAGGCCCAAGCAGTCTTTTACGCTATCCGAATGCATGATTTCGACAAAAATAACCAGCTAGACGGACTCGAGGCGATGACTCTCATCAGGCACACGGCCGAAGGTGCCAGCCACGATCATCTTGCAGTGGCTGTCGACCAGTTTTTCGAGCTGGACGCGAACAAAGATGGCTTCATAAATTTCGGCGAGTGGCTAAGAAATACTGATCATGATAGAGTTGCGGCCACCGATAAAGATGACTCCCGATCAAACAAAGATACTCTTCATAGAAAGTAACAATGTCAACGATATGGGCGCCAATTGTTATAGCGCCAGGCCTGATGATAAACGCGCTGACGCATCAGAACTGAATGACTGATATATAGTGGGATCCATCAATTCACACGTGTAAATACTTTCCGATATCCATTCTTACTTGTCTGTCTGATTGCGTTTGTGTGGCAATCAATGTCTATGAAACCAGTCAACAAAAGCTAGGCTCATCAGATGTGTGAGCTTTTTCCATCTGAGCCTCAACAACTTGAACCTTGCAGTGTGAGTAGGGGATGCGTTAGTGATTTTAGCAACTTACAACTTTGGCTTGTGCCATCAAATAAATGTCAATTAATTTTGTACTTGGAAATTCTCATGAACATTCTCACACATCATTATTATCGGCCCCTTTTGTAATAAGTGCCTTTAGCGTTCTCTCTAGAGTTGTTGGTTGATTGTCTTTGTCGATCAGGCTCTACAATGCAATACGGCGTGGTTTGGCGTATATTCGGCAGCATCGCAGTAATTGCAGAGCGGACTGAGGCCTGAGATGTTCTTTAAGCGCTTGTGTTGTGCAGTAATTTAGTTCCCCTTTTTTAATTAATAAAAATAATTTAGTACACGGATACTACCGCTATGTTCAGTGTTACATTTCTAGAGTGAGAGCCGTATCTACCGCCATTGTTGAGTAACTTTATTCGAAATCCATTCATTTGCGCGGGCAACCAACGGCCGCGGGCACCAGTGAACGAGCTCAGTTGTATAACAATAATGTCCCTATCGTCATCGCAGCAATAAAGACTACACTGCTCTGTGTAGTGTTTATTGCTTTTATAGACGTACCATGCCAGAGAGACGGTAGCTAACTAAGTAAGACAAAGTGCTTGTGTCTTCTTCTCTTGGTGTGGAAAGTACGGTAATTCAGGGCAACAGCGACATCGACGAGAGCTTATGGTTGACAAGGTAGTCAACATTCAGTAAGTATTTCTGTTGTGTAGTATTACGTTTCCGTACTCGAACAATACCACACAATAATCTTGAAGTGTTACTCGCGGCGTCTTCAACCTCAATCGAATTATCTCAACAACTGGTGCACAGCCTGACATTAGGTACACAAAGCGGCTCCTTGCCCGCATTGACAGGCAAAGTACTCGCTTCATGTACATTGTAAAACACCTTTCAAGCAAACCAAAGTTTGCCCGAGTGAGGTGTTCCCATACTCTGTCAAGACCATACATCAGCGCCGGAACAACCTTGAAGTAGAAAAGCGCCACTGCCGTCGGGACGGACAGTCGCCGGACATCGCCTATTTCTCCATAAAGAGAAATTAGGGCTGTGCGCGCTGTCTCGAGCAGTGAAGGTCGTCCCAGTATAATGAAGCCGAAGCCCCAGATACCGGAAAGAGTTAACGAATTCAAAGGATTGGCCACCGCAACGTATAACGTCTTAGGAGCCAATCGACCTTCTCTTCTGAATTTCATAGCCTTGGTCTTCATGGCGTTTATTTCCAGCCCTCTTAAGACAAGGAAACACCTCCGCCAGAGAAGTGATGCGCTTGATGGCACCCAGGTCGTGATGAGCGACCACTATGTCAACAGCCTACATCACAACTGTAACAAGCAGATACAGTACATTTAGAGGTGCTGAACGTGCGGTACGCTCCTAATTGTCGTTGTGCAGCAATGCGCTGATTCTTGCCCAGTAGCATTTGATTTCCAGGCGTGGCCATAGCAGGCGTCACCCATACCCGAGGTTCAAACAACACTATTTATTTAGCCACTGATATGAGTAGAAGTTCCCGAGTTTGCCCTTGTTCAAAGGTATTCGGCATGATCTTGGCAATCCCAATGTGCTATTAGTACCAGATCTACTTGTTTCCAGACATCTGAAAATCTGCTGGTCCTGAGTACCTGAGTTGCCGCTCTTGTTGCGATTTCAAGAAACTGCTAAACAGCAATTCGGTCGGTTATAAGGACACCATTTAATCCCGAAGCTTTCTTTGCCCTTTTTTGTACTTTCTGCCCAACGCAAGAACTTCCGCACTGTGACGTTTTTAACGACATCCAGTCGTTCTCATCACTTCATCGGACACAACGGTCCAAGAGGGTTTGTTTTTATATTGGCCCCATTTATTCCTCAATTAATCTTAAATGACCGACCCTATGGATGGACATCTATCTCAAAGAGGATTTCTTTAAGGCATTTTTTCTTACCTTTGCTAACATCTTACTTTAAAACAGCTCACAGTCGTTGGGACTTAATATGCTAAGCAGCTATTGTTGTATTTTGCTTTCCTGCTGCGTCTTGCCCTAGTAAACATTCGACGTGCTATGGAGCAGCTCCGTTACGCTGCAACAATCTTCGGATTAAAGAGATTTTCGGAAATGCTAATGCATTTCCAAAACCTACTAAATCAAATAAAAAGAGCGGTTGTTAGTGCTCCCTATTGGCCGTGCTGCTGACGGTGCTAAGAAACTTTTCTACCCGAACCGTTCTACAAACCGCCTTGGCTCACTTGCCCTAATCATTGCGTCTCTCGGCAAGTGGAAGGCATACCCAAGAACGTCTTCCAATATCTCTTTATCCAAAAAGGGGTCGACCCCCACAGGCGACTGTGCGGGTCGCCATCGTATCCCGACGGTCGGCCTGCATCTTTGTGTTTTCTTGTGTAGATGATACCCCAGCCCCTTCGCGCCCTTCCAGTACTGGTGCCTCCCTCTACCTCTGAGACTTTACTGTGCACTACGGTAAGCACTTGTTCAAGCACTTTCCCTTTGTCTAGTTTATCCATCATCTAGAAAAAGGGACATTACGACGCGAACTTACCCATTAGGACCTTGTTTGAGGTAAACTCTTTAGAGATAACCACGACGCGGATATCTTCTGGAGAGACGAGCGTGCCTGTGTAATCTTGAAATGTTTGATTACCTTGTTTGGCTACTCCCCTTTTCATATCTCATTCCTGTTTCTCGAGTATCACTGTTATCTTGACATCCTTCTCAATTTACGCTACCACTGCGTCCTGCTCCTTGGGTCGACAGCGGGAACACAGAACTTTTTTATCAATCCCAGATTTCACTGTCCCATTATCACCTTCGTTCGTAGGCTGTTCTGTTCCGTCCGTCTTTAGTTTGCTTAACTCCTCCTGTTGTTCCGTCGCCATTGTTTTCGGACGCTCGATTTCTTCTTCTAGACCTTCAATGTTGCCTTCGTCATCTAACCTGCCAGTTATATGGCAAGTTCTCCCGCAGCGGGGTCAACTTTGCGTCCCACGCGGCTCTTCCTCTATCCTCTTGTGACGCTCTAGCCTATTTAGTAGCTAAGGGAGCTTTTTGGTCTTTTCCTCAAACTCCTTTTGCGTGAGAACATGTGTTGCAGTGCGTCTCTTCCTTAAACTCCTTCTGACTGCTCATCAGTCATCGTGTAAGAGATGACTCTGCCTCCAGTCTCGGCTCGGTTATTCTTCCTTTCTATCTTCCGTTAATTTCACCTTTGACTGTCCCCTTCGTTGGTCGTTCTCTGGGCCTACCTAGGCAAACCTTCTCTCAGTTTATGAGGCTGTGCTGCTACAACTATTTAATCTGCAGTATATCATCAACTGTGCGGGTCGACGCTGTGCTATATATCAAGTATGTTATACTAGACACTCTGCAACTATACTGTTTTTGGCACTATCTCACACTGCCCTTTAGTTCGGTGAGTACGATTCTAGTTTCGTACGTCCGTAGCTCTCTCCGAACCTTTGGCGCCAAGCGAGCTAAATCTCCAACCGTTATGAAGCTACCCCCCGACTTGACGGCAGTGGCGGTGGCTTCACTAAACAATTTCATCTTAAAAGTCCACTAAAGTTCACAATTCTTAAGTTTAGGGATGCACTGAAAGTCAGTGCACCTACCTGCTGACACACAGTTGACTCATTCTAGGCAAGTAATGGGATCTTAAAACACTTTTCGCAACCCTGCGAGAATACGTACCGCATTGAAACCGGAACAGGAATTGCTACATTTTATATAATGTTATCTATTATCTGTTAACATTAAACCATAAAATCGCGACGTTCAAACATATTCGATCGGTTTTAACAGAATTCGCTCTTCATGTCATAGTAACGATTATTAAAATAATTATGCATTGAAGCAAACAATTGTCTCCTGGCGAACGTGCGATCCAGCATATCCTCCTAACAACTGCTGCAGATCCCTATTGAGTTATATATAGAGTGGCAGCCTCTGATGGAGAAACTCCAATGGTTTTAGAAAGATTAAGACTTCTGCCAGCACGCTGAATCAACTTACATGTAGGGGGGGGGGATCTCTGTCTATTCGTCTCAAGCGCTAACGAGCAAAACCCGTGTAAAGTGCTAATTCTTGAGTACTTAAAAGCCTTTACTAATCTGAAAGTGTAACTTGCACGGTCCACACCTGCACCGACCATCGAAGGCACTAATTAGTCAATCGCAGTTGCATCCCTAACACGCACGCGGCCCCGCTCAAGTAGGGGCAAAGTAACCAAACCATCGGGTCATTTCCCATAATTTCTAGAAACACCTGCGGGTTCTTTTATGGAGGCAATGCCCGACTAAACGTGCAATCTACATAATCGCCGCAGTATAGGGAACAGCTGGGTCAACGCCCAGTCGAGCTCTGCGCTAATACATGTGCTTTCATCGTCTAAACCCTTTCATTTCGTCAACAAGATAGCACCTGTAACTAGGTTTTACAACCGGGCACTTGGCTAGCCTATTTCCCTGAAGAGAAATTGTATAAAGACGACAATCTTCTAGTCAAACTTTGCACCTTCGCGCTACAGATATGCCGGTCCTCATTGTACTCGCTAAGTCAAACACAAATTAAGTAAATTGCGGGCCCTGCCATCAAAAATTATTTACTAGAACACTAAGGGGGGAGTCGTATCTAATCACATGGACCACCACCTTGGTAATAGCATCAGACAGTATTCCAGCCGTGCAGCCTAAAGCATTCCGGTATACAGGGCCTCATCAATGTCAGGCCTACCGCTGAATTGAAGAATTTGAAGTGAACTTAAAGAATGTAACGTAAACGCAGATGGTGTCGACATTGAGTTGAGCTCCTGGTCACATTGTATCGCCATAAAACGCGTTTAGAAGAAGTTCCAATATATATATATATATAGTTTGTAGTCAATTCACCAAATAAGGACTCTGGGGATCCTCACCATGTCGGCAAAAAGTTGAGACAATCCACTGGGCAGCCAGCGTTATGGACTCGTTGATAATCAGTCAGTCGTGTGTGACTCACAGACCCACACACACATTGCTGACCCCAAACATGGCTGAAAGGCCAACTAAGCGACTCTTTGTTGTGTAAAGAGGAGGACATCTCCTTAATCGACCGGGTTGTTCTCTGTTCGATAGTCTTTCCTAATCATCGTGATCATCTTTGCGGACAGACAGTTAGCAGTGGGAACCTGCACATCTGGCGTGTGTCGTGGCAAACGGCAGCATCCTAGGGACGGCGACTGGAAGCAGCGGGCTTGGCCTTTGACTCTGTCGTTCGTTCGATTTGCCATCGTGTCGCATGAAGTAATGTGGCCTCTCGAACTTGCTAAAAGTCTCAGAGGCGGAATACCAATAGGAAACGCCATTGGTTTTCGACGATTGGCTCGAGGGAATGAAAGACCGGCGGCTCTATTTAGATTCTGCACTAGCTGGCGTTCTTGGCCACATCGGAATTACAAAGCGTCTTCAAGTATCGATCGTGTTCGTGGCCAGCCGGGTCAAACCACTTGTCGATACAGGTACTATTTCTGTTCACAATCAGTGTACGCCTTGTTCATTGAGTCAACTCAGCAGAAAACAGAAAGCAAACGCTGCTTATTCTGTAGACAGCGCCTTGCTCAGGAATATAAATATATATATGATCGTTACTTTTATTTGTATGTAGGGAACTTGTTTCTACATGCCGCAGATAAAAACAAGTTCCCTTACGTAGGTGTAAAACTTCAGTGATTAACTACGACATACGCGTCGTTTGCTAAACGAGCCACTTCAGAATAAACGAAGCGTCCATGCATCCGCATAAACATACATATACATATGTACATGGATGTCTCCCTGGAGATGAGTGTCGTTTACTCTACAAATAAATACATACAGGGTTTTAAAAAATAGTCTGGAATCTTTAAAATAGCATTAATTATTAAACAAGAGTGCAAAAAATTATTTAAAAAAAAACACATTACTTTTTCATTACAGATATAATTTCTAATAAAATACATAATCGGCAGATGCCATTTCTAGTAAATTAGCATATCTGTGAGATGACGATTATGTTTGGTTTTACAAGCTACATACTGGACACCCAGTTTTTGTTAGCTTTTTGTTACAAAAATCGGGCCCAGTTGCATTAATGCGCGCTTCAATGTTGATCTTTAGTTCGGTGATGGTCGAATGATTAGCGTACATTTTGCTTTTCAAAAAACCCTACAGAAAAGTCCAAGAGCTTTAAATCGCAAGATTAAAAGCCAGTGTTGTCCCCGTTACGCGAGCTTACACGTCCGGGACACTTCATACTCAAAAGCTCTCGCCCGCTGTGTGGCGTGTGACATCACCTTATTGGAACCAGTGTTCACTGTTATCGATCCCGTCCAGCTTCGATCAAAAGGATCATGCTGCGCTAACGGTCGTGATATACGGTGGAATTAACGCAAAGGGTTCATAATTCCTTTGTACCACAAGCCTCACTAGACTGTCAAGTAGAACCGCTGAATTTAACGTTTAGAGTGAGAAGTTGTTCTATATTGCGCTGTCTTGCTGGACAAGTGTTTACACATAGTTAGTGTTTCGTTAGCAACGCTCATTTAACCTTTGTGTGACGAAACTACGTTTGAATCATGTCCAATCATTTAATATATTTTAATTAATGAATTCAAACGAGGCCGCACATTAACCAAAAGGTAAAACGCCCCGGATGTTCAGGTTAAGTCTCTACGCCGGAATACTTTATGGATATCTGGGTCGTTAGAGAGTAAAGTTAAAGTGGATGAGGGTCTCGGCGGACCAACATCTAACCTCTGGGGTCGAATCCCTCACGGTTCGTAAGAGAGAGAACACGCCCTATTAGTAGCAACAGTGCGTAACTGCATTCACCTCCTCCACAACAAAATTGGGGTGCATAGAAAACGCTGTGTGCAAGTTGGGGCACGATTGTTTTAAAACGCACAATTAACAAGACTTTTGGCGCCGACTCGTAATCGTGTACGACACCTGGATTCATACACTACAGCAGTCAAAGCGGTGGACAGCGCGTGGTGAATATGCGCCGAAATAGGCAAAGTGGTCAAACAGTCACAGTAGCATATTAGTTCATACTTCCCACACCGTTTACACAAAAATCTGCTAAGATTGGTCCTTAAAAGGTCACATTTCACCATGACACCGCTAAGTCTCGCACCCCCGCAGTCGCAGTGGCAAAATTGCGCGATTTAGGGGTCGCAATGTTACCGCATCCGTCATATTCACCTGCTTTTGCTTCCTGTGATTTTTCCAATCCCCAAAACTCAAGATCTGGCTCGGGGGAAGAATTTGGACTAATGAAGGGGTCATTGCTGCTGTAGATACTTATTTTGAAGGCCTCGGGGCTGCTTGTCCTTCTGAAAAATCGCAAAGTTACAGCACCACTGGATTTAGCGCTTTGGAGCTCTAAGAGAACTGCATATAAAAGTAAAATACAGCACAAAATCTTATTTAGAAATTAATAATTATTTATTTGTATTATACGCAGTACACTTGTACAGGTAGTTCTACAAGTTCTTAAAATGAGCTTTTCAGAATTCGAATTTTTTCGCGCTTTCACCGCTATTGGAAACGGCAACTTTTCGAATGCTAGCAGTCAAAATATTATGGTGATTGGCCTTTGCGATTTCGTTTGATCGCTTTTCCCGTGCAACGTTTCGGCGTGATTTTGAAAAATTGAGAAAAAATAGTTTCGAGTGGTTATCAAGCGTTTTTATTTCAAAAGTTGGAATGCGACCCAAGTGAAAACTGAGTTAGACGAGGTGTACGGTGACTCTGCGCCATATTTTGCCACTGTTTCCAACTGGATTAATGAGTTAAAAAGAGGTCGCAGGAGCACCGAGGATGAACTACGTTCAGGACGCCCAAAAACGGCAACTGATGAGGAAAACGTGGAAAAAGTGCGGAAAATCGTTGCCGCAGATAAGCGAGTGAACATTAAGGAGATATCGGAGGCCTTGGGGATCAGTTTGGGTAGTGTGCATTTCATCCTGCACGAGAACTTGAAGATGAAAAAACTCAGAGCAAAATGAGTGCCGCATTTGCTCAACCAAGGCCAAACAGACGCGCGTGTTTCCGCTTCACAGCGAAATTTGGCCAAGATGTCGAAAAATCCGTCGGATTTTTGGCGCAGATTCGTGACCGTCGATGAAAGCTGGGTCCATCACTACACTTCCGAGACCCAAGAAGCACCTCGCCAATCGTGTGCACCTGGTGAAGGACCTCCGAAGAGGGTGCGGACAACGGCATCGGCCGGAAAGATGATGGCTACGGTTTTTTGGGACCAACGTGGAATAATTCTGGTCGACTACCTTGAGGGCGGTAAAACGATCACGGGAGAATATTATGCAAGACTGTTGGACTGCCTGAAGCAAGAACTCATCGTGAATCGGCCCGCTTTGCAGAAGAAGGTTGTCCTGTTTCACCAGGACAATGCTCCCGCACACAAGTCGCGGCAAGCAACGGCAAAACTGGCTCAACTGAGGTTCGAACTTATTGAACAACCTTCCTATTCTCCAGACCTGGCCCCCTCTGATTATTTCCTCTTCAGACATTTGAAGAATCGTCTCGGTGGAAAGCGTTTTTCCAGCAATGAAGACGTTACAACTGCTGTCAATGCCTATTTTCAGTCTAAAGACGCAGAATTTTACTCAAGAGGTATAAATGCTCTGAAATCTCGGTGGGAAAAGTGTATTGAGCTTCTCGAGGAGTATATCAAATAAGAAAAAATTAAAAACAAGATTTGGAAAATTCTTGGTTTTCATTTAAAACACTTGTGGAACTACCTGTATTACAAAATTAGGTCAACCCCAGTAAATCACTGCCTGAGGGCAGCGAGCCTAGCACCGCGGCCGCATTTCCATGTTGCACTTCAATGGATATTCTCTGCAGCAGAAATTCTCCCGCCCTTTTTTCATCATTCTCACTTGCCGTTCTTTTCCCAATTTCTCTTAGGAAACTTATTGTAGATTCGCCTATGACCCCCATTGTTTCTATCGCAACTGGCTGTACAATAAAAGGTTGCCTCCAACTCGCGATACTTCAAACTTTTTCGCTGCTCCGCTAAATTGGCAACAGCGCCTGCTGATCTCGAGGCTCGATCCCTGTAAGATGGCGCCAGCGAGTTCCACACGGTTGCGTCCCACACAAGGGCCTTTCCGGAGGACCAGGGAACCAGGGTCATCCCGTCTGGCCGTAGGGCTGAGTCCGTTGCCAGTCCGACTGGCTCTTTTCTGCAGGGCACGTTAGCGGAATGCAGCGCCTTTGAAATAACTTCGTTAAGCGCGGCGTGGCGCGAATGTCTTCCGCAGCTTCTAGAACAGCTGAGGCCATGCTCTCCCCTCGGCGACACCGGTGTGTCGCAAAGGAAGCAAGCATGAGGCGCGCATACGGCCACCCCTAGCCGCAGGCCAGAAACGATGCGGAGTGTTGTATTGTCCAGCATCGTCCCCAGCTGCGGCGAGGGAATGGCTTGTAGCCATTTGGCGCTTGATTCATTGAAGGCTGCTAGAAGGCGTGCTTTGCCAAGTGTATCGACAGTGTGGATTTTCTTTTGAATGGCTTTGACTACGAAGACGTCCAAGGTAGACTGACGTGTGTCATCAAGCACCACGCGGTGGCGGGCGGCGAATTCCTCCTTTTTGGACTCCATAAGCCGTTCTAGGAATGGCTTGGCGTTCGGAGGAGATATAGATACAATCAGCTCGTGCAACGTAGTGATTGAGCCCAAGAATGCGGTTTGGGCCAAATCCGTTGAACACCTGTTTCACGCATTGTCGTAACTTCTCGTCAAATTGTTGTAAAATGCCTCTCTGGGCAGACGCGTCCGTGCAACGGAGAATATAAATAAGTCTTGGTGTCGAATCTTATTTTGTTCTGTATTTTACTTCTAAATGCCTCAACATGGATTTACTTTGACTTAGAAAAAAACGTTTGATTGCTTAACCATCAAATTTTGCAAGATACATTTCGAGGTAATGGTCTAGATTACATGTCAGTTCAGTGAGTTCATACCTGATAAAACCGCTCCTACTATGTGCACCTATGTCAAAATAAACTCCAACCGTTTGCTGCTTGAATCCTCTGGCGTTCCGCAAGGCCCTTGTCCGCGCTCTCTTCTATTCAACATGTATATTTCACCTCACTTATAGCCAAGGGTCTTACCTACAAACTCTTTGCCGATTATTTGGAAGTGTATGCTCTAGAAAAATGGTCCTGATGATGTTTGCAGGCCGTGAAGAGCAGCCTTCACGGCCTGCAACCAGAGACACCATTTGTAGATGGTGTAGAGCACACTCTATATGATTATTTCTAAATCAAAATGTGCCACACTGTTTACTGGAAACACCTAGCCGGCCCGCTTCGTTAACGGTACACTAATTTCCGTGGTAAAATCTTATCGTAATTTTGGCGTACATATTACGCCATACTTAACCAAGACTTAGCCAATAAACAAACAATAAAATCATTAACTATGCTTACGTGACATAATAAGTAAGTAGGTGCTTGATAGGTAAGCAGGCAAGCTTCCTCGTAATTTTGTACATGAGCCGCGTTGTGACTAGGCCGTTGTACTGCAGTCCGATACGGACGTCCTATAAAATGAAAGGCTTGACGCACGTGAGAGTATAGAAACTCTCCTTTGCACGTTATTATGTACCGTATCAATCAGCTACGTGGCCTAGCGTCAATTACGATGATTCTATTGCTGAAATTAACACGTCTGAAAAGCTGTGTAAACTAAGGACCTATCAACAATGTGTAAAGTTTGCAATAACAATCTGCAAAGCAAACAACTTGTGAGCGCACTTGAAGTGGCTCGAAGTTAGTCAACCATTCATGTTCTCAGTGTGTGCCGCGGATATTGAAGAGGAAATACTGCTTTAACTAAACGCGCATCTATATTGTAATACAGTTACATACCAGTGAAGAGGACGAGGGAAGTGTACCTACATGCCAGTGATCATACACATGAGCATATGATCACACAAGATTACAAATATTAACGCCGAATGCCGCGGCGCAGTTTCATATCTGGACAAAAAAAATCAAAACGTCACAACAATTACAACGTCAAAATAAAACCAAACACAACAAGTCTCAGTCGAGTCATCTTGCCACAGTTTGACAGAGTCTGCAAAGAGTCAGAACTCTGGACGTTGTTAAAGTGCCAATTTACGAAATATTCGAATTTAACGACTATGCAGTGGTTGAAGAAAGAAACTTCTCAGCTTCTTCAAAAGATGCGCCAGAAAATACGTATGATTTGTTGGGATTATCAGGAAGAAGTCTGGAACATCGTGAATTCGTCGTAAATATTCCAGCTGGTCTGTTTCAGATAATAAAAATGCCGTTCCGTCACGACAGTGATAAACATGCAAACGTCGGTAAAAGCAAATTCGTGAAGCAATCGGTGTAATCCTGCTCTTTGTTGATCAGGAGAAGCAAGAGATAAAGCGCGTGCTGGAGTAGAACAAATCGTGTATATATTATTTTCATGAAATCAAGTTCAAACCGGCGTCTGAGTCGGTCCGAATGATGTTTAATTAGAAATTACAAATGGCGTTAGACACGAAAGCGTCCCCTATAGGCGTTAATAGGAACGGCCAATAGCATACTGCTTGTTGGTTCTAAGTGCGATCAAACATAGGTATACGCAGATAGGGCATCAAGCATTCACGATCAAGCAAAGTGTTGATCATTTTCAGATGTAACTTTACGGCCGTCAATTTACACTAGCGACGAGGTCACAACGGTTGCTCAATCAGCACTCACTGCAGCGTGGCTACAGCATTGCGCGGTTTTCTAAAAGCTATTCAATTGCAATTTTGAATCCCGATCTACAAACTAATCGTAACTTCGTTGCACTTCAAAGACTGTCGACACAATCGGAGAACTTGCCTTTTGCTGGGATTGGACATGCAAGCTTTAAAGTGGATCACGGCTTAGTGATATGATATGACGTTTATTGATACTTAATTGTAGTTTCTCATTTTTGTTACAACTTCATATAGCCACAGGCTAGTGCGAAGCATATGTACAAGTTACAGTAAGATTTTATACATTATCACCGTAGTATCTCGTATTATTGCAATTATTTATCTATGGATTGTGTACATGTTTACATAGTTATGGTTTAATCAGACGCAAGTAAGGTTAAATAGTGCGTTCTCGCAGTGTTTTTGAATTGACTAAGTGATATAGGAGTTCTAATGTCACTAGGCAACTTGTTCCACAAGGTAGCACCTAAATTACAAAGTGCAAACCTTGATTGTGTACTTGTGGCCGAGGAGACAATGAACAAGTCAGATGCCGAGCCTCGGGTGTTTTGGGTCCTTGCAGATTCGATAAGGCCAACTAGGTTGGGATGATGACCAAAAAGAATACGTTTTATTTCGACAACTATGGTAAGCTTATTTAGGTATGGTAACGGGAGCACTGAGAGTTTTTTATATTGTTCTATTGATATTGAGACGCGATGTGGGAGACCTAAGACGAGGCGAAGTGCCCTTTTCTGAAGCAGATGAAGCGAAGTTATATAATACGCATAAGCAAGACCGTATACCTCCAGACCATATGTTAGGTGGCTCTGCACATACGCGTGGTACATTGCCGTGAGGCATTGGCGGGGAAGGATTTTACAAGTGCGGTATATGGCGGCTACGCGACTGACCATTTTTTTTCCTGACATGTTTCGCATGCGCCTGGAACGTCAGATGTTCGTCAAGAACAATACCCAGGAACTTCGTTTCAGCTAGCATATCAAGCGTGCGGTCGCATGCAAAAGCTTCAGGATTGATTGTCGTTTGGCCCCTTGGGGTTTTAAATTGAACAACTCCTGTTTTTGACCAATTAATGTAGATGCCGTTATTTCTGAACCATAGAGATAGCCTCTCAATATCCCCACGAATCATTGCCACAACTTGTTGGGGAGAGTCGCCCACTAATAGAGCTGCTTGTAGTGTTTGTATAGTGCTTGATACAATAATACAACATGCCAACAAGGCGGCTCAATAACTAAACGAGGGGTTTCCAGTGCGAAATTCAACACAGGCTCAGTGCCACACATAAAACTGACTTTTGTAGCCGATGATTTAGTTCTTAGACTTTGTCACGACCAACGGCTCTAACGCGCAGCTGCTTTTATTTAAGCCTTGAGTGATTGTCATTCAGCAAGAGTGGCCTCACACTTCACCTTTATGTCGTCTTGACATCCATTGCTGATCAGGAGTCCCACGGGTCCAACCAGTCTGCAGGAAAAAAAACTCACACACTCTAATGTGACGTTTTTGCCGTTGTTAGAAAGAACGAGCAAAAATCCTTGGGAAGATCACGGGCACGCTCGGGCAGCCTTTACTTCCTTTGCTGCCGTTACTCAAGGAGCTAAATTGTATACCATTGTAATGGCCGATCACGACTATGCCACTTTTTCCACCTCAAGTCGCCAGTCAGGGCCCTCTCTCCATGATGATGATGAAGAAGCTCAGCGCGTCATATGTCAGCTAAGCACTATTGCATATTGTCCCGAAAACTGTCCGCCGCGGTCACCAAAGCATACTCTCTTCTTATTCTGCCACCGTCCGCCAACCAAACAAAACTCTAAATCCTTATCGAAGGCTATTTGGCTCTTTAACTTTTAGTGATTTTGATCAGGGCTTACGGATTCATGATTTGGTACATCGCACGGCACAAACCTGTCTAACCTCCCAAGCACAGCCTGACCAAGACCAGATTCGCAAAGCTAATACTAAGTTGCCCGACAAGCCGGCTCTGGCGAGATTTATGAGCTTGGTCTCACAGCCGCTACAAGCCAAGGTATTATTGAGTCTAGTCAAAGTAACATCTTGACGCGCGCCCTAATCTTAATTCGCCGACGCTTCAAAGACCCCAGACGCCTGCGAGCTTACTTAATTTATTTTATTTATCAGCTTCAAGACCAATGCGTGCAATTGTGTGTTAATTGACTCTTCATGGAATTGTCCCTGCAATATTAGTTAATTAGAATCGAGATCGTTCTGACGAAGCTCTTAAATAACTTGACACGAGGCGCTTTTTTCTAATTTATTTATTGATTTATACTTAGGTGCCTGTTTAAAATCTCTGATGCCTGTCTCCAAAGGTAGCTCAGCGTTGGCCGACGTGATCCTTATGGATGGCTCGACTATCGCCACATCCATGAACCTGGTGACCCCTACTATACCTTCTCTGTAAAATGCACCAGTCCAGGCCGAATGCGACGCTACGCTCGATGGGATAAAGATTAATGTACAATGCGCCTACGTCTATACGTTCAGCCATATATTTAGGAAGCAAAAGAATTTAGGTAATCAGCTAATTCATTAGTTCACTATGATTAGAGCTATTTATTTATCTTGATATTATAATCACTCAATATCACGAAGAGGACTACGTCGGTGCCCCTAACATAGTCGACGAGTCAGAGCCCTAGAACTCTCGGTTCTAGGCCCCGTCCGGATAGCTATTACCAAGCTTTCGAAAGGCGACGTTTTTTCGGCGTCTAGGGGCTTGATCTCAGAAAGCACGCTAGCGCAGAAGCCCAGCGAGACAGCCGTGCTCCTGGATAAGCACTCCCCTGCGCGTTCACTCCTAACATGGCCTAGCCTTCCTCACGTGCCTCTGCTATCAACTACACCAGGCAAGAACGTCCGATATATCATAAAAACGTTTTCTCATAGTTCAGCAGCAGGCCTGGATTTTGTCAGACCACGCTTTTAGAAAACCTGTTGTCCCTCGCTCTCGGGGCTGCCGCAGACCGGCTTGCGGCTGCTCTAGCCAAGGTTGTCGATCTTCTTCGCTGGGATCGCCTCTCCCCGACTGGCCCTCATTTTCGGGTTCCGACTTTTTGCCCTCAAGAAGAAGGATGGTTGTGTGAGGTCCATTTCCTGCTCATCCGCAGGCGGCAAATATCTGCATCTTTGAAAACAAGGCAGACGTCTCATGTGCTCTTGGTAGTCATCAGCCTGGTTTTGCGACACCGGGGGATGCGAAACTGCGGTGCATTCAACTCGGTCCTTCTTGGAGTCTCGCTCCGGAGCCACTCTTGTGGTCAAGCTTGACTTCAAAAACGCCTTTAACACTATTCGGAGGGACAACCTGTTAAAAGCGATCAAAGCTTGAGCACCGATTATGTTTCACTAGGTACAACTAGCTTATAGAAAGCCATCTTACCTTCTTCTGCCACATGATACCATATTGTCGCAAACTGGGGTGCAGCAGGGCGACCCATTGGGTCCCCCTCTGTTCTGCCTGGCTATCGAAAAGTTATTCAACGCTCTCAGGTGCCCTCTAAACGTATGATACTTGGACGACGGTGTACTGGGCGGGTCACCTGATCCAGTTCTGAGGGACATCCACAGAGTTATTGAGTTCGCGGAGCTCAATGGCCTGGTCCTTTTATGTTTATGTTTGTTTCGAACCCAGTCCTCCCGAATGCAAGGCAAAGACTTTGCCACTAAGCCATCTTGCTCGGTTAAAAGAGTTCAGTCTTTTTCAGCAGCTGAACACAGTGAAATTTTACACATAAATGTTTTGTCCTCTTCGTTCAAACTATAAGTAGCGATGACGACATTATTAGCTACCTCAAAGACAGAGTCAGCTAGAATAACAATCCTAAAATTCATCATTCACACGATTCCTCACATTCATGTTTGTGAATGAAATCCTACACACTATATTTACATATAATACTGTATGTAAGTTTTGCTTGTACGCAGTACGCATATAAGCAAGATCTATCATACTAATTGCAATAGTTGGTTCCGATTTTTTGCAAATCATGATATCATCAGTGCTTTTGAAATGACGTGTCCGCTTCAACTTCGATTGTAGATAATCCTTTATTTTGATTAAATTGCGCTGTTTGTCAAGCAAGTTTATTAGTTTATCTTACCAAAAATATGTCAGGTATATATATATATTTTTTTTAATATAAGATAGCAGACTTAATTGGTTAAAAAAAGTTTAGTTTATAAACTAAGCGCGCTGGCCAATCATGAGTACAATGCGTCCGTCATCTATAGGCAGTCTTCAATTAATTAGCTTTTATTTCGGAAAAAATATTTGTGGCATAGATTAATATAACACGCGTAGCCTAGCTTAATATAACACACTAATTTTATATAAACGTACAAATATACCGCAATCATTGTATACGTATGTGATAGTAATATATGGTCTAAGATGAACGTTATATATATATATATATATATATATATATATATATATATATAACGTTTGGTCGATAGTTTTTTATGATGTAGCACAGTTCTAGTCGGGTAGCCTGCTGCGAGGGCAGCCCCGGACGAGCCGAATGATTATGAGGCTCATATTTTCGTTGGACATAGCAGCAGAGTGTCTTACAGAAGTTTCGAACGCTGTGTTCCATACACGACACATATACCACACGTATGGCCTTCCACGCGAGCTCGTAGATACCTGTAATTCTGAGAAGCCACACCTATATCCTTGCATGCCACAAGTGCCCATTTTATTCATCGATATCCTGAATCTTCTTAAAAATATCCACCGACTCGTGGTTTGGCCTATCAATCGCATTTCCTGTCGTTGTGTCTCTCCGCCTTTCTTCCTGTTTATTTGTATAGTTAGCCATAACCTTCATATGAGCATAGGAAGTCAAATGATTGTGGCTATTACCACATGATTGGTGAACAGCTAGCAAGCAGACTTATTGTCGGCTCGTTCAGTTCTATCAGTCCCTACGTACGGGGAGCGTTCCCGATTGATATCGGCTCGAAACACTAACTGCTGGGATCACCAAACACCAACACAGCTGGTAATCGATCAGTAGGAGCCAACTAAATAAGGCATGCTCCTACACATCGCCTCCAGTTCCCTTCGCGACTAATTAGGCCGTAAGTAGATGCCGACTATATCTAGGTGCTTATGTCAAGGAACAATCTACTGACAACACCTTGACCCTGTGAGCGTCAGTTCTACACGCATGTTGAAGATATATATGGCTGTAAATGGGTTGTGTATAAAAATGTATGTAAACATTATAGTAGTTTGACCAAGCTAATGTATACGTCATATTTTCTTAGTTTAGCGTGCCTGAGTCATTCGGTCATGCATATAATCTAGGCCTTGACCCCCAGCATGGTAACCCCTCGTCGTACAACAGTAGTATACAGGGCCAACATGGCCCTGTATATATGTACTACTCATCATCCCCAAACGCTAATCATACAGGTCAAAAAAATATGTCATCTTTCCACATAGGCTACTGAACAAAGCCCACACGCAAGGAGCCAACGCATATACACGTATATGTACTCCTACATGTATGCATGTGCCCTTGGTTTTAGAGTCCGTCTCTTTAAAAAAATAGCGCTCGCAAACAATTACGTCCGAATAGTTGCACAGCGTTATCGAGCAGTGCAGCTCCCATAATGCTAGGACTGCAGCAAAGTCACACCAGCCAGCTTTCCAGCGTCTCGAGCAGTCTGCGTGCAACAGACGACTTGAAACGGTCATGACACTGCACCGTCTTGTCCGTTCATGTTGATGGTACTGATGCTGTTCCTCCTCCTACTTAGGATGGCACCATGTTTGTCGGCATTGTGGTCACTGCTGGTTCTGAGGTTGTCACAGTCTTTCTCGTCCTTTTGAGATGTACATTTGTTGTTCGCTTCGTCATTTATTCAGTTGTCCCTGTTGTTGCCAGCGGCGTTGAGCGTCATGTAGTCAGCCAATGAGTTGGTTGTCTTATCATGCAGCTGAATGACGAACGTCGTTCGTTCCGTTAATAAGCAAGGAAGTTATACCAAGCTGCAGCGATTACGCTAGACGCTGGTAGCCTGCATTTTCGGGCTGAATACAAGCTTACGAGTCAACGTGAACGTCATGCAGGGCACCTGTTCGACAAAAAACAGAAAGATTAAATCATTTTGCATAGACTCATTCCGCTCTCTACGTAAACGGCAGAATCCTAGTAAGGTAATTTACCCAAAATGGAACGTATGAGCCTATTAAAGCCGACAAAGCATCTACAAATTATTTTCGCTTCAGCAAATACGAATTCTCAAAATATTACTTCAAATAAAATGAGTTAAATGCAAACATATTTCATGCCTTAGATAAGCTTAAAAGTCAGATAGTAGAAATATCATCATATATAGCGGCCCCAATTAAATTTAGAAAATTTTTACGAGACTTCTAAGGAAATCTTACCACCGCTGTAGACAACGATGGCATCACGTGACGGCAACAACACCGATGGAATACTCAGCTGCTAGACTTGCGGGCGAGTATGCAAATCTGGCGCGGGCCTCGCGAGCCACATTAGATTGACTCACAATCAACGAGAAGCTCGTGCCACCTCCCCTACTCCTAACTGATCACAGACTAGTGATTCTATTTTACTTCTGGTGCTTGCTTAACGGCTTCGTCACGCTCACCCGGACAAATATAATGAGGACATTTAAGCCCCCCTTCCTTTAAGAAGGCCAGATGAGACCCATAAGACCGGAAACTCTTACCAGCATTAGAAGCAGATTTTATATTAGATAATAATAACGAAACACCTAAAGAAATTGACAACCTTTTAGCTACTAAATTTGACTCACGCACACTTGGGGCGATTAGAAGCCAACGTAATTCTCAGGCGCATAAGGACCTGGTAGAGGACCTCCGTAAAAAGAAGTCTCACCTGGATTCCAACCCTGACGGATCTGAGCTTCCTGCGCCTAGTCGGCCTCGATACTCTGAATCAGATGGCCCCTATAATCTCTCCCAAAAATATATTATTAAATCTAAAATACAAGCCCTCACAAACACATTTCCCAAACGCAATATAACTTCTTAACTTAAACGACTTTCTGAACAAACATTTTACACACACTGTCCAACGTCGTGCCTTTAGAGAATCACCTGCCACTGAAGCTCGAGTATCTAAAAGACAACAGCGACGTCACGACTACGCAACCACTCAAAAACGTTTTAGCTAGAACCGATCCAAGTGCGCTCATGAGGTGCTGGACGGCAGACACACCATACACAACATGCAGGCCACCGAAGTTGTAGAACACTGGGCCAACACGATGACACAACCACCACCTGAACCACTCCCTAGTCCCGTATACACTCCCAACTCTGATCTCTTCGAGGGTTCCCTTCCTATCTCCCTTAAGGAATCCCACGTAGGTTTCCGCGGACCTCCTAAAACACTCGGCTTGGACTGGATTTGTTTTTCGTGCTCCGTAAACTCCCGTTAGAAATAGTCTGTTGCCTCCTTAACATACTATTCATTAGTGATATTGCCAAAGCCCATTAAACTGCTCGCTCAGCGTTCATCCCTAAAATGAATAATGCCACATCCCTAAGCAATCTGCGACCCCTATCTATTAGCTCATACTTACAACGAACGCTTAATAAAATTCTCTCTAGACGCCTCCAGAACTCTATTAAGCTTCTCCCAATCCAGCGAGCGTTTCTCCCCTATAATGGAACCTTCGAGAATCTTACAGTTCTGAATGGCATCCTTAACGATGCTAAGGCTTTCGACATGGCGAGTTATGACTACGTCCTCTGGTCACTCCGGACTTGCGGATACCCAGAGGCATTCATTAATTATATCGAACGCCTGTACCTCTCATCTAAAACTCTCATAAAATTTGGACAAGAATGTCACACTTTTTAGCCAACTAGGGGTGTTTAGAATATCCTCTGCCCCCCCCCCCCTTTTATTTAATCTAGTTCTCGACAACATTCTTTCAAAATTACATAAAACTAATATCGGGTACCAATTCACTAATTACTTCCGTCTTAAGGGATTAGCTTTTGCAGATGATTTCATACTCCTAGCCTCCACGAAATCTACTCTCCAACGGCTCCTTAGGAAGGAGAGTAAAGGCTTTATTAATACCGTACCAGAATTCAACGTTGGAGAGCGGCAATTGCTAGTATGAGCGATCGATGGAGGTATCTGGGAGTCGACTTTGAGAACAATGGCAGAGTTGACTCCATTAAGGATATACCTTAATTTACTCTACAGACTCACGATAGCTCCCCTCAAACTAAAGACTCATATTTTTAAAAGTCTTTCTCATTCCCCGCCTCCTATATAAACTGGTCTCCGGTCCCAGACCATCTCACACACTCCTTAGCGACCTAGACAAATAGATCAGAAAGGTTGCTAAGTCGAAATGGCCTAAGCTCGAAAATTCGGTGCCGAACGCATACCTCTACACGCACACAGCACACGGCAATCTGGAATCCCCTGCCCCCAAACATTTATCCCAAGACTCCGCCTCTCCCGTCTAACAGCAGTACAACACTACACGCACCCTGGGGTCCAACAAGACTTCTCTGCGAACGCTTGGGAGCATCCACTGAGACCGCTACACAAGAGACCGATTGCTGGTCTCAACAACTACACATCACGTTCAATGATGCACATTTAAAAAAAGCACACGGAACGCCTTTTGTACATAACTTGATTAAAGGTAAGCTTTACCTATTTGGTAAGGGGTATTTAAACCTACTAAAGCTCAGGATCAATGCACAACCAACGCGCGCCAGATTGGCCAGGCGACGCCCGGGCTACAACAAACGTTGTCGGGACGGGTGTCATGCGCTGAGACGTTGGCTCATGTCGCTCAGATGTGCGAGACAACACACAAGCAAACTATACAAAGACATGACGACGTCTGTGATCGCGTCGCGCGTCTTCTCCGCGAGAGGGATCATGAGGTGGTTCGTGAGCGAGTTTTCCGTCGATCGGGCGCACCGGGTCTAAAGCCCGACCTCGTAATAACAACGCCTACCGAGGTCTAGGTTTTAGATGCCGAGGTTTGTGGCCCGAATAGGGACCTGGCAAGGGCGCAGCAAGACAAGATCACCAAATACGACGTCTACGTTCCTAAGAGCGGCGCTTCCCGATTCGCAAAAACCTCGCAGATTAGGATCCATCACTATCTCTATGAGTGGAGTATGGGACTCCAAATCTGCGAGTACGCTCTTGGGGCTTGGCGTCACGAAGGGAAATCTTATAGATCTTACCCTTTTAACGTTGCAAGGGACTTTGAGGATATACCGCTCGCACCGAATCCATAAGAGCTGCCAACAAGCAAGAACACGGACAGCTTGGTCTTAACTTCACGTGACACCCTTTTATCACAATTTGTATTAAGGTGAGCGCTGCCGAGTGTGCAAACGTATCGTAAATGATTAATGAATCATCACAATATTTTCTATATATATATATATACTCCTGAGCATGTAACTTTTCTTTCTATCGGTATGCAGCAAGCACCTCAATTTGCAATACGTCAACAAGCGTAGCCAACGCGGTCATTGTGTAACTTTAAACCTCAATACAACACCCCTTCGTTCGCAGCTATTTTTGAACGCGTACGCACTGGGACTGTTTGCGTAAACTTGCCTGTTTGCATCGATCCATTTCGGTGTTACCCGGCACACACGACTCGAACTGAAATGCCACCTGCTTGTTGACAAGGGTCATCAAAACAAGAATGTCATGTTTCTCCACAAGATCGCGCCGCCCGAGCACGTCGCAGAGCGCCTGAACAAACCATGAGCCTAGAGCAGCAACACAAACAGAAATAGCAGAAGTATTATAATAAACACTTTAGTAATAATATATATATATATATATATATATATATATATATCGGTGCATAAGCAACAAATGAATTTGACTGTGGGCCATTAATGGATAGACACATTTGAGCAAGTGGTGTATATAGCAATACAGCGCAATACAAAGTCGTCGTGTTATTAGCAAAGAGCGATACATATGTGGAAATGGAACGTAGCAGCAATAGAAATAAGCAACGGTCCGTATAAGATGTTTTGCGGTTACCTACACTTACATACCATTGCTTGTGTTCCGCCAGGAGTAGTAGCCGGCCACAGTTGAATAGCAGATGAGAAAGTCTGCGTGTGCTGGCAAACGATACACATTGGTTCCGGGACCGTCAGTCTGGTCAGTGGCCAGAATACCTTTGTCCAAGTAATCTCCTCGGCACGCCTGAATGAAGAACAACTTCGGCTTGCCAACAAGCGTCGGACATCGGTCGCCAGTAAAAGGCTTAAAGAGATCGTCCGTCGGGATTTTGCCCTCAGTAGTGTAGATGAGGTCCCGTTCGCCGTGCGACAGGAAGCAAAACGCGAACGCGTCACACTCCGTATGATCATACACTTGCCATTCACTTAGCACCTTGACGAGCTCCTTCTGGTTGAGGTCGTTGTAGTCTTTCACTTCAAACGACAACGACTGCAGAATGCATTTGTTAGAAAATGGGTCAAAACCAAGAAGGATTCATAATAGGGACATCCCATTGTATAGCGCGTGTTCCTTGTAATTCATGAGTGCCATGACTGAATGTTGACCAGGAGACGCGAAGTTACTTACAGCGCTGTAGTACGCTAGTTAGATGAACTTATATGCGGATTAGCTAGTAACTTCAATTTAAGCTTACTTACATCGACAAATTCTTTTAGAAATGGCGGTCTCCCAAGACTCTTCATTTACAAAAGCCGCATTTGGACAAGAGGGAATAAGCCTAACCCGTATAACATTTACGTTTGTAACCGTCAGGCACCACAATAATCGGACCCACGCATGTATACTTGTGCAAAGCGCGATCATATGATTTATCTAGCATACGTCAGAGCAAAAACAAATTGATGTAATCTAACAAAGGGAGTAAATATATGACGGGACTTACTTTAAAGGTCTTCTTAAGGTTTTCAGCGTCCCGGTCGGTGCCGCGGCGCTCGTTGAGGCCAATATGATCAGAAAATTTCTTCTGATTGACAATCACACATATACCTCGCTTCGGATGATTCATATTATAGTCGTTGTCTGCGGATTGTGTCAACAGCGCCGTCACCTTTTCGCTATGACGCCTGCATACATAAAGAAACAAGTCATTTAACGAGTACTATATATATATATATATATATATATATGCATTTTTTTGTTTATCGTGAACATGCAGGTTGTACAAACCCCTAATCTGGCAAACTCGCATTAAACACATCCACAAATATATATATATATATATATATATATATATATATATATATATGCAGTGTATAGGCTGAGAACTTAAATGGATCAAAAGACTAGTTTGGCAAATAAACAAAAATAGTAGTTTAAGACAGGGTGATAGCCGAATAGAACCTGCAATGTTGGTGGAATCTCTCTCATCGGTTCTATAGTAGCCATGCTAGTAGCAATAGTGAATATAGAAAAAAACACATCATTCTGCAGGCAAAACAAAGGAGCTCAGTCAAAATATGCATGCAGCATTTGTCCGACGTTAAAAAATCCTTTCGGGGCTGACCCTCAGCCAAGATTTGACGTCCATGGGACTGCTTTTCGCATTGCTTCATAGACAGACCCCCATAAATACAAATGTGCAACGGTGGGGCTCGAACCCGCGCACCTATGTGTCTCCTCCGGTCGCGAGGCGCTGAGGCATGCCACCACGTCACCGGGCTCGAATGCAGAGAAAGACTGGCGATATGATAGGCTTCTGGCATTCGTCCCATCTTTATGATCTCATTGTCCGTCGTTAGCCATGGCTTTGCGGCAATCAGCCATGCAATGTAAATGGGTCAGTTTAAGCCGGCGCGTGCAGTAACAACAAATGTAAAACAAATATTAATTTCGTTTTGACGTCTAGCCAAGCCATTCTTGAGCGATCTACGTCGTTAAAATTAAGCTGAATTACGAAAATTCCGAGTTGTTAACTCACTACTAGGAGATCTGCTTTCGGCAGCTCACCAAAGCACTCGAGAGGGGAATCACAAAAAATCGCTTTCTGACGACAGCTATTTCACGCAGGCGAGTAGTGAATGACTGTCTGTTCGTTAAAACGTTCCTCAAGCGCATGCCATTCGAGAGAGAGAGAGAGGGGGGGGAGAACACATTCGCAGCAAAGCAACTCAAGCAAACAAGTAAAGAAAGAGAGAACTGGTAGAGTGCGAGTGGCAGCGGATGTCTGCCGACATCATGAACCTACACGGCGGCGCTGAATACAGCGCTGACTTCCTGTCGAGCCTTGGTTAACGTGGTTAGCGACGCCGAAGCAGACCTACGGGTATGGCCACGACACGGCCATGACATTGCAGGACAGCATCGAAGGACAACCACACCGATCGATGTGTACACCCAAATACACGAACATACATAGACAAACCAGCAGACAGACAGATAGACAGAGAACAGCACACGCGTACGCACCACACACAGCGATTAATCATTTTCAATGTAAGTGTCAGGTCGCCCTTAGGTCGCACCCCCATCCCGATCGTAACCTCCACCCCCCCCCCCCCTATTGTTAACAACACCAGCTAATTTCGAGTAGATGGTTGCGTTACGGGCTTACTAAATGTATGTATCTCGACTCTAACTAGCTGCTCCACTATAGGCCAAAATGGCCACATTGATTGTAACTACGTAATTACACACACTGCACATTACTTAATAGGCGTTAGTAAAGAACTCTACCTACAGCAGCAGCACCAGCAGTCATTCAAGTTCAGGATGCTGCCAGTACTGAAGCCATTGCAGCCATCAACACTGCTTTTGCTTAGAAGCGTTATTCATCGGCTACACATACGCTAAACTTCACGCCAATCGGTGATGCCGTGTTATTGATTGAGTTTGAAACGAGGTGAAGAAAGCGAGACTCGGTAAGGCCCAGAAAATGGAGGAGCAATGCACCTGCATCAAGGTAGAAATGTTACAAAGTGCTTATGCTTATTATATAGTCAAACATTGTCCCGAAACACCGTGTATACGTGGCACCGTCGATTTCGCGACGGACGTCACAACTTATTCAACAATGGCCGATTTACTATTAGAGAAATAGCAAAGGAATCGGTGATATATTATGGATCAGTTGTAACAGTCGTGACCAACATTTTTGTCTTCAACATTTTTGAAACAAACTTCACTGCCAGTATTTTTGGCAGTGAAGTTTGTTCCAAAAATGTTGAATTTCCATCAAATTAACGCGCGTTGGAAAATGTCCGAATGGAGCCGATCAGACAGTAGCCGAGGATCCTGGATTGCTTCAGAAACTCATTACCTACAAATCGTGGGTATATACGACATCGAGACCAAAGTTATTTTAATTGTTTTTGTTACTTGGTTCAACGGTCAACAAAGTCCGCAAAATTTAAAGAAAATTACCCTAGAAAGTTCGACGTAAGAGGCCTAAACTCTGAGCAAACAAACCTTTGGCCCTTCATAACGACAACGCAACGGCGCATATATCTTTACTGATTTCGGAATATTTGATGAAAAATTCAATTTCTATATTTTCGCAACCTCGCTATTCGCCGGACCCCCGTGTGACTTTTCCCTGCTCCCACGGCAAAAAAAAATTAGGCGACAACGTTTCGAGACTATAGAGGTGATGAAGACAGACTCGCAGGAGCAACTAAACTCGATTTCGCAAGACGCTTCCAAAAAAAATTTAAAGAGTGGGAGAGAATGTGGCACAAACGCATTGCAGGAGGCGGGAGTTATTTTGAAGGAAACAAAAACTCTTCGGAAGAATAAATAAATATGAAATATGTATTAGAACTTTTCGATCCACCCTAAATAAAAATTATATATATATATATATATATATATATATGCTGGGAACGGTTCGGTTGAGATCACAATATCATTTAAAAGGCTCACAGCACTTCGGGCCATTTAACTACGGTCATTTTTCCGAGAACGCAGATCGTGCAGAGTTATATATATCTGTCCTCGGGTCACAAAATAGATCGTAACAAGCTGAGAGACCTAGTGAATGCCGATTCGTCTGAAAGCGGGCGCGTACTAAAACCGACGTCTGCGAAATCCGTGCACACAATCTGACGCACGCTCACTGTGCAGTATCGACATTAACAAAACTAAGAGACTCTATGAGTTCCTGCTCGCGCAAGGTCTCATACATCGACCAGTCTCGTAATCGCCAAACAGCAGCCGCAGCCTAGAATTAAAAACCACTTAGGCGTAACGAGCCTTTCCTCATTTTCATAGCGCAACGACAATCTACTTTGTCCGTTGCTCAAAACCAGAAATGAGTGAAACGAAGGAGCGCTATGTAATAACATACGATGCAATAACATAATAGATATATCAAACAAATATAATCACCTTTCCTTGCCAAAACGTTTGGATAAAGAGAACAATCACGCCGGTAAGGCTTTCGGCCCTTTAATATTAAATATAAGGATTCTATTTTAGGAGGTAATACTTTCAAGCTAATGAATGGTAAAATATTGGAGAAAAACTATTCTGAAATATGAAGACATAAAGTGGTGGGATACAATGGGTTACAATGGGGTACGGGGCACGGCGGTCTGTAAGCGGATACGAAGTTTAGGTTTTAGATTCGTTACAAGGGTACAGCGGTCATGTTACGATGAGTTAGCAACAATGATTTTTCGGGTTTGCGGAAAGAGAGAAATCGGCAAGTTAGAGAGTTTAAACGATTATGTGGCTCTAGGGATTTACAATTAGGTGAAGCGTTAGAGTTAGGAATATGTGCACTAAAGAGCCGGGTCGAAATTTCGATGAAGAGGATATCACGAAAAATAGTGCTCAACGAATAAATGTAAATGCAATATAGGTACATATTAGCAGCAGCGTTAGTCGTCCCTCTTATAAAAAGGTGATATGGCAAGCAAATAAAAAAATCAGTCATATAAAAATATCATGCAAAACGGCAACCTGGGCAATCATTACTACACGTGATAGAGCGACCACTAGTTATTGGTCCGTTCATAAATACATACAAGACAATGGCTCATAATCTCCGGGGAGCACCTGAATAAACACCACCAGCAAAAACGTGACTGCTCTTGGTGTGAGTGACTAGCTTTGACTGTTACAGCGACTATTTGTGTGTAAAAGTCAATCTGACGTTGAGTTTAAAATATTCAATTCGATTCATATTATCACAGCCAGACTTAAAGCATAGTACTCCAAAATATTTCTACTTACTGCGCCACTTTTCTGTGCGACAGGTGAACAGACCTGTTTAACTAAATGCTCAGACTCATATTTACGAAACTTACAATGTCGAGCCTAAATAAATAAACGTCAACGACCATCTTCATAGTACAAACAGCGCGAAACAGAAAGTGGACAACAAGGAGTCTAACCACGCAACAATAATCTGTACACGTGTGTTGAGACATATCGCTGCTATACATATTCCTTTATTTCTATTTTTACAATGACCTTCCTTTCTATTTTTGCAATCACAATCGTCGGGAGAGGAAGATTAGAGAAGAATGGGGAGGCGAAAGCTGGCCGAGTCGCCAAACCAGCCATGTGAGATCCAGGTGACTGAATTTGTCCAACAAGGGTTCGACGACTCATCCCTTACTTCAAACAAAACAGTTCCCTCCCTAGTTGTGTTAGTCAAAACTCTCGAAATTTTGACGTAGTGACTCCTAGCCTCTCAGTCCTTTCCTACCTGCCTCAGTTATCATCGGGATCCTTGGTTAACATTAATTTGTATGACGTACTTCGCATTCGCTGCGCTGCATCGTCCACAAACACTGAGTCCAGACAGCTATTATAATGTCGGCGTTCAGCTTGCTCGACCGAATCGCTTATCTACATCTAAAGGAAACATGCACATTAACTCAAGAATTAGGGTCCCGAAAACGCCGAGGATGACAGAAACACATTATTCCAAATACTTCCGATTCGTTTGTATGAAGTTGTGCAAACGAAACGGCCAAAACTGGCGCGTAAAAACACCCTTCATCATGACAATGCTCTGATTCGCACCTCCACAGAAGCAGTGGCAAATTGACACACAATGGGACTCGAATTGCTGCTTCAGCCACCCTATTCTCCCGATTTGGGACCTCGTGACTTCCTCTTATTCCCAAACCTCAAGATCCGGCTCGAAGAACATTTAAGTAATGAAGAGGTTACTGCCGCTCTGGAAGCGTTGCGGCCACTCAAGACTTCCTAAACCCCGGAAAGACATAAAAGTTGAATACCGCTGGGCTAAGTGCAGACATTTCCTAACGAACCACGTCAAGTAAAAATCCGGCCATTTCATTGCCTTTCGAGGTTATTTAATGAACGATCCACACACACATATATATCCGTCATGGGACAGAAAAGTATCCCACAGGGTGTGGAGATGATTGTGTAGGTGACGATATGGCCGTCATTGATCAAGCAAAGACAGAGGAAGGACTAGAACTATAACCACAAACATGGCTCTCAGTTCGTCAAAAAATCGAAGGCACGCAGAGAACAGCGCGCTTAGCCAACAGTACGGTTAGCACAAACGCGGCTGGTTCTCCACATTGGGATCGTATAGTAAACGAAACGAGAAGGATGTGGGAAACATGGGCCGGAACCCAACCAAGAAAGAGGAAAAAATGATAAGGTCGTAGCAAGAAAAGTGGAAAGCCATCCCCACAGGCCGACCGGGTAACTCAACTTCGTCTGCTCCTCCCAACTTAAAAGATTGATAGACCGCCGACCGGGGGAAACGAGCACTTTCTTACAGTGTCTTCCCTGGCCATGGTGATTTCCAAAGCTATCCCCTTTCCTATAGATAAAGCCCCCTCGAAAACCCTCGTGCATTGTGCGGACAGCATCGATGATGATCTAGAGCACACTCTCCTGGAATGCAGGCGATCAGGGCAAGCAACCGCCATAGCGCTGCTAAGACTGAGATGGTCTCGAAAAGAAAAAAACGGGCGTGGGGAAACCTGTGAGTGACCTCGGCCACATAATCCGTTAGGCACTCGCCACTTCTTCTAATGAAGAATGAAGCTAAGGGGTGGAGGTATATTTATAGGTAGCGGTCTTAGCAGACCAATATCCAACCGCTGGGTCAAGTCGAACACGGCTCGAGAGGGGGAACACGGCCCTGTCATATCAACAGTGCGTAACAACACAGCACTGTATATATATATATATATATATAGGGAAATATCTGCTGAACTCGACACTAGGAAGAGTTGCAATTTTAACCGCGGCATGAGACAGACCTAAAATTAGTTAGGATGTTTAAGTCTGAATTAGTTTTGTTAGAAATAAATAAAAAACAAATATAAGCTGTACATAAATGTACATATAGACCCCGTGGAAAGCGTTTTCATTTATGCCCTGAAGCATACCACAGAAGCCGAACAGGCAGTGGTAACGCACTGTATACAGAGGCCATACTCTATCATTTTGGTATAACGTTTAACTTAAGCAGATATTGTATATTGCCTCTTCATGAAAGGAAAACTGTTACCCAGGACATGAGGCGCACAGCGAAAGCTTGAATATGAATGCAGAGACCCGGTAGATGTCCCATTATTTTTGCTGTCAGCAGCTTCTTACCTAAAAGCAAACGGGCTGAAACTGATGGCATCCTGCTCGTCGCCACTCTGTCCGGGAGATACGGTTTCTTCGGTGATTTCTGCTGTGATCGGCATGTCGGGCTTATGCCCGTGGTTCCTCGTGGAACCATTAGAGACCACAGACATTATTTCGTCCCCACCTGCAACATATCGGTATACGTTAGAAAATGCACAATGACAACAATCGTAACATGTAACTAATTTGTTCGCAATTAAATATCCCTTCCTTGTCACATGTAAACACGTTTCTACATTGTTCCGCAATTTACATAGTTCCTCGTCAAATGTCATTATTCTCAACTAGATCATCCCCGATAGTCTTGATTGAAAAGGGCGCAAACTTACAGCAAAGTGGCTGGCTACACTAATAGCGTCTGGTGGTGTCATGGTTGTAATCAACCCGGGTGTCGCTAATTACAATAGCCTAGAGTTCGAGAAAAACCCTTCCTAAAAGTGTCTTTAATTCTAGTAGCGGTTGGAGGAAGTCCGTTTTGCGGTTATTTCCGTGATGGGTTTACGTGCTGTAACTTCTCTGATAAACTTCTCCGAACCTTTGTTCATGAAGACCTTAGTTTCCATAGTTACCGGTACACAGTGTACGAATCCGTATAACCGCCCTATTCGCATTTTTTTTTCATGTACTGCTACTCAACCCGGTTCTGCTATAATGTGTTTTACATAAGCAAGCTACTTTGACATATATTATTAAGTTTCATGATAAACATGTTTCGTGTTTACGTCACGTTGCCTGGCATTTGACCACTACTATTCGCCTGAACAGACAAGAGCCCGAGCCGAATTGTAGCCAAATTGCTGGCAGTTGGAATTCGTGCTCCGTCTGGCGCCCATGTGGAAGGAAGCTGTTGCGAATCAGGATGATGAGACGGCTCGCGTGCGATCAGAAAACTAAGTTTCTTCCTCGGTTCGTGGCCGCTCGATAAAACTCGGGCGGGTTTTATTGCGAAGTGTTTTAATGCGCGACACAAAATATAGGAAGCTATCCGAAGCCTTCTTCTTTTCTCGATAAGCACTAAAAACGTACGGGACGCTCAATGAATTTTTAGATCACTTAGCAGTTATATTTTATTCTTCACTAGTTCAGAGTGCCGCCACTGGTGAATATGCACACAAGAACGCCAAATGCTAGTAACAGACAACTCCAATGCAGCATAGTTCAGTATTTTAACGATAAACTATGTTTCTCCGCCAACGGCTTTCCTTAGATGCGCAACGCTACCCCTCTATTTAAGGCATTCAATGAGAACCGGGGCTTCCACTATAAGCACGCTATGTCGTGTCCACGTGGCAGTATGTCTTGATCCCCGCCTGGCACTCTAATACGGCTAGTGGCTCGCCTCAGGTGCGAGGTCCACTTTCCAGCCCTCCAAGCAAAGGCCAGCGTGGACTCGGATAGAGACGTCGTTCATAAGGGATGTCGACTATGCCAGCATGTGGGAAAGCAGAGTCTGGCGCCAAACCCCCCTCAGAGACGTGACACGGCTTCGAGCCTGACATTCCCGACGTCATCGGTTTCTTCGGCCACCTTTCTTCTGGGAGCTTATGTACACTGGGCCTCCTTTTGTGTTCATCTTCTTCTTCGTCTAGCCCGCAGGCAAACCCAGCCCCCCCCAGAGCCAAGGCTGTCACTGTGCCTCGGTCCTGCGCAAACTCCTCTTCCATACAGTAGAGGAACATCAAATGCATAATCATCGTTGTCGCCGTTATCGTATATTACCCGGCTGCGACCCTTTTCGGTTTGCATATGTCTTACCCACTTTTGATTGGTTACATACTGAATAAGCCGTCACGACGACCAAGGACAAAGTACCAAAATATGATTGGGTCGCGTTAGAACATATTTGCTACGTTTGCTACGTCAGTAGATATACGGATCAGCAGACATGCTTGCTCGCGTATCTAGACGTCCACCGACTATTGGACGACTGACGATAAATCCGACTCAGTAACTACTAGCCCGTAATAGACTAGGCTGAGCAGACCCAGAAGCGGGTTTTTTTTCCCAAGCGCTGACATTTAGATGCCGTTAGGAGATCGACCAAACTGTCAAACTTGAAAACAAGCAGGCCATACATATATATATATATATATATATATATATATATATAAAGAGGGATAGAGGGAGAGAGAGTCTGTCATAAAACGAGGGCAACGAATAGCACTGTATTAGTAGCTCGTTTGGTGTTCGTAACCACTAATTGGATGTGCTGATAATGGCGGTGGAATTTCCTTCACATCACACCAACAGATAACGGTATCACAATCAATAGGCGCGAATCTACTGAACAACCATCGATCCAATAATGGTTGATGACAACAACCGACCGATTGCTGTTGCTGCTGCTGCTGCTGCCGCCGCAGTTATTCGCTAGGCTTGCGGTGCGTGCGGCTAGCAGTACAGCAGACGATTGCTAAAGTCGCTAAGAAACGTCGGACAAACTCCGCTATTGTTGTCGTTGCTGCTGCTGCTGGATGAGAAGGAACAAAGCCAGCAATAGCAGGTCGAGCGCTTACCACCGCCTGCTTGGTAACCGGCCAACCAGCCCTCCAGCCAGCGACAGAGCACAACAGACCCACAACGATCGGCTACGTTTACTCTTGCCGCGCGCTCGCTGACGCTGTTGCTGCTGCTGCTCTAGTGGCTGCTGCAGTCAGCTCGATCTTTGTCAACAGCGGCCCCGCGGACAGTCCTGCCTGCCGGCCGTAGCGACAGCAGCTAGAATCGTTTGATGATGCGGCCTAGTCAGCGGAGAGACACCATGACTACGACGACGACGACGAGATGACCACAACAACAAGAACAATAACCACAACAACAACCACAGCAAGAGCTGCAACAACAACAACAACAACAACAACAACAACAACAACAATAATAAGTGCGACGACCAATCTCGGCCGAACAAGCAATTGGGCATCACAGAGAGGCCAACAAGAAAAACGACGACGACGACGACGACAACAACAACAACAACTATAACAACAACAGCAACAATAGCAACAACAACAACAGCCGGAGCAGCAGCGCCGCCTACAAGGAGCTGGTCGCCTATCCCATGATGATGTGAATGACATGACGTCGACCTGGCGACATCAACTCGTTCCGTCCACGAGAACGATTCCACAGCCAGGTTGCGCTCGTCGCTGCGAGTCGTGAAACAGGTGCGCAACGGAACCAACGCCGCCTCCGCATTATCTAATAAGCAAAGCTGTTGCAGAAGATAACAGCAACAACAATAGCAGCAACCGCAATTCTCCGCTCTTTTTGCAGACGGCTGCGAAATACGTGGCCGCCAAGTGAGTAATACAGTGACGGTGCCGACAAACCCGCTTTCATAATACGAACAGCAACGACAACAGCAGCGAAAACAACAACGACGACGACGACAACCCGTGAGCAAAAATCACAGCATTCAGTATGATTCAGGTGGTTCTGCCGAAGATCGGTGACTTGTCTGCCACCCTGGCAGGTCTGAGCAGACTCGCAATACTGTTGTTACTGGTCGGTCTGCAAGCCACGGTCACCTGTCAGGAAGGCAGGACACACGCACCCATATCGTCGCGACGTGTTGCCGAGCTTCGCGAAAAATACGCCGAGGGAGCTATTGTGCGCGACATAGATCACATTAAACAAGATCTACAACAGGTTAGTCCATACACACACACATATATATATATATATATATATATATATGCATTGGCCTTAACAAGAGCCACATGAGCTATGGTCCCTTTGAAGGCTGGACGATTGACAAATATTCGTTCGCTCTCATCTTTTCGCCGCACACGCCAACGTCAATATGTACAGCCACCTAACTAGGACAACACTACATGCAGGTTATCGGCTAACCATTACAACATCCTTATCTGTTGCTAAGTGAAATGTCATTAAAATTAAGAGTATGCATAGTCTAGCCTCACTAGACAGAACATCGCCGCACTCTACGCGTTGAATTGCCACCAAAAGATATCGAAATATATTTGGCTAACCATCAGCTGTATAGCTGTATGCCACGTGTTCCGTATGTTTAACGTAGACGAGCGAGGACGGTCCCAATTTGTCATTGTGTATTTTTTTTGTGAAAAACCCCGATGTAATTAATAATCGTCTACATTCGCTTGTTTGCACTTGTTACTAAAATAGCGTGTTGGCCTCCCTGCCTGTGAGTCTCCGCCAACAAACGGCGGAAGAGTAGAGGTGGTAGAGGAGTGCAGACCATATTGCAGCTAAAGCGTCTACACCAGAGATGGTATCTTGATGTGGCTGTGAATGTGGCTTCCCTCCTCTTTAACTCACATCAATATGACACAGCAGTTAACCGCCAACCTAAACGTTTGGCCAATTCAGTTGAGCTCTTATTTGACATCCGTCGTTAGCCGGTTGCAATGTCGACGCTCGATGTCGACACGCGGCGGAAGGCCAAGAGATCACACGTCATCCCAGTTCATCGTAGCCTATCTATCTTCTGTTGCTGCTCTTAAACGAAACTTAGTTGTCTCTGTCATAAGGCACTGAGAAATGAATGAATGAATGAAGGCACGAGAAATCGCTTCATCAAAAAAATCAAGACGTGCCATTTTACCGTGTGCTGAAGCTAAGCATGTATGATTAACTACGTCTCTCGAAATTCTCATTCGCCATCCGTCATTGAGAGCCGTGCGCCTAAGCACTTGACCTTCCTCCTCCGCCTCCTCTCATCTCTATTAAGCAACTAAGTATTTACACTTCAGATTTGCTTGTACGTTACGAGTTAGAAATCCATTATGCTCTCCCCACTTGCGACGTTGCCAGCGTGAAGGAATAGCACCACCACTCCAACTACTACTACTACTACTACTTGAAAAGCAATCTTCAACGCAAAACTCATTTCTGTACTGAGCGGTCGCAGGTAATCCAGCTGTCAGGCGATGGAACGTTCACAATCGAAGAGTCGATCTTTTACCTCATGCGGATGCACGACTTCGACAACAACAACCAACTCGATGGCCTTGAGCTGATGTGCGCCTTCAACCATGCTCATGGCCGTCATGAAGATGGCAACGCGCACCACCCGCAGCATGAAGGGGAATCTCCGGACGCTTCGTTGGAGACGCTTGTGCCGCTTGTTGACGATACGCTGAAGCACGACGCCAACCATGATGGTCTGCTCAGCTACGCCGAATGGGTGCAGGGCTACAAAGCGTCTACGCCAACCCAAACTTAAGAGTGTCAAACCTCAACAACGTCACCAACCACCTCGATTTACCCCTCCGTCCAACCATCAATTCATTTATTCATCCATTCATCAGTTAGCGCCACCTACAGTCACACTCGCCCAGTAATAAATTACATGTCTATGGCACGATAGGACACCCTAAACAGCCAGCCAGCATAACAATGCTAAATTTTGATTCATGCCAGCTTTAATGTTTAAAATCTACAGTTCTGCAAAAAACGCACGTATCGGTAGGTAAAGTAATAATAATAATATGGAGTGCGGTAAGTGCACAGATGTGACAAACAACGCGTACCCGTTGCAGTGACAACGAAAGTAAAAATAATAACAAACAAAACCTGTGCCGCATTAACCACACATCAGCAGCCACATAAACCTGTTCAAATGAGAAAGAAAAAACAAAGGTCTCGCTCGATAAACTATTTAGCACGATTAATTAAACTTCATTTTGTAATCCATACATGCTACCTCTTTGGTGTTGAAAGCTGGCACTAGTGCTACTACAACAAAAACAATACTGCTTGCTACCGTAGGTAACGTCCTCGTATCCTCAGCAGCATCCTCTCTAACATATTACGCGTATAGTAAGTGGCTAGGCACGTAACTATCAGCATGTAAGCAAAATATTTATATACATAATTGTACATAAACATTGCCACCCCGGAGACATAGACTTATGCACATGACTAAGCGTATGTAGGAACAGCAGAATGATATATAGTATTATGAAAAAAAAAACTGTAAAATAGGTAACTATAAACCATGGGATATATAAGCTAGTCATACGCTGTCACGCGGACACAGAAGAATCATCGACAAGGGAAAATCGCAGAGAGAAAGAAAGAGATGAAAACGACCTGAATGCCGACAAATCGGTAGACTCTTAAAGCAAATGCAATTGTTTAATTGTAATTAAAGCACACGATTATAAGAGACCACCTTAATCCAGGCTACCAGCCAATCTCTCTCTCTTCTTCGATTCATATGCGTGATGCGTTGTACTGAAGGAAGGATTAAGCCTCGTGATCGCTCTGCTAACACAAATCGCACTCACTTTTCTGTGTGTCGCAATATTTGCCTAGACATCTTGATGAATTTTTTTGTTTTATGTATCGCTGACTGTCGAACGTCAGTGCTCACCGAACGGCAAGAATAACCCTGGCTAAAAGTATGTTACGTTAAAGAGAACGGGAATAGCTCCAAAAAGGCGGCCTTCAGCTTGCAGTTTATCTCGACTCAGGCCAACTAACACAAAACAGACCTCCATGTCTGCTAGAACCAGCAGCAACCACTTTATACAGTCTGCAAATGAATGGTCGCTAGCGTAATATACACACACGAGCGAGTACCTTCGTTTGTGGGTAAATATTTATTTTAACTTTAAAAAGTAATTTAAAAACAGCACATCGGGACTGATTATGTTAGATAGCATGGAATGTTTGTTTGTTTGTGATTTGTTAGGCATGTGTGTTTGTTACAAGTGGATAACAGCACGATGAATGTAATTAGGACCATCCACCGCACAGATAGTCAGCTGAGATCTATTCGTTTCACGTTTCGTCATCACCATCAAACACGTTGTATTAGTCATGCATGAACAATAGTAACTCGCAAACGCAGTGTTGATATACAACCTAAATACGACAACGCGTGTATGTTTGCGATATATTATTTACATACATTTGCTGTATTATATACGTAGACACAAAATGCGTCCTTTAGGTTTTTGGACGAATTTGTGTGTGCGACAGCCACACGCGCCATCTGTTGGTTAACAATAAAAAGCAGTCGAAAGAAATCTCGAAATGCAGTTCAAACCGCGTGTTGCTTACGTGATTAGTTTAGCAGTGACTGTACCGTGTGCGACTCGACAGTTATATACATGTTAGTATGAGTCTGGGATGGGTGCACATGGAAGAGTAGCCAATACAACTTGTAATTTCGTACCTATAATAATTGTCTTTTTACCGCGCACGCTTCGAATGAAGTGAACACGCTGCATGTAAACGTATATGTATATATATATATATATATATATATAGGAAGTAACTACTATTTTTAACGTTAAAATGAATCTTCAAAAAAAAGAAAAAATGTATATATATATATATATATATATATATATATTAGGTTTCTTTATTTCTTTGCATAAGCGTCAAACTGTTTCTAGGATTGAGACAGAAGGGCGGTGATGACGAATTTAGTTTCACCGGGTGCCGATGACTGCGGCGGCGGCGGCGGCAACAACAACAACAACAACACCAACAACATTAGCAGCGCATACGGGTGGCTCCCAGCTGGCGCAAGTCCCGCTTTGATATGGCCCAACTAGAACAGCAAGCAGTAGCAGCAGCAGCAGCGGCCTCACCAATTGCGTCGAATATGAGACGACGTCACTGCGACGACGACTCTGTCTGTCTGTCTGTTCTTCGTAGTTGTTGTCGTCATCGTGGTCGTCTGCCATATTTTGCCCCTGTTCTGCATGCCCGGTTTCTGGTCGTCAAAGCGAGCTGCAGAACGTTCGTCACAAAGAGTTCGAAGGGACTTCAGGAGCAACAACAACAACAACAAAACGACGACGACAACAACAACAACAACAAAAACGACAACAACAACAACAACACGCAGCCAATCGAGACCTGCAAGGCAAAAGGAACAGCACCGTCGTCATGATGACGAAATTGACGAGGCGGCTCGCATTCGAAGGCGAAGTGCGAAGCACGCAGCAACTGTGGTGGCGGCAGCAGCAGCATCACCATCAACCAACCAGCCAGCCAGCCAGCCAACCAGCTAACCAGGCACGCGTCCTAGACGCATCGTGGCCTACAGCCAACAAAACGACGTACAACCCCCCGCCTGAAGGAACACGTCGAAACGATTGTTTTGACGCTGCTGCTCTCCCCGGCTAATACTGCCTCTTCTGCTGCTTTTTTTTTTCTTCAACTTCTACAACTAGTACTATTAATAACAGTACAGCTGATGCTGTTCCTTGAGGGCTGACTCAGAAGACTAAAGACGACTTGATAACTCATCGAGCGGCCGATCTTCGTCGGTTTCGATGATACACACCTACGACGAGAACAGACCTGACGCGGGCCAGATGGCGGAAGGGAAAACGTGTCACTGAGAGCACAAGTATGCCGCCCACCGAAGACAGCGCAACCAGCGCACCACTATATGTTGGTTGGTTGGTGTCCACCACCACCTGGCCAAGGGACATTACAAGGAGCGGTGGCCGACACCGCTTGGCCCTTGCTAGATGAGCTATAACGGTTTAGGCTCATACTCGTCCGATGGCATCGCGATCTAACTGACAATGTCGAGTGCTAACCGGAACGTACCGGAACTTGCCAAAGCGAGTGTAGGGGTGGCTTAGGACAAAAGCCATTGGCCGTGCATTCGGGAGGTCGTGGGTTCAAATCTCGAACAGGTCACTCATAAATTCACTTTATGGTTTCATACAACTTAGACAAGGTGAATTTCGGAGTGAACTATAATCGACCATGGTCGGGAAAAAACTGGGGGCACACAGACCATATATATTTAAAAAAAGAAGGAAGAAAACGTGTGGCGTCGTCGTTTAGGGGGACAGTACGACAGCCATGGTGTGTCGGAATGTCGCCGATTCGATCCCTGTATGAACGATGCTCATTGAGACCATATGTTAAACCATACACCGCTGAGAGTCAGCGGCCATGCTGCCAGAGCGATTCTTTGGGAAACCGTAGATATCTCAACATGAGTCGATGCGATCTTTCTACTTATTTGTAAATTTGGTGAAAGTTACTGAAAGTCAAAAGAAGAAAGGGAGACGAGCTGTTTTAAGTCAGAAGATTGCCGTCGACCAGAACCCCCGACGACTGCTTCTGATCAACTGCTATAACCATTAATTCAACCGACAGAAATCGTCTCTCTGACCGAGCGTGGCTTCGAAGCTATACCCGAGCAGAATGAACGTCGATGCATACACGTTCTGTTAAGTAGTTGATTTACACTCTACCAAAATGGTTACCACACTTTACAGGTGTGGCATTATATGCCACGACGCGCTTAGCCACCTAGATACACATTATATGTTTGAATGTCTCATTCTCTCTCTCTCTCTCTCTCTCTATATATATATATATATATATATATATATATATATTGGCGTTCTGACAAGTACGCCAACAAGATAGACAGGGTAAAACGCGTTTTACGGGGTGCCAGCTAGAACATGGCGCAGCAGAACGTAGTAACAGCTGGCCATGGAGGAAACGTAGAGTCATAAGGCTATTCAAGTTGAGGCCTAAGCAGAAGTAAAATTTACTAACTTCCCAAAAACACTTAGTTATATAGAAAGCTACGTATGCATTTATACAAGCTTAACATCGATAAGAGAAGCATCAATCAGCCAGACCGAGATAGAGATAGAGGAGACAGACATTCGAGACAAATACGCATATATGTCGTTGCCAGTCCTGCGACTGCTCTTATAGGCGTTTCTGTAGACCACTGTTCGGCCACTGCCAAAGTCGAAAAAGTCAGTGATATATATATATATATATATATATATATATATATATATATATATATATATATATATATATATATTGGTAATTAGGATGACAAATTAGTGAAGCGTGTCATGCGGTTGTCAGCCACGACCCGTCGAATGCATCGATGGTCGCATGATAGCTGTACTAATGCGACATTTCGCTAGACCGACAGGGATTTCCGAACCGGCCAACACATGGGAGTGTCACTGACATCATCGAGGTCGCATGTGCTCCTGCACAGATCTTTGATACAATTCGTCGCCATTGTCTTTGTTCGGTGTCGATTCGTGCGTCCTCATTCGATGTAAATGAGACCAATACTGAGTGGCCAAAACGTAGCCACCCCTCATATACACACGCCCAACAGGCCACACAATTCTCTACGCACAACACAACCACTATCACGTGTCAAACAAGCGATCGTTCAGTAGAGCTTCCTTCTGTCGGGGTGACTCATTATCTCAGCCAACGTTTAACGCCCACAGAATCGCTTTCGCATTGCTTCGCAAAACGCACCCCTATAAATACAAATGCGCAACAGCGAGGATCGAATCCGCGCACCTGTGTGTCTCCTCCGGGTCGTAAGGCGCACGCGAATGCAACAACTCAATCATCGCTTGCCGCATCTGCTAGCTGAGCGCAATATTGACACCCGCCGAAATCGAGCAGGCCGTGTGAGCCTAACGACTAAAGTACGACAGAATTTTTTCAACAGGAAAATAAAGCATCTACTCGGAAATGAGTGGGGAAGACAAACGGAGCCTAAAAGCAGTGGCAGTAAGATAAGATAAGTTTTTGCTAATCCCCTTTGATAGAAGTAGCTTGTCGTAACTAAAACAATATAGTGATATGAAATGTGTAAAAAAAAACAATAAAAACAATCACCACTATCATCTCTTTGTATTTTAGATATGTGATGTTAATTTGCGATGCCGTGGGCGAGATCCCGTTTTCGTGCGCGTGTTACACTGGTGTTTCGCGCCCATCTCATGGTAATTATTCTTATTAATATTGTTTGCGGTTATTATTCTACTGATTGCTACTATATTGTTCTAACTGCCGATGCTATCTGCGTATTTAAAACAGATTTGAAGATTTTTTTAAATACTCGATTATATGAAACTAAGTCAAACCTCAATCTCAGAGGTTTGACTGCGACAACGTACCGAACAGAATACTCTCCCCCTTGGTACAGGTTACGTTACCAATAGTGCTGTTTACAAAAAAATATTCTCACTTTTAGGTTCGAAAAGTGAGTAGATTCATGTATATTAACAAGTAACCCAAAACACCCACTAACTACACATGCGGCATGTTATTAACGATGAAAACGAGACACAACGGAATATCTATATAAATCATACTCTTGAAGCCACGTTTATAACTGTTATTAAAAATCATGTCTATCTCTAAGGCCTATTCATCAAACTATTACGAAAAGGCCTAGAGAAGAAACAAAACAATAAAAAACAGAGAGTAGAAAAAGAGAAGCATTGACTGACACACAGTCGCTGGAACACTGGAAACGTGCAGGAAACGTAATTGCACCAAAAACAAAACTAACGGAAACACAACGTGGATACATGCAAATTCACCTGATTTACCATACCCTTTCGACATCTGCTATACGGGTAACAAGATGTGCTGAACGCCTAGGAAAATTGGGTAAATCCAAAACTTTGTAATAAGCTTAGCATGACAAAGTAAACTGATATGCTACAGACTGTGGCCCATGCAACCACCTTAACTTAACCACCTTAACGCGGACAACATTGCAATACAAGTAAAACATAAATAACAGCTCACTACGCTTTTAATCAGAATGCTGCCTTTGATCGCAAAGTCGAGTTTTGCCTAGCTTAAGTACTCGTTCTGCGCATGAAATGCTATAAACAATCAAATGTGTCTGAGCATATCAGCGTATACTATTTAATCGCTCGTATCCATAATCCACAAAACCAAGTTAAACGAAAGTAAAACAGCCCGATTCAGGTAATCAGTTATCACCGCAGCAGCAGCAGAAGCAAATTCCTAAACTTGTTTCGCGGGTCCTTACAGCTGTTCAATAGATGGGCCCACGAACATACCGGTTCCTGTACTGCTTGTGGTAGACCATAGGCAAGGATCACTCAACCGGCTGCTTGACCTCTTCAGTTGTGATCGCGCTGCGTAACTGAGTCAACTCGAGGTGAACTCGCGAATCAAGACCCGACGTCAAGAGACGTATGCGTTCATAGACGGCAGTGTAGGCAAATAACCCACTGATGAACAAACAATTCGGCTAAGATCGATCTCCATCGGTGTAGCGCATTGGTCGTTGGCGGCGATGATGACACGCGCCTCCCTAGACGCACGCCGAAGCCAAGCCACCATCACCATCGATCGGATACAATGGCTTTGAAGTGACAAGCCACTTGAGGAGGCTGTGTTTCGGTCATCCCATTGAGTGCTTCTGTCTGTTTTCCGGATCTCTGCTTCGACCTAACTTGGCACAAGAGGTGGCAGATAAACGGGCGTTCAGGCTGGAGTTCACCTTCGAACCTCCTTAACAAATAAAGCGACGACAAAGCTTCGATTCGGCCCCGCAGCACCGGACAGGAAACTGTACCTCGAACAATTGATGTTCTAGCGCCTGCACATACAGACACTCAAGGATACAGGACACGTGGAAGCCTACCAGCTCGCCTCCAGACATAGGCTCCTCTTAGGGAACAATTAGCACCAATAAACTTTTGGGGAACACCCGATTAGTCGACGCCCTGACATTTACGAGAACCCTATATATATATATATATATATATATATATATATATATATATAATGTGTTACCAATCGCACGTGATGAAGGCGTGACATAAAAGTGATTTTAATGTCTGGCACTTCAGAAAACTACATTTACAACAGGGCAAGAATGAAGGCTGCTAAATTTTAACAGTCTTCACTTCAACTCGAGCCATGCAAGCGTCAGGACATAAAGAGGACCATTGGCCAGTTTACTCATCATCAAGACGCCATGGCAGATGTGTTGAATAATGCAACCGTTCGAATAGAAGAATGCTTCGCCATAATTGCATACAATTCCGAACACTAGAATCAACTATCGGTAGAACCACCACAAAAATATATAGTGTTGTTATATATACTATACCACTTCGCGTAGTCGTTGCAATGGCAATGATTTCTCCTGCATGATATGTTCTATTCGACTAGCCATGAGCCTGTATTAGGAGCCTAGCTGTACTCGTGTCAATCGGAAGCCCATGGCCTTAACGACGACAACAACTACTTGACTGGTTTTGTGCGGTGTTGTGAAATGCCAAACGCGACACCCGCAGAGGTTATGCTAGAACGACGGTGTGCTACAACACCGATGATAACAACAACAGCCATCGAACTGCAACAAGTGTAGCCCTTTCGAGCTAGGGCTTTTCGCCTGGCTCTGTTGTACCGTAATTGCTTGTGCGCCTGTTAGGGTCCTCTAAGCTACCCCTATGACCTGCCCATCCCCTTGTGTTTCTTGACCCGCTCGAACTTGAAGGTGGAAGCTATTTCGTTGCAATATTTCAAGTGCCTATTTCAGCAGTTGGTGTAACTCCAAGACAGGCCGACAGCATAGGCTCTATCTATATATGCATAACCACTCAGAGGGAGAGAGAGGGGGGGGGAGAGAAAGCGCGCGAGACATAGATGTTTATGCAGTCGGGCCCGTGATTGGTTAGCGACCTCTTTTGACCGTCTTCGCTATTATATTGCTGATATTGCTACGATTGTCGACGCCTGGAGAAAGACCGCCCTGCGACTGCGAGGAGTGGCGACGAGTGGCATAGGCCTGGCGTAGACTGAACTCTTTGATCCTCGAGAAACGGTGACAATAAACGCCATATACCACCACCACCACCACCACAATAATAATAATAGCAAAAGTAATGATCACCTATTCTGATGATTCAGACGGGAGAGTGCGTCATCGTAGTTGCTTGAACATCGCTGTTAGAGCTGGCGTGGTCGACAAGTAGCCACGACAAAACGAATGACGTTACCTTTGCAAACAACCGCAACGTCAACGACAGTAGCTATGATACACAAAGGTAAGACGACCGCCGTCGATGCTGGCCCCCAGTAGCGCTACATTTTGACGCATATACACAGCTACGTCTTAAATACGTATATATATACCTATGTGTATAAAACATAATGACACACCTGCGCAACATTCCCATACTACTGGTGATCGTACCGCTATTGCCGGCTCTTACGACGACAATTATAAAAACGTATTTGGGTGTATTCTGCGTACATACGCAAATGATCCAAACGAAGCTCTCTCTATAGCTGTCAGCTCTGTTGACATCCAGCCCGGGCCAAAAGTAACCACCGAAAAGCTCACGCAGCTGCGGTCAATTTACTCGAGCCGCAGGGACAATGTTCAAATGCCCAGACCTCATGTCTCGACTGTTCTAAGCTGTCGAGATAACAATCTTCAACAACAACAACAGCAACAACGGCAGCTGCTGCTGCTTCACATTGAACTTCGCCTTTCTGACTGACCTTTCGGTCTAGAGCGGTCTAGCTCAGGAACGCAACATTGGCATAAGCTGCAGCAATATATGCATAGGCTGCATCAGCACTACTGTGGCCATATGTATATGACGCGCATACATCGTAACTCGGATCTAGAACACCGTCCAACAAAGTTCGTCAATTAACAATGAATGCTCATTCATCTGTCAATAATCGTACTCTGGTTGTCACGTAACCTTAGCGCTCTTTGGCGAGTTGGTTGTACGGCCACAACGACACAATCCTCGTATTGCTAGGTTTAGACCAGCACGTCATCACCAGAACTGGGAAGATACTATGAGTGAAGAACACAGCCGAATCAATGCCAAACTACAGGCTTGCTTCTGCTGCAGCAGCCGCCGCTCTCCTATTATGATCCCCATCACCATTACGATTGTCAGAACCAATCAAAGCACGATCTCTCCGCTAATAACTATAATACCGACAACATAAGTAATTATTCGCAGCAACTGCATACGGCGTCTTTGGTCATTCATTTAAAACGCTCTCAGAAGCTATCGTGCGTCGATAAGTTTCTTCAGGAAGCATGCCAGCGCAATCATAGCTCATCAATCATAACTAGCTATAAGTACAACGTTGATGTAACGATATGTTATTGTTTCAACAATAACAGCACAGGGTCGCAGAACCAGCAGATTCGGTAAAGCGAAACGAGTACCTAAAGCTGTCACCGAGCTACCAATTTGGGCCTATTGCATTGGAAGAACTATGTTCTGTCTTTCGGTATTGATGCCCCGAAGGTTTTGTGAAATATCGCAAAACGTACGGAGCATATTACGAGCGACCTGTCAACGCAAAGCGATGTCTCTCTGGCAGATGATGTCATTGGCTGCCACTGTTTGAAGAAGGAAAACGGCTTCTATTGTAGACGTCATGAACATAACTCGAAATTAACCTATAACAGTAAAAACAGTTATTCATCACATTTGTAGAAATTAAACACTAATAATAATAACACGAGGCTATGTTTTTGAGACAGTTGATGTTCTTGGCCGTTTGTAGAGGAAACGTAACTTCTATCATAAGCGCCATGAATTGACAGGATGCAAACAGATCATGATGAATCTGGCTTAAACGTTCACACCTCACAATTCTAATAACTGAATGATAATAATAATAATAATAAATAATAATGCATTTATATTGAACGGAACCATGAAGCGTTCTCTCTCTCGTCGATTGTCTATTTAACATGCTTTTGCTCGGCCGACAGTGCAAAGCTAACCTCTTTATGGGACCAACTGTACACGGCGCCAAATCACAAACGAGCCAATTTATTAAGATTTACTTCCAATTGCATCGACAGGCCGTTCGTTGCTGTGAATGCTGCTGCTACTGTTGTTAACTAGATCCTCAGCGTATATTCTTCTAATGCCCATCTGAATAATAATAATAATAAATAAAATCAACAAGAATAGTACTTCTCATATATATATATATATATATATATATATATATATATATGTGAAAATACAACAACCTTAGAACTAATAATTTGCGTACCCCGTCGTCTAATGCTAGTCTCATGATGAACTCTATGAAATAGCCATACCCGGACAGCACACAAAATACTTGAGACAGAAACCAAAATAATTGCCCTGTTCTAAGTAAAGCAGAACAGAATCCGAACACCAGCTAGCATCAACCCGACAAACACAACAAATGGCAATTGAGTTGAATTGAATAGAAGTAAAAGTTTACTCTCGTAGGACAATATAAAATAATGAATGAGACAAATTAATTGCATACGACATGCATGCGACAATAAGCATGCATAACACTTGCAGTAACCAGCTTCTAGATTCTTCATGTCTGTATGTATCGTCGTCGTTGTGTGTGGTCAACTTCTTCTGTACTTGATTGAGGTTTTCTGTAGTACAAATCGCAAGACGGCTTACCAATACCACCATCACCACCCGCTGCAGCCGCCGCGCCGGACGCGGATGAGGTGGTCGTGCTGCTCACTGTAGCTGCCATTGAAAGTTGCGATTTGAAGCGCCGAGCGACCGACGACCGACCGTTACAAAATTTCTGCTGTCTGCCCTGAGATCCGAGAGCAAAAGTAGCGATGGAAGACGCTCAGGGGAGATCCATGAACCCCGAACGGGAAAGCCGCGAGGCGACAACAACACCAACAACAACAACAAAACTTACACCAACAGTCGCAACAGTCACACAGGCGGGAATCACGGCGATTAGGCAGCAGCAGTAACACGCGACTTATTCAAATCTGCGCTGGTTTGCCTTATTATTATTATTGTTATTATTGCTGCTGCTATTATTAGTCCTTTGGAGTTCGTGTAGAGTCGACGACGACGAAGACGACAACTTGGCTTCCACAGAAAGTTGTACGAAACTACAACTGCCGTCTATGTTTGCACTGACTAGCTTGCGTGCTTGCTTGCTAGCCAACTAACTAACTACTATTGAACCCACCGCCTTGAACGCTAGCCGACACTCGAATACATAAAAACACAGATCGAGTCAATTGAATAAATGCAAACAAACACTCAATCTCTCTCTCCCTTCTAGCCTCTCTCAGCCCTCGTCTGCAAGCGTCCGTTTGCTTGTTTGTTTTTGTTGTCGTTGTTGTTGTTGCTATTAATGCTGCGTTAATGTTGTTGTTGTTGTTGTTGTTATTGTTCTTGTTGCTGTTGTTGTTCTTGCTGCTTGGTTAAGGAGAGAAGAGAAGGACAACCAAGTGTTTGTTATCTGGTTGAGGCTGGCTTCAACAACAGCAGTCAAGTCAGTCTAGTGGCGACCGTTGTTCCGTCGTTTAGTGGTTCGACGGACTGCTCTCCCGTGTTCTTTCCGCTCCCTCTCTTGGACTTCTGAACTCACTCTTCTGCCGCTGTATCGCGCAGCAAGTTGAGTTTGATGCCCTCGTTTGATAACCGGAGGGTAGTCTAGCGGGGGGCTGAGGGTGCAGACTAACACCCACCGGCACCCGCATTTATTGCTTGGCGGCGTTTTTGGCTGAAATCGCAGTGACACCCACGTCTCCTAAACAACGGATACGTGTTTCGAATGTTGACGCCTGCTCTCCTCACCTTGAAGTAAGGAAGGAGTTGTTGTGACCCTGCTTGCTACTGCTGCTGTTGCTGCTGCGTTTGCTGGCTGGCCGCTTGCCAGTGGAGACGTTCGGAAACACTCATCACGATGGCATCTCGAGCTGTGCAACTGTGCTCAGGTAAAATTGTGACGAAAGTGTTTTACACAGTTTCACAGCAGTGTGGCAGCGGTCGAGCTTTTCGGTAGATAATTTCTAGATCATATATGTCATACATACTACATGCCTCTACGCTATAGTTGGTCCAACTGGGCACACGATCGCTTGACGTCTCCCGCGTGATCAACATCGCAGTTAACTTGTTTCTTTTTGTTGCGTTCGAAGTGGCACCGCTTCTGTATTATTCATATATAGCCCGATAACGAACTAGTTGTTTGCATTCAATTTAGAGTAGTTCCGTTCTCTGCCTCGGTGGCCGCAAATATGGGAATACCCACACAACCATGCACTTTTGGCATATACGTCATCTTGTTTCCTCGAACACTTTAAAAATATATTAGATCGATCTCAATGGTTTGTGCAAAACGCAAAGGCAATTTTTACAGTATTGGTCTGTTGGACACTCTACGTTCACTCCAATGATAAATTAAAAAAAAATGTTTAACAGCACAAGCCTGTAAAAAAAATAACGAGTCCTGTTAACCGATAGTTATAATGCTTATGGATTGTTCATAGATCTATTTCTGGCAACTTGGTTCAGCCCAGCGTAGAAATCACAACACGGTTCAACACAAATATAATCATGTATAGGTGGCAACTTTGGACAATTACTACTACTACTGCGGCTATGTTCATTAGTTTGATTACTGACCTCTTCTTGTGAACTTTCGCAACCATCTTCTAAATCGACGTGTTAAACGGCCCATGTTGAGCTCTTATGGTCGTTATTGCTGCCCTTGGTGATCCTGTTCCTGTTATCGCTATTTTTGTTGCTGTTGTTGTTGGTCTTTATGCTTATCGTTGTCCGCCGTGATGTTTCGCTACGGTCCGAAATAATGTTTGACTGTTGACATAGGACGATTGTTGGCGCGCGCGAACGCCGCAGTGCCAACCCGGTGTTTTGCCTCGATACGGCCGACGAATCCGCCCGACGTTGAAACTCACACGGGCCAGAAGTTCGACCCGGAGGACTATCGCAATGTCCGGTACGTAGCCGGAAGTTCACAGTGTGTCAGTAGGGTATTGTCACTTTTTGGCTTTTGCCGTTGCCACTTTGGCTTTTAGTCGACGAAGTACGCACCAATGTCGCCGTGCACGTTCTTAATTTTGACTGGCAATCTCACAGCACCCCACATTACTCACAGAAAGTCAATCCAGTTAACAAAAAGATAGCCCTGCTTGTAATTAATAATGTGATGGAGCACACAAGGCGGCTCATTCATATCGACTGATTAACTGCAGTTAATCTGAAGAAGATCGATTAGCGGTGCTGCTCTCTACGGCATGGCGTTTATTTAATACAAACACACACACACACAAACACACGCTCAGACGCACGTACACACAACCAGGGACATGTCAGGGCGGCGCAGCGTTCACCGTCACCCACAGCGGGTAGCGTTAAACGAAGTGGTTTCATACAAAGTTCTGCCAGTTCTATTTGGACTGTTCCAACAACCACCATCGCCACCACGTTCTGGCTTATCTCAGTTTTGCTACGGAATAAACGCGGTCGCAGCGAAACGTGGAAAGGGAGCGTACTAGTCGTCCTTTCTGCTCGGTTTGGCGGGAGAGAATCCTGTGCGTTCGGCCAACATACACGCAGCGTATACGCATGGGAGAAAAGCCCCAGGGAAGCTGGGACTAGTTAGTCGATTCCACCGCGTATATTTGCCTGGTGCTATTCTCGGGGCAATGTTTGGCAAAATTGATTCGCGCCAATATATTTGTGTATATGTATGTACGTGTAGATATGCAGTCAGCCGAAGCTTCTAGGTAGATTTTGCTAATGCTTTTACGTTCTGCAAACTTGTACTGCTAGTTATGCCGTCATGAGTCGCTACTCTTCTTAATGCCATTGCCAACGACAGCTTTGGCGTAAACCGTCCTAGCTAGTAGCAGAGCCGAGGATTAGGCAAGGATAGGGGGATGATAGAACAATATATATATATATATATATATATATATATATATATATATATATATATATACGATCTCCTAGAAAGATTTGAAGCAAGCCTATGGGATTGTAGAGCTCGTTAAACTACATATTTTTCCAAAAGAGCACGGCCTCTAAGAAGTCTTGTTTCGGGGTGAGAGTGATATTACTAAAAGCCGTGATACTGGTGTTGTTGCCCGACATTGGTGCACAAAATGTGCGATTACGAGACAACCAGTGACAATGCGAGAGTAATGAAGTTTTTTTTTGGCGGGCTTGTCGAGATTCAGTGCACGCATAAATGACCAAGAGTGATTTATCTGATGGAGGCGGAAATTTATGCATGCACACCATCTTGACATGACCGCCGGAAAACTTTAATTACATCGCTATCGCAGACCGGATATATTTGAGCGAATGAATAGTCGTAGGGTTATGATTTTGGGGTATTGAACGTGAAAACTAATAAAATAACTTAATTTTTCAATCCCAACAAAGGTAGGGACGGTGTCCCATGAACGAGTGTAGAATAGCGTCTCATTCCGTGCATTTTAGCTAGACCATAGCTTACAGGTAAAACATAGTTCCTAATTGTTTCTGGTTTCTTTAAAGTATGTTTCGAGATGCGTTAGGTAGTAGCATGTAACACATTTAATAAAGGCCTGTAGGTATGTAGGTTAGATATGTCTTGCATTTGTATCGGTCTTTTATTATTCATTAATCACTTGGATGTTTGGCTTATATATCTTCTACGATAATTTGAGTTAGAACTGAGCCAACACAGTTTGGAGCACACCAGTAGACAATAGATAATGGCCGTTTGCAATTGCATAGTATGCTTACCCATCTCCTTGTCATGGATGTTTCCTGGTTTTGATTACATACGCGTCCAATGCAGCCTATAGTAATGCTTTTGTAGTTGGGCGGTGGACAAATACTACCTTTGAGGTTTTACTAGTGACTTCAATTTGAAGTTGGCGGTACAACCTATTTGCTGAACATAGGAGAGAGAGAGAGAGAGCGTACGAGCTTATATGTTAGGCCTATTGGTTCAAATTATTCGCGACCGCTGATATCGGCCGTTATTGTAGTTCAAACATTCACGTAAGTCTTATTAACACTGCATTATTATGAGATCGCACTTCATCTACTATCTGGTTTTGCTAGTTAATCTTGTTAGTTAAAAATGTTATGTAACTATGGTTGATAGGAGTTCAATTTGGTTATTAAACTAGGATTAAGTACTATTATTTAATTGTATTTGCTATTATCTCTTGTAGCCAATTATCTTTCTTATTATCTGTTTTTCCAATTATCTTTCCCATATGTCCTATTACATTTTCTATTATCAGCAACTGTAATTTGTTTCTGTTACTGTTGTGGTCGATATGGTACCTGCATATGTCATGATGATCAGGTTTGTTGATCGGCCGAAACAAGTTAATACGCAGCACGCAATTAAACTGATTGCCGAAACGCCCGCTATTGGAGTCGAAGCTCGTTCTGTGTACTGCAATGGAGGTGACGCAGCTCTCGGCCACCCGAAGGTTAGTTATGTTTTGATCTTTCCTAGCCAATTTCCAATATTATGTTGAAGACAGCAATTGTTTCTCATCAACGTGTCCACCGGGCACTACACGGTGTGCATCACATATGTATAGCTGAAAGGGTGTAACACGAAATGTTTTACACAGCTGCTTTTGTTGCAAGACTAGAAGAAAATTATAAGGCGTCTTTGATAAGTTAGTCGTCTGTAGCAATTTTGATCGTGGCTATTTAGGTCTCCTAAAAGTCTCTATCGGCTCCTAGAGGACGCTCTCAACAGGCGGTAACGGCTTCTTCAGATTTAGTAAACACTGTTACTCTACCAAAGATGTTATGAGGAGGATGAGGTTGTTATCCTGCTCCGGAGGTGCATCAGCGGTTGCAAATAATATTTTCACACATCTATACAAATATATGTCCAGTAGCATCACACAAATATATACCTAGTGGCATCCACAATTGTATCTACGTGAATTTGCAGAGCTTTTGCGCCACCTGAGAGTCCATACTCCTAAAAATATCTTCTATTCTGGAGGGGGTGAATGATAACTCAATTAGTGGGTTAATGGCCCTCTCTCTTGTTTCTTGAAGGGGAGCTTTCTTTGAGAACTAACTTTGCTTGCGAGACGAAATACAGCCAATTTTATCTAATAGAGACCACGCGGGAGCTGCTCCGGAAGTGCTGCCTCGTACAAAAACAAGGCGTTTATTTCCGGAGATGCCATTTTATTTCGAAGGCCCGAAAATTATCGGCATTTTGAGTGTGACCAGTTTCCCAGATGACAACGTCGGCTATATCGTCCATAGGTATTCTCTTGGCGAGGAACACATTGGGCTGTCCGCAAGCTACATGTCAGCGCTGGATTTTCCTTTGCCACATGATTCAGCATTGAACTTCCAAAGTTGAGAAGAATTATCCTTCGATTTTATAGACATGCGATTGTAAACAAAGAGTACCTTGCAAGTTGCAGGGCCTGCATGTATCTGCAGTAGGCAGTTACGCTAAGTATAGTATGTATCGGCGTTCTCGCACAATGGCAATAGCTATTCGTTCAAACAGATGGCACACAAATATACTTTTCTGCGCCCGCAAACAGGGCACTTCGGAGTTTCGCCAGATGCACGAATACACGACGAACATTTACACAGGAAGCAACAGTCAAATCTCAACAACTAACAGTGGCTTAGGGAAACAAAAATGTCATCGAAAAAGACTTCTGAAACCATTAACCGACACCCGTGTGAGATGCCCGACAGAAGTAGCCAAATAAAAGGACTTCGTATCGCTACAGGTTATTTAACAATTCAGTTGATCTATTGTTAAAGGTGTACATCAACCTGGACCCGCCTGGGGAGCATGCGTGCCTGTACTGCGGACTTCGCTACTTCCAGAAACCTCATCACCACTAATTAGACGGATGGAGACAGATACTATTTTAAAGCATTCGGCGCTTTTCTTGGGCGCAGGAACGTAGAAACTTAGCTGGATAGCGCTGATTTATGTCTGGACAATAGATGTGATACTTGATAGTTATGGAAAGTTTAGACAGGCCAGTTAAATAAATTCGTTACTCAATCTGAGTGTATGTATATGTATTTTTTGATTGCGTGTATTCATATTTATATTTGCAGAATATAATACGGTGACAGACATAATACGTATAAGTACTTTCTTCCATTACTAAATGTGCTGCTCTTATATTTTTTGGCGCTGGTGCGAGTAACAGGACATTAGGGTGTCTGTGCGAAATTGAATCGACTAACGGAATTTCTCTCTATAGAGTTTACACATTACGGCTTTTCTAACAAAACAATGTGTATCAAAATAAGATTAGATATCGATATGCCCTTTCTAGGGAACGTACGTCAACAACTATCTCAAAATTTGTATGCAACACTTATTCGAGATTAATTTCATCCGCTATGTATGGTCCATATTTAGACACAGTCTTCATGTAAGACTTATATCTTGAATTAGACATTTTTTAAAACGTTGTTTGTTTAATTATAGACCATCTTCCGTTCCCCACGGGCTTGGAATTGACGTGCGGCAAATCTTCAATGCACCAATGGCCGGACATGTTGAGATATCTAGGATACCTCCAAGTCTGTGTGGCAACATGGCCGCTGACTCTCAGCGGTCTATGGTTTATCATATATTCTCAATGAGCATTGCTCAAAGAAAATTCGATCAACAGCGGGACATGAACCGGCGACACCCCGGTAGATAACTAGCTTACTAAGATATATATTCATTCAGTAACAAAATGACTTTACGTTACTTCAAGGGCCATTTGCTTTTTCAGTTGAGCACTCCAGTTACCACTTGGTTCGTTGAAAGGCAGCGCAGCGATGTTCAGAGGAATTATGCTCGCGAGTCACTAGAGCTCAGGCGAAATAATCGAACTAAGTTCGCTCATGCTTTTCTTTGTGCCTTTCCAAAATACTGAACAGTGCAATTATTAAACAACACTAAGGGTTTAGAATCATCGTCCAGCTCTCCACAGTTGATGAGAAGCTGATTATGGTCAACGGCGCTACCCTCCGGGAAAAAAATTATAGAATATTTACTGTCGTGTGATTGTTTTAACATGTAATATGATCGAATTCAGCGTATCTTACGAAAATGTGTAAATGCAGTTAACGACACATCCTTAATAAAGAACAGTTCTCTTCTACCAACCTATCCAAACTAAATGTAATACTGGAATGCCCACGAAGCCACTAAAATGTGAATGTTTTACCGAAAGCTGTGATTTTTTATGTGGATTAATTACACTGACCGCTAGCGTCATATGATAATTTCAAAATACTTCTCCAGTTAAAAGTCTCTACAACCTCAGTCGAACTAGCGATAGGCAGGCAAGTTCACACCACCATACCTGGTATACATATAATGAAATGTTATGGGTCAGAGTCGACTTTGTAGACTAAACAGAGTCTATTTTCAGTAACTTAATGCTACCCTATACGTGACAAAAACATCTTCCTCCCTCACTCGATGCTTATTTTTGAATCTGTTTATTGGCATTTCTTATATTTGTCATTTTGGTTGTAGTTGGCGTGTGACAGAGTAAGCATGCCGTTACCCCTCGTAGATATGGGTGGTACTGATAATGCCAAATCAGGTAAGTTTAGATGCACTAATATATAAATTCAATCAGTCAGAAAATGACTTTACGTTACTTCTCAAGGACACTTGCTTTTCAGTTAAGCGCTCCAGTTACAATTTGGTTCGTTGAAAGGCAGGGTGGCGATGTTCACAGGAATTTTGCTCCCCTGGAGCCTGGGCGAAATAATCTAACTAAGTTCGCTCATGATTTTCTTGGTGCCTTTCCTTGAAGCCGGTGAAGCCAATGGCACTGCAATTATTTTTTAAAACGTCCGGTAGGGTGGACAAATATTGGTTGAAAAGTGGATATGCAGTAGCCATTGGTAAAGCTGCTCTAGGGTGCAAATTTTTTCGGTGAGGTCAATTACCCGACACCATAGCAAAACTTACATTTATTTACTAATTTACTAAAGAATCGAATTAGATACCCCTAAGAATAGATAACAAAAATTAAAATGATGTGGTGACTATATTTTTAGCAGGCGGATTGAAACGGGCGGAAGAAACATATGTAACACACCAAACAAATAAGAACTGAATAAGTACTTGCATATACGTGTTATTTTATTTCTGCTCTTGCACCTTCGCCTACCTCCGGTAGTCACGTTTTGCGGTCAGTTTGGTCAGTTTCCTCACCTTCGAACTCGGATGTGATACATGTATGATTATAATTTAGTTATTGTTGCTGTTCTTGATGCTGCTCTATTCTACGGGCTCTTTGTCTAACTTCTTTGGATTTAAGATCAACTTCGTGGTCAAACACGTTTTTAGTTGCTGCTGTGAGCCATTTTCAACGGATAGTGTATAGTTCACTTAGGTTCGTTTTTCTCCTAAACACTTGCTTGCGGACTCTTACATGATTAACCATTATTATGTAGTTAATGAGCTGTAACCATACCTAACGTTGCCGGTGCGCTTGTCATTATTTCTTTTGCTGCTGTTATCCTTCATCGATGCCCTTCCACTACGGACAGCTAACTGCCGACGTTTCCTTGTATATATATATATATATATATATATATATCACGCCTCCATTGCAGCATAGTTAGTGCACCATACGTGTATCTGGTTTTCACATGTAAACGTTAGGCATTTCGTCTAGTCTTCACAATGTCTATTTCTGCACTGACAAGAGTATTGTGTCGCAGGATGACCGCGTATAAAAATATTTGTATATATATCTATATCCATGACTATCTCTCTTCTTATATATATATATATATATATATAACCAAGCATTTACATATCGATCTACAGTTGACTCTACTCTGCCGTACTAACCGAAGTATAGTTGTTAATCTAATAGTAGTAGTTATTTCTGTTGCAGTAGTTGTGGTAATGTGCTACAGGTGTCGACTGGAAATGGTTTAACATATCATTACTATTCAGCCGGTCAACTCTGGCTGAGACAATTGTAAGCAGCGCGACGCGGGCGATCATCGTCGATTTAGTGTGATACTAACTTAAATGAGAGACTGGTCATAATTATAGCAGATTAAGTTTGACAGCCATTGAACGCCAAGCACAACGCAGAACTGTTATGTCATCATCGTCGTCTGGCTAGTGCAGCTAAGAGCACAGTCAGGTGTCGTTAACAATTGGTGATGCACAACAGTCACTGTGGCTGGCGGTGAAATGCCCACTGTAAAATAGGCACACACGGTACGTTAGCTTGGACATATCAGCATAACACCACCAATTTGACTACAAAATGTATAAGATAAACACAGACCGACTGCAGCAGTGGTGAAAAACAAGCGTGGTGAACTAGAAGACGTTACCGAACCATTTTCCCCCTGTAGAATAATTTTATATAAATGTTTTTAATGTTAGAAGCCCATGATGTTTGAACACCATCTAGCGGTTTTGGCGTTTCTAGTAATAAAAATGCGGCACTTTTTTGTTTTTTTTTTCAGTAAATCTCATCTAATCCAGCTGTTTGTGTAGCCCTCAATATGCTTTTTAAAGGTCGTTTGGCTGCAGTAAGCTTTGTCGTTGTTCTTGTTGTCGTCGTCTTTGGTTAGCTTCTACCGTTACAGGGTCTTTGATTATTCTTGTTTGATTTGAAACTTTTGCTGTTGAGTTTGTTGATGTCACATTACTGTCGTTGTAGCAAAATCGATTGTCAACGCTATTATTATTACTATTATTGATGATGATCGTCATCATCGACATCGTTACTATTTTATAGCTCAAGGCATTCGAGATTAAACTCAATTCGAATCATCTCAGCAACAGCGTTCAAATTTTACTACCAGTCGCATTATGGTCAGTGCAGTGTTTCTTGAGTCTATGCTTCGATGTATTTTGCAAAACCGTGCAAATAAAAGTGCAAGTCAAACTAAAGAAGGCACACTAAGTGTCGCCTTAAAAAGTATCGCAACTCCGCTTAGTTTCGACTTGTTTGCACAAGTCTAAAGGTAGCATCCGCATTTTAACTAAATAACGCTAAGAGACAAACAAATGAGTGTCTTCGCACTACACACTTGTTCTGTACTACCTTGTAGTATTGTTTACACTTTTAGTTGTAGTAGTGTGCAAGTAGCTGTAGCAGGACCAGTAAGACTAAATTCGATATATATATATATATATATATATATATATATATATATATATATATATATATGTAGACACTTGGCACACAATGTCGTTAGGCAGGCAGTTAGTTATTTTGTCTCTAGGCATAGATGTGCTCTGCTGTTAAGATCGGTTGTTGTGTAGTCTTGCAGTAGGTTGTTGCATGGGTCTCTATTTCGGCTTAGATCTCCAATGTGCCGACAACACAGTCGTGGCCTGGCTGATCGAGTTATTGCCGCCTGGTAAAACTGCTTGGCTTGGTTGCTCCTTGGTATTTAATAGCCAGGGCAACCGTTAGTAACTTATTATTGAAATTGTTGATGACACTTACCTAGCGACCCATGACGCTGTAACAGTGCACTGTCCGTCTACTCCGAAGTGCGAAGGTGCCGGAAGAGATTCTGCAACTGTAAACCTTAGCTTACAGCTTAAAGTGACATATGGCCACGTCCACGTATAATAAACGTTTGACCCTTTGTCTTGGTTGCAACTGTTTTCCTTGTTTATTCATTGCCTTGCATTTTTCTCCGTTCATGCCATTATTAGCAGCAATGATGTCCGTAGTATAAGATGCATTAGTAATGAATTGATCTACACAACCATAATTCAGCCGCTCACAATAGCAGGACTCGCAATATGCGTTCCCTTTTCGCCCGTCTGTCACAATCATTCCAGTTATACATCATGTATGCATATTTCTCCATCGTTTGATTGTAAATAAAAGTTCTAGTTTTATTACTCCCCTCCCCCATTCCCGTGGTGCGTCCAGCTCATTAATTATATTACTGCTATAATAACGCTAAGACAATAATTACTATGAGCAAGACTTATTGTCACGACTGCTACCTGTCGTGTTGGCCCGTTAGTCGCTATATGTATGTATATATATATAGTGGCCGTCAGGTTTATGCTTTTGTGAAAGCCCACCATCCGCCTAAATAGTGTAATAATAACAACATCACACATGTGCTTTATCGCTCCACTCATGCATCGTACCGCGGTTGGCAAAGAAACATATTTTTAATTTACATGCTCTTCTTTTCACATATGCTACTTACTATACTTTCTGGTGTCCGCTTATAGACGTTGTGGTGTTTGATACGATTATTCATCTGCATTAAAATTTGTTTTTCCTATTATTGTTTTATGTCTTCGGGTTAACAGTTTAATACAGCAATAGTTCAACAATCGATTTTGTTGCCGTCTTTTGTCATTTTTAGCTGTCTGCTATAATGTTACACATTTGGTTCCATGTTTGCGTCTATGTAGTTATAGTTTATTCATGATTATTCTACTGTCCGGCTTACCTGAATGGAAACAAGAATTAGCTCTACCTCAACGAGACGACCTAATGCGTACGCGCGGGGATGCGTTACGGCAGTAGCACTCGAGGCATCATAGGTTTATCATTTCTAGCAGATCCTCATTTCTAGTTTCGTGCGATATCTACGCAGATTGCGCGTACAGACGTACCTGTGCAACGGGGATGTGTTTCCTAGGTGTATAAGTGAAAGTGTGGATGTTTTACATCTCGTTCTGCTAGGCAACTGTATCGAGCCATTCTAGATGAACCACTAGATGCGATTGGCGCCGCGGCCGGTATTATCTCCGTTGTGCGATGGCTAGTGACGATGGCTTGAAATTTCACGGCTGCATCCCTAGCTACGCACGCCCCGATACGGCCGTCACTCGCTTTAAGCTCAAAGAAAATTATAAATAAAATACCAAAAACGGTCCCAGGACCAAAAAGGCGGATACGCGCAGAAACTATGCCGCTGGGACCCGACTTAACGCCTTACAGGTGTACCAACTTACGCTGGCAGTGACACAACACTTTGCCACGTTCAGCATCAAATCATAGCAAAAAAAAGGAGATGACGCAATTAAATGCGCCGGAGAGCATTTAGTAGCGGACTTGTTTTCCCTACGCCGCAAAGCGGCCATGTTTGCCTTGCCTTACAAATAACGTTTAGCGTTGTCCACAAAACAACAACATCAACAAGCGACAGACGATGGGTAGTACGTATGTTTACCTGATACGTACAACTTCGCGTCGCTCTGTTTGTGCGAATAACGTAAACAAACAACAACGCACGCTCGTACCCGCGATTCAGCTATTCTCTGACGCCTATTGTGCCAACTGTGCTTTTTGTTCGATTTCGACCAATTCTAGTAAATAACAGCGACACTACTTTAATAACAACCTTACTGACAACAGGGACAGCAACAACGGTGGATAAATTACTAAAATTTGGTTTAGTCGCGCAGACAGTACGCCACACAACAATTTGTCTTTCTATGCTATGCTACTTCCAGGTATAATAAACCTTATATATATATATATATATATATATATATATATATATATATTATTATATATATATATATATATATATATAATACATGTATGTGCATAATGGTCACGCACATCATGAAGCAAACAAGAGAAGCAATTGCCACAGTTCGTACACAAGTTTCTGGCTCTTCTCCGTGACTCAATCCAGCTGGACTACTTATGCTTAAACGCATATTCCTACGGGACAATAAACGAGCGGATAATGTTGCAGCTGTCTCTGGTTGACCCATGACACGGTCGAGATCATTACATAATTGTCTGTCTATCGCGTCAACCTCTATGAATAGGTGTATGTATCTACGCGTTTATGCATCGCATTCTAGCGCCTGCTCGACTTTCTCACAATTGAGATACTATCGGAATATTCAGACATGCAGTGCCACTTCTATACATATGCCTAGGGCACCATAATCTCGTCGAAATCCCGCTCTAAAAATGTTTTACCGTCTTACCTACCCAAATCACGTCATTCGCTAACGCTTAATGTTACAGCCTGGTATTTTTCCTATAAAGAGTGTTTGTTATTCATTTCTCGTTTAGTTGTCCATAGTATTTCTCACAGCAGGTTCTTTCTTTAACTCGTCTTTATAAGGCAGGTGGTTGCAGGCCAGTATTAGTCTTCGGCTCTGGAGCAAACAACAATATATATAAGAGCTCAAGGGTGTGATTCGCACTGCCAACTTTTAAAAGTCCATCACCACCGTTCCTGCTGAGGCTTGACCCTTTACGCCATTCGTGCTGGTATGAATTTTTGTGAGTGTGCTTCAGATCTTCTTCGAAATCCTCTGAAGTTTAATCTCTAAGTGAGCCATGGGCGCCACCTTTACTGTTGTTGACAGTCGCTCCCGATAACGACTGAGGCTGGATGCGTCCTCCGCCGCTCCCTGAATGGGTGTTCGACAATGAATGTTGTGATAGGCCACTCGATGTAGCAGCGTTCGCACCTGGCATTCCCGCAGATTTTCCACCTACGATTGGGCTGCCTGTAATGCACATGCGTGTGTAACACGTCATTTCGCGCAATAGAAGCACATAGATGTGGGGTAGCGAGAAGCAGGGAGAGAGAAAGACGGAAAAACTGCACACCGATAATTGAGAATTCCACCTTGCAAACTTCCGATAGCATTAGCACGTGCGCATAAAGATCCATCTACTTCGATACGCCTATGTGAATATATACGTATATAAATAAATCATTAAATATATAGTTGAGTAGTGATAGCACTGCATGTCAGATACATCCTAACGTGTATGGGTTGTTTTCTGTAGTGCCGCAGCAGCACGTACCTTGTCGAATCGCATTCGCGAGCACAGTTGCGTAGGTATTGTAGCGCGTGAGTTCGAACTGGAGAAACGTTTCTTTGGCGGCATTACGTTCGGCCCGTTCCTTATCCTTATCTTTATCTTTTCGCCGCTCACTCACTGTTGCTGAGCCGCCCTGCGAGGACTGCGGGCTGCTCTGACTGCTAGACGCCGCAGCAAAGGTGCTGTTACCGCCACTACCGGAACTCGAACTGCTGCCGCTGCTCTGGTGGCCACCACTTGCTGCTGCTGCTGCTGAAGAATACATGCTGTTATGTTGCTGTTGTTGGTGGTGTGGTGGTTGATGAGAATGGTAGTGATGGTGATGGTGCGCCGGCGAACCTGCTGTCGAGGCGGCTGCCGAAGCCTGGCATTCGTGTACCTCCCTCTCGAGGCACAGCACGCGAGCGTAGTGCGATTCGAGCTGCTCCTGCGGCTTTAGCCGGGTGTGCGAGATGGGCAGCGTGGGCCGCTGAAACTTCGCCGTGTTTGACGTTGGCGCTGGAAGCGCCGGCGCCGACAGCGCGGCCGCCACACAGTTGATCGTGTCGACCCACGCGCGGCAGTCCTCGTCCGACGCTGCCTGAAAGAGGAACTCGGCTAGGTCGGCCGTCTGTAGCCGAAACACCCACGGCCGCTTCGTGTAATCGACCGCCACCGTCGCCAGACAGTGATGCACTGGCGTCGTGTGCTGCATCGAATCCGTCAGACTGTTTGAAGACAGCAAAAGCAACGACAACGACAACAACAACAACAACTCAGGCTATTATGATGAAGGCACTACGGCAGCTGCTTCTTCAGTTCATGTTTAGTGACTATCATTTGCACTTGTTTGGATTTGTGTGTGTGTGTGCCAAACTTAAGTAATTCTCTTCTAGGGAATCCTAACCTAATATACTCGCAGACAAAAGTGCGGCACAGCTTGACAATCACTTACATAAATGCTTGACTTCATACTAACGTAATTCGTCAGTCATAGGGCAACGGTTTGGCATTCGGTTGTGTATATGATGTATATTCTTTTTAGCCGTGTCTTTGACATTTTACCCTAGTAAAGTCTTGGTTCTTCACAATTTTTAAAATGGGTTTGTCATAAATCCTGCCGATAGTTGCCAGAGAATACGACGCGGACATAGCAAACACATTTTCCTCACTGTGCCCTTGCTATTTTCTAGAATAAAATCTGAGCAGCTAAATTGCCGAAATAGCATGGTTCTAGGTAGTCCACACAAAAGACTTGATAAGAGATGTTCAAATCGCTAGGCCTTCGCCTAATCCATGTTTCGTCAGGTAAAATGTTTACAACTGCAACAATCTGTATGTAAGCCGGATACTTTATCGCGTTATAAAACAATATCTAATGTTTTAATAAATAACAAAATGCAATTAATAAGCCGAGGCCAAATATTGTACTTCTTATTTTTGTTACAGGAGTGCATTGTACCATGTATTTACCCACAATGTGACGGCGTTTTATCTACGGGCAAATATTACGGTATTAACGGTGATAAAGCGAACAATAACAATGTACCACGATAACTAAATATATGTACTAATAAAGAATGGCTACCTCTTCATTTCGTCGCAGCTTTTCTCGTCTTTGTGAAGCAGGAGAAGAAGATCGGACAACTTGGCGTAGAGGGGCCTCCACCCTCGTTTGCCCCGAGGAGTCCTTCTTCCGCCAGGATCGACGCAACACTTTCTCACTAGATGACCTCGACGGAAGTCCCGCTGCTGTTGTTGTTGCTGCTGTTGTTGACGGAGACCGGCTTCGCTTCCAACTAATCCGTGAGATCCGGCTGAACTAGACAATCCGCCCGATGCATCGCTGCCTCGAGGGGTTGACGTTGGCTCGCCTTCACTGGAATCGACAACATCATACAACATGAGTAAAGTAACTTCCATTATATCGGATCCACTACGATGAGAAAGAGGGAACAATTGATTTTAGTTATCGTATCAGCTAGTCTTGACTCAACTAGTCAAGGCATTCTCATCTTTGCTTATCAATACTATCGTTCATTGTTTTCTCACAAATTACATTAAGAGCTACATAATATAATTACCGTGTACTTCCGAAATGTAGCTATTGCTCCCCAGTCTTGGATCCCCAGTTGAGCCAAAAATACAACACACTGGTCGACACGATAGCAAAGCCTCTACGACCCTTAGGCTCTAGTTTTGAACAATGTAAATTGACTGCTCTTTGCTTAACTCAGGCGAGCAGTATGTGCTTGAGCATAACTTTGATATCAAAGCACATAACCTACTATCTCGACAGTTACTGAATTCTAAAGCTGATCATCAATGACCTTTTTACATAGCAGATGGCCAGGTGGGCTCATACAAAGCTAATGCATCGCAGCCTATATCACTGTTGAGCGCAGGATCTCATATGAGAACGATATCACATCGAACAGAAATAATGTCACGTTATACCACGTGAGCACATGCAGTCTTTTATGTGAAAATAGTATGCATACATATCTATCTACAAATAGACTCACGTCGCCCACTTAATTGGTTGGTCTTTAATGGCTTGGAATAGCGTCCTTAGCATCTCTTTAGGGAAGTCCTTGCCGTCGTTGAGTCCTGATAGATTTTGAGCGAAATCCTGTGCCGTCATCCTCCGTCTTGACAATCCTGCAATCAAAAATTAAACCGAGATTACTTGGCTTCTTGTTTTGCCATTTGTTTGGCACTTTCTCACGTGTACACGCACGTATTTTTAGAGTCACGATTTAAGATCATTTGGCTATTAATAATTAATATTAATCAAAAACAACGACATCAGCAATATGGTCGCCGAAGTTAATATGACTGTAATTAACCCCTACTGAAAAAGTTTGCAGTAGCGTTATTTGATCCTGTGTGTCAGCGTTATGAGATCGGGTACAATTATAATCCGATACCTCGTGTAGCCAACCTACAAAGGAAGGCGAAGCTCCGTGAAGTCAAACGAGTATTTGCGACTAACGAACAGGACGTTTTTTTAACGTTGTATATAATGGTTTAAAGGGAAGACCTTCTGCACGCTCTAACGCGTTTCGCCCATCCATAACAATCTCTGTTCGTCGAGGACTCTCCATCACAGTCGACCTCTTAAAGTGACAATTAATTGGATTTAATGAATTAAGGACATCAATAACAACAGCAATACCTGGTACGTATGACCTGACATATGTAACTTCTTGAACAATTCAAACTTCAGCATTGCATTGTTAACCCCAGGCAGCAATAGACGATGTAATGGCTATAATACATATATGTATATATATATATATATATATAGGCAGGCCAAACGTTCATGAATGACGAGAGTTTTGACAGAAGTCGGGAACTATTGCCTAGGGGTGTCATTAATAGCTACTTTGTGTAGTATCGATTCGATGCATATACCGTTTCCATGGAGGTCGGTATTCAGCAGCATAAGAGCACAGGTGAGCGTGTGTACGGCATCCTGTGATCCGAGGTGCTCCGAACACTCAGGGTTGCAGTCGAGATAGCGTTTGCTGAAGTGCGCTAGCACTCGCTCCCGTTCCTGGGTTTCGCCCTGAAGGCAGAACTTATCCAGGAAGCGTCTCAGTGCCCCGTCCAGCGACAGGCCCGCGAAGTCGAAATGGCGAAGATATTCTTCCGCGACACATCGTGAGAAGTCATTGCTATACGGAATGCCAACAAAACGACATGATGATCATATATTCGTCGTTATAAGCATACGTAATCATATGTGTGTAGTGACAGGATTCTACTTGTCGGGCACAAATACGTTTCCTGCTAAAGGCCAGCAGTTTTAGGCTCAACCGACACAAACCACTTCAGAAATATGATGTGCCCACAAAATGCCGTAGCACTCATTTGAATCAGTAGTGTCTAAAAGCATACGTGCACAGTCAATGGCAACACTCGTGGCAACGTCCAACGTCCACTATTGTAATTCATAAAAAAAAATTGCTTGCAATGTAACTTACTAAGCTAAGGATAGGGTCGAAAGTTGATTTAGTACGATACTAGTTCACGTATCCACCCAAACTGGGTTGAAACATATATATATATATATATATATATATATATATGGTTCTATTTTTGTGGAACTACTCAAGCCAACGTCACCGCATAAACTATTGGAAATACAACAAACATAATATATTTAAACAGAACAAATGCATACGCATGTGCACACCTACTCAAATCTAGATATGTCATACATATAACAATTGCGGCGAATAGCAACTGCGCTAAATATGTAAAGTTTGGACAATGTTCGACTTAATTTTGCCACGACTGAAACTACGCAAATACCCACTCAATTCCTCTCACTGACGGAAACTTTGTTTTGCGTCTTCTACTACTGTCGTACTATAACAACAACAGCGACTTACTTCTTGGAGAGGTGGTGGGAGACGTCTACTTTCTTGAAGCCTTCGAGGTTGAAGAGGCGTTTAGCTAGCCGCAGAGCCGACGGAACATCAACGGAAGTCCGCGTCAATGCCGGCGGCGGCAGACCAAGAGGCGCGAGGGGCAGTGATGCAGACGACGATGATGACGACGACGGTGTGGGCACTGGAGCGGGCGACAGCGATGAGTCAGCGGTGGTGCTGGACGGGAGGCCCAGGGCCATCGAGTTTGAAGCGTCTTCAGGCGACGCCGGTGGTGATACCGTCGGCAGTGGAGGCGGCGGGGGAGTCGGGGATCCTCGGTGAGGCCGATCGCCTCCCCGGTCGAAAGTCGACATCGATGAGGACGGCGGCGTCGCCGTTGACGTCGAGGTCGACGAACGCCCACTGGCCATTGATGGTCCGCCGGTCGACGCCGTATCGGTTGTTGCCGCAGCTGTTGACGTTGTTATCGGCGTTAAGTCGGTGTTGTGGAAGCCGCTCGTAGTGGGCGCACCACCACCAGTACCACCACCCCCCGCGGCACCCGAGGGCCTGGACAGGCCAACACAGCCAGCCGAGCTACTCAAGCCGCCATCGTCGCATGAACTGTTGTTACTGTTGCTGATCGTTCGGCGCTCCTCCGAGTATGTCTCTTCCTTGTAGAAGCTCAACGAGGACTCGTCCATCGAGTGGCGTTGCCAGCTTGAGCTGGTAGTCACTGCAATCGGACATTTCGGACGGAAGCCCCAGCAACGCCAGCGCACGTACGCACAGTGCGCACACAACACCATGTTTAGTAAAGATTATGCTTGCAAATCAATATTGGCGCCAAGCGTCACGTCCACTCGAGATGAGGTTGATCGACTCATACAACACACTGTACCGTACAGCGGCGACGTCGTTTTCAGCGCAAGGAAAAACATTCGTAATCTAGCAAGGCAGTGCCATCTTAGTTTGAGCCGATTGAAGTTGCAAACAGAAAATCGAACATGAAGCTATCTACATACATGCATCTTCCATGCTAGATAAAGTGTCGAGCGTATATATATATATATATATATATATATTGATACTGGTGATTAAATTTCTCCTTAAATATGGCCAAACCTATAGCAAAAATGTATCTGAAGCAAGCACTTCATACAAGGCTTACAATGAAAGGCATTCTAACTTCTGCATCTGCAGAATCTTGCAAGATGTTTGTTCATAGGCAGCAAAGGTATTATTATATTATAAATAAAACGTCTCAGCAGTAATTTGTCAAAATAATTAGATAGTGAAACCATAGTAATGTGTCAATAATAGAGTCTTGAAAAATATCAAGACCGTATTATTGACACATTAGTCGTAATAACTTATTTTCGTTTACTGCTTGCACGAAAAACTGCAGCATCATTTGTCTGGTCTGCCAAGGTAGAGATGCACCTATCTGACGATCTCATCAACTAGAATGCTCACCGTAATTGCAAACATGGCGGACACGAGATAAACTACCACTGCCAAAGAAGCTTCGGCTTTAATATGCTAAGGCTTCGTTTTGCTGGCTCAGGCGAGATTAGTGGCGTCTCGAAGCAGTTAGCAAGATGACAAGCAAAGGAAAATATTTCCAACAGCCGTTTGCGCCTTAGGACAAACGCCAATTCAATGCGAAATTACGAAGAGAAAAACTTTCGTATATATCGTGTGTGTGTGATAATCATGCACATTAGACAGAACGATAGCAGTTGGCTGGCGTTTCGTCTATCGCAAATGTATATGTTTAGGGAGATTGTGCTATCCCGAAGGTCCTATCTCCTCGAACACAGCTGACCGTCTTGCTGCGAACCGTGTGCTCGAACGGCGATTGGCAGCTGATTAGGTCCCTTGTCACACCAGGCATCTTTTTGTTGCCTAATCAAAATATTCCATCGTCAAGTAAAAGCATGCAGCTATATATATATATATAGCATGTGCGTACGTGCGATATAAGATAGTGCCACTTGGCTACGTGTCAATAGTGCGCGACATCCATGCATGCACGTCCAACGACCGAGAAGTATGAATAAAATCGCATTCGTTCAGATGAGCCGCGTACACTGGCGCCGCAATTCCCCGTGCGTGCATGCGTAGCAAGGGACGAGGCCTGCATCCGCGATGTGATCGACAAAGAAAAAGGTGACGATGAACACGATGATCTAGCGGAAGCGTGGTGAGGATTACAAACTTCACAGCTCCAGAGCAGGCGAAGATCTCCAACGCACTCACCCGTGGTCGTTCTCGTTGTCTGCAGAACAGCTGTCGCTGCTCCACTGTGGCTGCCGTTCCGAGCGGACGCCGTGACACTCGCGCTGCAGTTCGAGTGTCCGGAGGTTGAGCGGCGCATTCTGGTGCCGCCGCCACCAATACTGGTGGCGGCCCCACCGGCTTGACAGTCAAGGGCAGGATGTCTCAGATGGGCTTCGCTTAGGTCTGGCTCGAGCCAGTCTTCTTCCCGAGAGAAGTCCTCACTCGGAGATATCGTGTTAGCCGTTGACATGTCAAAGTCCGAATAGCCCGCGCCCAACTCCTCGCTACCGAACGCAGACACGAGCTCCGACGTACACTCGCCTGATGGCCCGGAACCAGCAGCGACAGCACCGGAACGCAACATAGGCGGGATGGCATGGCATCAATCAATTCGCCGGATGGTCGTCGCACATGGCAACATACGTCAATCATACATCATACAGCTATTAGGGCATGTCGAAAGCCGAGAGACAAAGAGGGAAAAGACGAGTCTTCTTACCTAGCCAATGAGACGTACATTCGTCTAACTACGTTTATTTAGCCCAAGTCGCCAATTTCGCTTAAGTGATTAGTTGTAGATAATGATGATGATGATGATCGCGATGATGATGATGATGATGATAAATGAGATGAATCAGACATAAGGAAAAGGCGTTTAGTACGACGTGATATGATGCGCAAGCAGGGAATGACTGGTCAGTTGGCGTTATGAGTACACATGAAGCAGACACAGGAGCACTATGAGAGGTCCAGGCCCGCGGCCATCACCAAGGCACGTTCATCCAAAAAGATTAGTAGTTGTATTAGGCATGTGTGCAGCCGCAAGCACTCAAGTTCGGGAGGCAGACCCCTTTCTGGTCTTTGCCTACCAGACTGGTCACAATCCCGAGGTACACTCGCGGTTGGTTCACTAGCGTCTAACCTACCAGTCGTGGCCGTAGTATGTTTGGAGAGCGTCACTCTGGACGCAGCCGAATGCTCCTCGTCCTCGGGCGAAGTCTTCACCGGTTCGTCACCGCCAACGCTGCCGCCGCCACCACCACCACCGGTGCTCTCCAAGCTTTTCGTTACGATAATTGCGTCCCCTGCGATGCACGCCCGTCGGCCCAGCACCACAATCACCACCAATACCAAGCGTTCACCCAAGACAGGATAGAACCGACCGGTTCAGGAGATCGGTTACAGACACGAGAAGGTGGAGGAGCAGGAACAAGGACAAAACAAACGATATCCATCCGCGACCAGTGGACCATCACCCAACATCGTGATCCCGTCGTGTCAGCAAAAACACCAACATTAAACGGAAATGCAGCGTGACACCAAAATAGCAAACCACCAGCGCCGCAATAGAGGCAGCAACAGCAGAACACCACACGTATGTATACAAGTGTTAGTAAGAACGAGCAGTGAACCAACGAGTGAGAGCCCACTTACACAAATGATTGAACATCCCTTCGAAAATGCAGGTTAACCTTCCGGTTAAGCTGTGCACAGTTTCGATGTGCTCGTGATTCACTCATGATACAAATACACGATTTTGTAGCGTGGTGATCAAATTAGTTGCTACCCAGAGTAAGTATCGTTAAGTGAGTGCTGACCAGCACTGTCAGCCAGTGGTATAAGTAAGTTCGCACATATATCATTCATTTAGTCTATCACCTTCAATTAGTGCCGACGAAATCATGATACCCATCACCGTCTGCTGAACAAACTACCTACTAGGTGTAGTTACTCAAACTCCCAGGGTGTAATCAAATAAATAGCCGAATTAATATTGCATAAGGGCAGTGGCCACACCGTATACGGTCTAGGGGTTAGTCGGACGTAAATTCGACGAACCTTGCTGCTATGTTCCAGTTTTAGATCTAGATATTTGAAGAAGAGCAAAATAACGTTTTGCCGTCCGTTAGCCAGTTGATCAACTGGCGCGAGTTTGAGTTGCCCAATCGACCATAGCCGATATATGGATTTCCTATATTGCAAACTTGCTTCTGCCTACCTACCCTGTCACTGTTTGTCATGTTTGAGTTGTTCGTTCACGCCGTACGTACCTGTCATAATAAACGCTTCGGCTACTTTCTTCCGCTCGGTGCTGTGGCTTTTCTTCATGATCGAGCTGCTGCTCGACGAGAGCAGCGACGGGGCGACGAGTCCCTGCTTGGCGCCAGTGAGAGCCGCCGGATCACTGAGTTCGGCCCGGTGGTTGACGGTCGTCGGCTGACCTGAGTCGATTTCACCTGACGCCGATGCCGTTGTCGTGCCCATACTAGCATTGATTTGGTTGTTCTGGTTCGAGTCCGGGTGATGCCCGCCGCTGCTGCTGCCGCTGCCACCGCCGCCACGGCGGTGGTGGTTCATCCCGCCGCTCCCAACTGCTCCAGCCGACCCCAGTTGGGGCCCCCCGACGGGAGCCCCATCGAATCCGTTGGACGTGGCCGACGAGGCTGACTGGAGCATAGGTTTTACCCGAGCACCACCTACACGGCGATGAGCTTGCGGAGAGACCTAATGCACAGCAGCAGCAATAGAACGTGGATCCGCCGATAAGCTAAAGTGAGTAATCTCCGGTAGGATAAAAGCTAATGCATGGAATACTACTGCATTGATACGTACCTAGTGCGTGCTTTCGATCGCAAAAAAACAAAGCAAATTATCCAAAAGCTACATTTGCTCTCTCTCTTGAAGTCGTTTTATAGAAAACTATATATATATATATATATATATATATATATATATAGAAACCTTGCACACATCCCTACATCTCGAACATATATTGCGTATGTAATCGGTTACAGTCATGTTAATCTGCCCAGTCTATTAGCACTCCGATAGAAAGTCTCTTTTGTTGTAGTTTTGCTGCATTGCTGCTTGCTGTTGTTGTTGTTGATATGGCCTCATGACTGCGCTGCGAGGCGCGTCAGCAACTTGTTGCATATTGTCAGCAGCTGTATGCGATATATCATGTTTCTCAAATAGATCTTAGTAATTAACAGCACATTTACAAACAAGAAAACCAAATCAACTACTGGTGACGCACGCCATCGTGGCAGACTTCACCGATAAACGCGTATCAAGGTTAGCTGTGATGTCTGGCCAAAATATTTCCGGCGCCGGTGGCAATTGTCAGCTTACATCAAATACGAAGAACGCTTGCATCCAACATACAAGCATGCCAATGCTTCCCGGCGCTCTCACCATGCACAGCACTGTCTGGCACTTGCACATGGCGCTATCCACTGTGAATCTCCAGCTTTGACCCATGTTTAATTTGACTTGGTTTGGCTACTTCCGTCGTTATGACGACCTGCACTCCCTTCGGCCGGTGTCGCCCACCGCCAGGCCACCACACCTCTACAGCTACACTGCTGTAGAAGTTTCTTTCAGTAGATTGAGTCTATCCTATTACTTGATCGACAAGCTGGCCCACGTAAACCACGCGTCGATAACGGCGTCCGTATCGTCGACAAGCCCAAAGAGCACTCACGATCATGACAACAACGAGAACAGCCACGACAGTAATTAGAACAACTTCATCTTCAGGCGGCACTACTGTCGTAAAGATGGCTTCGTCACAGCAGTGGGAGCAGCGGTAGCAGCAAGTTAGCCGCAAGTCAGCAATATTCCTTGCTGATCAACTTGCTGATCAGCCAGAGGAGCGCAGCTGTGAATCCGTCGATGCAATTATGATGATCTACACGATCGACTTCACACTTCAGCAGCATGCGATGTGCCTTGCGTTGCCTGTCCTGCTGACTGTGAATCACGAAGGTGGACGAAGAATCACGAACGTGATGCTAATGTGCTTATTCGGTACTGCACCGCGCCGCTGCGCCTGCTGATCTGTGAAGTGCGAGATCTGACAGTGCGAACCGGTGTCGAGGACGCTGCCAGCCAGCCAGCCAACCAGGTTGGTAGCCTCAATCGCCACCAGCTGCACCGTGAAGAGCGACCGGTCCTCGATGAGAGGATGAGTCGGCGCCGCACTCGCTACTCACTCGTGACAACAAGATCCTAGCTGGCAACTTCCTCCTCCCTAGCGACTTGACAGTCGAAGAGAGAGAGAGAAAGCGAGACATACAGACGCTCAAAAATTAGCTCTGTTGCAGCCAGTACAGCAACATACGACTCCATCTGCTGACCCGCCTACTTCACCAAGCAATAAAAGTGTCAAACTGGCGACAAAGCCAGTTCATCTCTTCGTTCGGCCCTGTCTGTCCCGTCTATCTGGCAAAGTCTACGCGGTGGTCACCACCTCTATTAGCACCATGGCAACTGACCACTACTATCTGCGGCAGTCTCATCTGCCACAGAGGCGGCAGCAGCAGCAGCAGCCACTCTTGCAGTTGGTGCCAACGCGGTGAAGAATGAGAAAAACAACATGATGATGAAGAAGAAAAACAAGAAAAAAGCGCTCGCTGACCATCGTCACCATCATCAAGTAGCCCGACAACGGACAGACGACGATCACAAACTACGTTTGGCGATACACGACGATAGGCGACGCGACAGTGTAACGCTCTACCCATCAACTCCTCCGACCCATCAACTCCTCCTATTCTCCCTCCCAGCCGTCATCCCCTCGCTTTAGCTTAGCTAACGCGGTGGTCTCTGCGAACTGCTGCTGCTGCTGCTGATCTTCGAGGTCCTTCTTCCGCTGCTGTGGTGTCGCCGCGGCGTGTGTCGTCCGTGTCGGAGAGTTGTTATTGCGTTTACGATTCATCTTCGAGCGGCTTCGATTCAGGCCACCCCGACGTGTTCCGGGAATCGTCGTTGGGACCGTTTGCTGCACTGCATCATCATCATCATCATCGTCGTCGTCGTCGTCAACGTGGTGTTCTTTCTTTCTTCCTGTTAGTCTTCTTGTCTAGACTAGATGAACCCTTGTCTTAGTGGTGACGATTGCTTTCTTTACCTTCGTTTCGTTGCTGCGGGTCTGACTGCACGTTACATCATGCGATGCAATCTCTCCCGCAGTACCGCTAGACGCAGGGAGGGCGCTGGCCGCAGACTCACCCAACAGCTGGTGTAGGACGCGTGCGGCCTGCGTGTAGTGCCCGCGCATCCGCTGCTGCTGCTGCCGCTGAACAACATTGACATCATCTGCGATCATCATCATTATCATCACCGCCGTTGTCGTCGTCCATGACATGATCATTGTTAGCCACTTAGGCCTCGTAGCTAAGCTACGAAAGTCCTGCCCTCGGCTAGAGCTTGCTTCGGGAAGAGAAGAAGCCTCCCAAGTCGCCGATCAAGCTACATGAAGAGGTCGACCTCGTTCGCTTTTCCTCATCTGACTCGATTGGACTCTATTGCTCTGTTTCGCGCCCTCTCTCTCTCCCTCTCTCCCATATCTCACTTTCTCTTATCTCTCTTCTCTATCTCCTTCTTTCGATGCTCTAAGCGAGCAATGTCACCAACCCCATCAGATGGTGTGTATGTAGCAACCGTAAACGACAATGACGTCGGGGCTGCTGGACCCCTTAAGCGTTAGCGCGTTCGACCTCCTCCAGAGTTTAAAGCTTAATTATTGCCTGTGTTATCGCTGTGCCATCCCTGTGCCGCCCAGACGGCGACATCAGCCACTATACAAATGCAGCGTCACTTCCTCTCGACGTTTGGCAGCTGCTACTGGCGTTGAGCCACTGACTCACAATGTATGGTGGTGATTCGAGGTCGACTCTGTTACACCAAAACGTACTCACTTCAACTGTAGACTCAAACGTAGTTGTTCGTAGAATCACACGAATGTACTCATTCGTAACGTAAACATATCCATTGTAGAAAACACGTAAAACGATTGATTGATAAACATATCTCGATTGTTCTTCGAATAGATGACAGCCGAGCATCATGGTGCATTCGTATACGACTTCGGATGCGCACAGATAACAGATGCTCGGCTAATGATAGCAACATCCTTAATAGTAATGCCAATAACACATTATTGAACTGTTGGCAGCTGTTAACGTAAACTCTTACAAAACTGCGCAGTCACGCCAAGCCAAGATGCGACTGTGAAATGAGTAGACAACGTGTTTCCAATAATAATAATATAATAGTAGCTAATATAATAATAATAGGCAAGCATGATTGGCAAAACAATCGCAAGTTCGAGCCCCGGCCTTGCTGGTAGTATTTGTTAGACGTGGTTGTCATTGCCCTGCTGCTACAGACCTCTGCTGGAGAAAGCCTATATATAATCCAGCAACGAGAACGCGATAACGATAGATGCATTTGGACGACATCGTGCCACAGGCTACTTAGCTCATAATGAGCGTCTAAAATGTGGTTGTCAGAGCGTATATATATATATATATATACATAAAAAATCAGGATCTGGCCAGAATAATGGAAGCAAGGACGGGGGACCAGCGCGAGGGAGATATTTGAGACAGTTTCTGTCTCTCGCGATGTGTAGAAGCAATGTCGCTTCTACAATCGGCGCCATGGGATGACCAGCTTGCTTGCTTAAATCGACGCGACACGTTTGAACCCTGTATGCTAATAACACACATACGAATTAAACAAATAAGAGTAAGAATAATAATAATAATACAAGCCTAACCGTGCTATGATAACTCAATTAGACCCATTGCGTGCGGACTGGCCGTACGAAGAATGGCTTCCAAGATTGCCATGGCCATGAATAAAAATACCATTATGACAACGGTCTCTCCACATCAAGTTGAGGTTGCCATAAGAGGATGAGCAGAAACCTCTGTGCATGCCTGGCGCGCCTTTTTGCAAGCATATGGTCTGACAAGACTTCTAAATTAGACTTTCCAAATGCGTTTAATACAATAGAAGAGACAAAATATTTGATAAAGTACAAAGAAAAGCCCCAAGACTCCTATCGATGGTGTGCCAGGGCTACAGAGATCCTTCGATCTTGGCTTGGAACACAGATGTAACCATAGATTCCAGAATCGGTATCCCACAGGGAGATCCGTTAGGACCAGCGCTGTTTTGTCTTGGCATTTTTGATCTGGTGTCAAGTCCACAGAGCCTCTTTAACGCCTGGTACTTAAAACATTTTAAACGGTTATTTTTAATTATAGGCCATCCTCCGTCCCCTAGGAGCGCGGAATTACTGTGCGGCATATCTTCACGGCAACGAGGGCTGGACATGTCGATATATCTACAACAGTTATTAAGGCAGCATAGCCGCTGACTCTTAGTGGTATAAGCTTTATTATCTACTCTCAATAAGTGAATGAAGCCCCTGCAGGATCCGTCCACGTTTGATAACGACTATGCGCCCGCAGGAGGCCCTTTGTCTGCGGAGGCACAGTGTTGGTTGACCTAAATTTATCTACAAGGTGCGTACATCCTTGAATTTTAAATAAACCAAAAACCTTGCTGCTTACGAAGATACTATTTGAGTTATTCCAGGTGAAGTATGGGAACTTAGTTTAGAAGGGATGTTATGCAAAGGAACAACCCTTCTGATAGCCTTCGAGGGCCTAGATAACCACTAGCTGTATATTCGGCCTTCCCAGTTAAGCACGATTTCACAGCAATCAGCTTCCCTTTTGAGCAAAGAAAGCTTCTCTGGCTCAGCAGCTAGAGACGCTTGATTGCCCACGCAAACGTAGACGTAATCAAACTAGACTAATCTCAATTCATCTTTCAAACAATCTCAACGTGTATTCGTTCCTAGAGACGGAGAAACCTAAATGATTAGAAGTAGCATGACGTGGCACATTTGTATTATCACAGTCTCATTGACCAAGGTGATCGACGTATGTTGGCCAGTCGAACCGTATGAACCGAACAAACCACAGAGATGTGCCGTTAGACTCGTCAATTCTGCACGCCTACAGATGGCACAGTCGAGCTCTGCAATCGTGCCATCGACTGCATTGACGCCGACTGAGCCATCTCTCTCCAGCGAGGGACTCGTGTCCCATCAACAAGTAGAACAAGCAACATGTTGTTTCGAATGTAATGCTAAAGCGATACAGAGTCTGACGGGAGAGACGGGGTACGCATTTAGTGGGTTTGTGGGCCCCACCCTAGTCACGCTATCTGCTCGTGACGTACGTGCGTCAAGCTTTTCTGAAACGTAACAACAGAAAGAAAACAACATGCTTTCAAAACACCTTCTCGCCAAAAGAGCTTCTTCCCGGACCCACCCAGCTGTCCGTCAAGTTTTTGCTCATTGATGGTTGCGATTTTGGCGCGTTTTGCTTTGCCTCTATCCCTCGCAACATGACAACGCTAAGGACCGCTAAGGAAGCGCAGCAAACGAGGGAGGTTTCTTTCTTCGAAAAGTTCTGCTTAAACTATACGAAATTGCCACACCGCACCATTCGCTAGTCGGCTACTGTCAAATAAATGAAAACACTATTTAGAAGCGTGACGCTCATTTCCAATAGGTAATCTGTAAAAAAATGAGAGCGTTTGCCCTATTATGTTTTCGTTTAACTACCGCTGAACAAGTAATATAAGCATCCCGCAAAATTTGAGGGTAAGCATACTTATTTACTTTTAAATTACGACGGTGTCACCCGGCTGACAATCGTGACGCCGATGACACCTTGGCTGTCCAATCTCCTGCCAAGCTATCCAAGAAGTACCTAATTGTTGCGTCTCATGGAAAGCGTCCGTATACAAATCTCGGAGACAGAGATTTACACCAATCATGCCAAACTAACAAATTGCGTCAGACACGTAGACGTAATCCGTTCCGCTCTCTCGCCGACGCTTCCCCCCCTAAGGCATTGGCAAGATATAGTTTGAGCTCCAATGACCTTAGGGGATGACTCTAGTTCGCGACCTTAATGTAACAAGCAGGCGTGAAGAATCATCGTCATCAACGTCATCGCCAGTATCATGTGTCTCACTATCATGTTTTGTCCTTAGTGTAACCCAGATACATTTGGTGATTATTTGCATGCACATAGAATAACACACAGCTAACTAAGTCCCCGCTATACTCATATATTCACTAAAAGTACAGGGTTTCCTTATGAACATTTAGCCAGCTAGCTGCCAAAGGTCAGAATTGTTTTCAGAACTAGTGCAACATGGGTCGCTTCATCACACAGAAGAAGAGCAAGAGAGAGCGCGCGCGAGGGGGGGAAGGATAAAGTCGCTTTGGGTGAGAATAGGAAATGAACAGGGTTTACCAATTGGTCGGCCACCGGTGATAGTCTCGACGTGCAAATAGAGACCATAACTCTCTCATACGTTCGTGCGTCCGGGCAGATAACTGTAGCCGGTTGTTGTTTTTGTCGCTGTTGGACCGCTGAGCGGCATCGTCCATACCAATGAGATATAAAGGAAACCCTGTATACATATATATATATATATATATATACACACATATGTGTATCCCTGTAGGAGGGAGGAGTTGTGGGATCAAAACCAGGGTCGAAACCATCATTTGATAACTAGGGAAAAGACCAAACTACCACTGCTGGAACCGAGCGTAGTCGAGGAACAGGAGCGTATTATAGGATACAGAAGGTAAAACATATATATAAATAAATATATATATACGTAACGCGGGTGCAATCAGATTGTCTTGAATGCATTCCAATATTACGTTATGGATCGAAGCCGTTCTGTTATTCTGACAATTGACACAAATTAACCGACAAAAAAGACGCTGAAGCAGAGCCTCTACAGGGTGCGGAGATCAGCGTTATTTCTGGCAAATGTTCGAACTTGCTGTTCTATCATCGCGACTTCCAGTCTTTTTCGTGCGCTCCACATCCAGGACCACGCCCATTTCATATTCAGGCAAACCAGTACATATATCGTGGCAAACTATGCGAAAGAACACCCGCTTTTTCTGATATTCTTTTCTCACTCTAGTAACCGCGTAATTGAGAAAAATGCACCGCATAAAAAGTCCATAAAGGAAGGATAAATACGTATATGGACAACAATCTAGAGATCCATTGGTATGCGGTTGCAGATTCTTGACCACAGTCATTTGTCACTACATCACATGCGCGAGCAAATACACACCGCAATACTTTAAATGTTCATACTTGCTGTCCCCTTATCGCAGTAGTTGTTTCGATAACATTGTAAATCACAACATAAAGTGCGCTTCAACCGCTATATAAATGAGGCGAGTAGGCCGGGTCGTGCCGCATGCGGCATTCACTCGACTGCTTGAGTGGATGAATGTTATTATTGAGATTATAAAATGTAGTTTTAATGGTTATTTAAATATATTTACTAATATATGTTCGTAATAGGCATTAAAACAATATGGTAAGAGAAGCAATAATTTCACAATGCATAATCCGTGTGCATAATCCGACACGACAACTCAAATCCGATTTAAAAACAACAACATTTTCACCTCAGATGTCATTGTCGGTCTAGCGAGGTTCTAAAAGGAACAGCGATGAAAACCCACCTCTGGAAGTAGGAGTAGCAAATATAGCTCCGGAAAGATGAGATACCGACCTGACGGCTTAGTTCGCCGTATCTCTGAGAATTTAGACCACGCCTGTCGACACTCGTTGAGCTAAGCCATTTCGACTAGTTTTTGGTAGCGAGACATAGCCTATGAAACCCATAGTGGTTATGGTTACCCATTACGACCACCCTCACTGTACCCTCACAGGCGCAATATATCCGGATACTGGCTCGCGGCGCCATCTTCCCAAGCGTAGCAGACGAGCTGCACAATACGGCCGAAGTTTCTACGACATAACCTCACGGCTAAAATATAACGACACCACCAGGCAACCAACGTACGTATGTGCATACACATACAACAATACGTATATATGAAGCAGGCGTGCTTGTAAGAAAAGATCGCTCTGATGAAAAATAACAAGAGCACCTTTTTAACTTCTTTATTTTTTACATGGAGATGATTTTTCCAACATGAACACATTAATACGATTTTCAATATAAATTCAATTGCCGTAGCGCTGCCCACCAAGAATGTCTTTCAAGATGTTTTCCCAGCCATATGACGCGATGACATCTGGAGTCAATAAATGACCACATGCAAACAAAACAAGCATTTTCGTGATTCAAAACAATCTTGCAAACACAGACATAATTGCTTTTTCTACCTATGTATGGACACCATGTGTTTTCTGTATGTAAAGCAATAAGATATACTCGTACGTCAATAATATATTAGCTGTCCATGATAAATAATAGTCGGTCCTTTTGAAAAAAATACGTGTATTCTGCATGCCACGCCTTTCGTTTTGGATTGCAGGACGCAGTGTATTTAAGGTCCTTGTAATATGTGCAAGCCCTGACTGTAGTATCCCGCCACAAAAACTCACGATGTGGAATGCCTTCATTCCAATAACTGTTTTTTGACTCCGTTGTAACGTGGGCAACCTATGTTTCGTCAAAGTACAGTCAAATGATTAGTTTTGCGTTCACAGACTGTATTACTCAAACTTAAATAAACGTCAACACTAGTAAATGTTTCCGTAATGGCATTTGTGGCTAGCCAAATGATGAAGGCGCAGAGCTCGCACGCATGAGGCGGTGACCGGAGCTACAACGCAAATATTTCAAAACGGTACATCAAAGCAGGCCTCGTGTGTTACCTAATGTATTACTTAATTCCAGCCAATGATATTTGAAGATGATCTTTCCTGTAAGGTAACAGTAGCAGCAAACCACCAACATCTCTCCAATAAAAATCAGGCCATGTATCGTGCTACGAACTTTATATTATAATAAAACCTCATAATGTTCCCAAAGTACATAATGTATTTTCTCATATATATATAATCAAGGTCGTAAAGTGCCTGTTATGCCTTTCGATGGTATGGAAAAGAACCGTAGTAGTATATAGAAATTCTTACAAATTTAATTATTAAACTTTTGTAAACAAAAATGTGGAGGTTTGCGGGATTTTCGGGATGCCGAGAGAACTCTAGAAGGCGAGGCACGACAGATTCCCGCAAATAGTGACATCATATTGGAAGCCTTGTCCTCTAATTGTTGTGGTTCGCATACCAGAGTAGTTCTAGTTGAGACGCCCAATCTTTGTTTCTAACCAGTCGTTTAGAACTGCTTTAAACCGTATGTAGGAGAGCTGGCACTGCAGCGGACTCCAACTAAATAAGAGGAGACGCAAATTAAAGGAATGAACAGATATGATAAATGAAGGCCATCCACTGGAATGGATTGGGAAATAAAGAACGAAAAAAAAGTAAGAAAGCAATGACTGAATGTTCCTGTCCCTAAAACACAGCTCGTTTCTAAGTACCCCAAGTCGTCCAGATGATGAGAGAAACGCAAATAAAAATATACAATATAATTTTAAAGAGTGTGATTTCAAAGAGTTCAGTTATTCTCTTAGGAAAGCCAATAAGGTAAAGGCCTTGAGATAGAGAAAGTTTCTCTAATCCTACGAATAAACTGCTTCATAGATTGCTGATAGAAGCAGACAATAAGGGCTACTACGAGAGTAGATATTCACCGATGTGCTATAGACAGCTTGCACAAATATTCACCGATTTGCTATAGTCAGCTTACAATGTGATCTAAAAAAAATAGTTTCCCTGTAACCATAACATTAAATAATAAATGAACTATTTGGCAGCTTGCATGAGCTAGCTACTACTGTGACGATGAAGCAGGAACGTTACGGATGGACAGGGCAGTGGGAAAAGTGTAAGATGGATGACCAAGAAAGATCCGCGTGAAAAGAACAGAACTACTACCAGGATAAACATGGAGAAGACAAACTCTGTGAGGGGCCGAACGGGACCTCTGTACAAAAAAAAGTAGAAACACGGCAGGAGCAGAGGCTTGCCTAGCTATCTAAAGGGCCCAGACAAAGGAATCATTCGGTAATTCCTTTCGAGGGCAACTAGGTCTATAAAGCAAGACAAAACAAACGCTTGATGGGTAAAGAGGCCAAAAAGCAGAGTAAAACCCACAATGGAAAACGGCTGAGGCACTGGCCTCCCGTCGTCTAAACCAGCCTTGCTCTATTATCAGCCTTAAAGGTACAAACAAACTGAATTAATTTATATACGACTACCTTACACTGCTGACACAGATTCCCGCTGGAATTCTGGCTCGTGTAGTTTTTAGTCGTTTGGAGACAGCAAAAAATACCAAGTCTTTGGATTACTGACCCCAGAACGTACAGGAACAGTTACTTAATTTGACATAACAAACCCACTAAAGAAAGAAGAAACAAAGTAAAAGACAAGAAGCTATTGAGTGAGGCGCAGACGATAAAAATAGATAAGTAGCATAGTAGTTCCATGATCATTCGCGTTACTGGCGCCTTCCATGAATGAGTCTGAGAGAGAAGTCTACGTACCTTGTTGATTCTGTAGCTATGATCGGAATGAGCTCGCCAGTCCCCGACGCCGTCAGATGTGTTTGACACAGGGACGAGCTCGTTGTCGTGCGGTGCCCGATCGCGTAAGACTCGCGAGCTGCTTTCAGCTTCGGTAAGGGGATATCCCCCTCGGGCTGAACCTCTCTCGCGATCGGTCCTCGACGAATGATGATAATGGTCGTGGCGTTGCCTCAGGCCGTGATTGATGCCTGACGAACTTCCAGAACTGTCTAGAGTCAGGCGGTAGTTCGCGTCACGTAGCGAAAGTCGGTCATTATTAGGCCCGCCAGCTTCGCTGCCACCACTGCTGCCGATCTTCGCGCCTATCGTGTTGTTAGCCGTCGTTCCGCTTGTCCGGCTGCAGCTGCCAGGTCCGCTGCCGCGGCTGGCACTACTGTTGCTACCGTGACTAGGTGTATTTTTCTTGACGACGAGCGTGACTTCATCGCGGGCCAGTCGGAGATGCTTGAGCAACTGACGAATGTGCACGTCGCCTGCCACGAGGCTGTCCACCGAAACGATCTCGTCTCCGGGCTCCAACTGCAGCAAATCGTTCCAAAAAAAAAACAAGAAGAACGTCAAAATGAACATTTGTTACAAACAAACGGACTCGTTTGGCTTACTCGCCGCCATGAGCCATACTATCTGCACACAGCGAAAACAACAACGAAACCTTAAAACACACGGGTATCTTAAGCAGGGCAGGTCTCTAAGCTGACACACATACGCCGGGTAGCACTGTTTCATCTAGCAGTCCTTTGCCGGGTTGGAAAGCGCGTTAATCATTTGAAGTCGTTGAATCATTTGAACTGTCATTGAATCATTCTATGCGTCTTGTCTGTTGTCGTATAACGTGATTCGAATTCCTTATTTGCTTGTATTTCTGCTCGGCCAGCAGCTAAGCGGCCGCTACAAACCATTGGAAAGCTTACCAGCCAGTCTATCAGTCGACCGCCTAATACCTACGTGCAGGTCACAGATAGTCAGCATTTGCAGTAAACTCTCTACATAAGCCAGCAGCAAACGTGGCATCGCCTCCGTTCGGCGGCTTCACAGAAGACGATTAAAGTACTCAATGCTAATGCGACCTTGGGGACATGAAAGAGTCAATCCTGCATTAGGACTCGATTCGACTTGGGACAGTCTCTATCTCGCTCTACAACATATGAAGAATCGTGCTAGATAATAGACTCGTTTATTCTCGTCCGAGAAAGATTGCCGAACTCTGTGAACTTGTCGTTGGTGAGCAAGACACCAAGGCACACCAGACTGGTAGTGTGACCTCACAATGTTAGGGGGGTACCCATCTTTATCTTGGTCTTGCACACCCTTCGCGATGCAGCTTTTTCGTTGCAGGCCACTGACCCAAAAGCTATTCGGGAAACGAGAGAGAACGGGCACTGTCATTGTTGTGTTTCACAGTCCGACATTCGATGCCGAATGATCTTTCTCGGACTAGAAAAGCTATCAACATAAAACTCTAAACGAGCTACAAGGAAGTGTTCAAGTCACCCTAAGGCAATATTTCTTCTGTCAAAAACAAATCGCCATAACAACAAACGATTGTAACGACAATCTGGCTAGACAACGATAGCTAACGAACTGTGCCATAGTTACTATGGAAAGCGCAAATAGCTTAACAAGCCATCCGTAACCATGCCAATATATGTGTGTATATATATATATATATATATATATATATATATTTGCATAGATAGAATCCATATTCACATGATACGATAGTTTAGAAGGAGCACGCGTAAGAACAACAAATACGCCCACTTTGATTCACTAAGGGATATTGACATTCTGTTGCGTTCGCCGTTGGGGAACGGTATGCTACTTTCGACATCTATGCCGAAAGTAGCGAATAGTTTAATGCTATTTCAAGTAGCGAGTTTTCATCTATCCCACTGATCGTAATATTTGATAGATCTTACGTGAAAGACATGATATCATAAATTGATTTAGTCACCAATGGTAATAACAAATTCAAATGTGCTCCACATCACCACTAATAGCATAAGAGTGCATTGCCTTTTTTATGTTGATGCGCGAAATAAATTTAAGGGCATTCTTAGTTGTATATATATATATATATATATATATATATATATATATATGTCTTTGCGTGCGATTTGTCAGTGGCGCCACTTTGAGGTAATAGATGTATAATGAAATTATCTCTAATAATACATCCTAGATCCCAACATTAAAGAGCGAGACAGAGGAATCTTGTGTTTGAGTTGGTTTACTTCATACGACGCCTCGCCCATCGGCGCCTTCCATGTATCATTTGTCGACGGCTCGAGGACATTGCGATCAGCTGAGGTCGTATGGTGAAGTGGCGAGTCGCGAGGATGAACATTACTCGGATCTCGTATGGAAAACATCAATCACTTTAGACGCTGCTCATGAGACTGATGAAACAACTGACGAACGACGCTTTACCGACTGCCGCATTTGGTTGCGCTTAACCGAGGGCCGTTCGCCATTCGACAATCCATCGTGGAATTCGGATCGTGTGGCTTCGTTTCTGCCATCGCGACTCGGCTCTGCATTTCGCACTCTTCCTCGCCATTGCTTGTATCCTCGCCGTGCTTCGAGCTGATATACGAGTATATATTCTCTTGTATCTCTCTTTCCATTTCTAGCTGTGATAAATGACGTAAATCGAATAGCTTTCCCGAGATGCGCAGAAAAAGCGAACCATCATCGAAGAGACGAAACTACGCTCAAAATATGAACGAAATTCTACTGGCTGTTGTTGGAAGCAAATATAAGCCCTAAATTGTTATGCTAGGAGAATAGCGTTCGCAATTTGAGTTGCTAGATGCCTTAGCAGGTTAAAGCCATCACTCTGTAGACAGTCGTTGCGCTGGACTCGTCTGTCTGGACGATTCAAATTTCAATGGTGAAATTTCAGTTACTAGAGGAATCCCTTGAAATTGATTTCTCCTCTTAAGGTCCTAGGATCCAACACGGTTTCAGTTCCATAATAAGCAATGGTCAAAATTTAAGTATCTTATTATTTGTAATGATCCACTTTCTAATACGATAAAATGAATTTAATATGTGCCATAATGAGCAATGGCCAAAGTTAAAGTATCTTATTATTTGTAATGATCCACTCACGTATCCCTTATATCGGGACTATCCTACCCCTACAAAAACCCAATTTTCAACACACAAAAAAATATAGTGTAATCATGTGATTATCGCAACCGATGACAAGATAATAGAATGGAATCCGAGATAAACACACCATGATACTTTTCGTCTGACCTATTTTCCATTATTCAAAGCCTACTTTCGCACTCATGCGCAACGAGGTGGAATAGATGGGCATTCTAAACCGCGCAACTCACAGTTTACACGGATGAGTGTTTAACACAACCCAGTGCAAACAAGCTACTGGAAATCCCGCCGCAGTGCACAGGAGTTGTCTACATATATACGAGATAGTTTAGAACAGCCCCTTGCACAAATTGCGAAAGCAAAACGAACGCGTCGCGCATAGCGTTAAACGATTGGCGGGCGAGATGACCCGAAAACAAGACGTCTGCTAGGATATATATAGGAAAAAAAGCTTCGTGATGGATACATACAGCATGTCTTATAATAGCCAAAGTTGCAGCGGCGGTCAGGGGCTCTGGCATGTTTCGGACCGACCGAAGAAGATGATCTAAAAATAGGACAGAACATGGCGCACGACGCACGCAAGATCGGAGAAAAACGGGACGAAGAACACAAGAGATGGCCTTGTCGCTGTGGCGAATCGCAAAGAGCAATCGTGGGTCGCAAAGAGACGCAACCGAACCTCTCTCTTCTCGGCAAGCGGAAGAGTTCGCTGTTCTGTGTCTCGTCAACTGGGCGTGGTAATATTGTCCGTCCGATTTGGACGAGCGAGCGTCGAGCCCATTGGTGGTGGCGCTGTGGGTGCATTCGCGTGCGCCTTGCGACCAGAGGAGACAGACGCATAAATGCGGTGCACGGGTTCGATCCCCGCCGTTGCACGTTTGTATTTATAGCGTCCTATGAGCGTCCCACGAAGTAGTGCGAAAGCAGGGACGCCAAATGTTGGCTAAGATACAAGATTTTTTTATTTTTATATGACACAAAACGAGGCCGATATATATATATATATATATAGAGAGAGAGAGAGAGAAAGAGAGACCTACCTCTACCTATCTATCTATCTCTCTCTCTCTCTCTCTGACTGACCTTCTACCAGCTGCGGCGGCTGCTGGTGCTGCTTGACGCTTGCTGCCCCCACGTCCCTACTCGATGCTGTTTTTCGAGTTGGTCGAGGTCCTCATCCTTGGATTGACGACTCATTGGCGCAGTTTTTCTTGTTATGCGCGAGCTGTTATGGCCGACGCTTAAGCACGCCTTACAACAACAGCAGCAGCAGCAGCCAAAGTGTAGCAGCAGCAAGACCTGGGCTGGCTGGTTAGGCAAACCTCGAGTAATAGGAGACGACGGTTCTGAAGATGGCGCCTATAGCTAAGTGAACAGATGGGAATCCCACAATCGGGAAGAGCAGAACAATGTTGGTTCGTTGAAGAAGAATCATACATCATTCCGGATGGTCAAGGGCGGCATCTGGGGGCATCGTTAGATTCACTATACGGCGCTCCTATAGAATCTATATTTCGATGAACGACGACCATCCATTCAGTGACGGGTCCACCTCGTCGTCATCGTCGCCGACGGCCACGTCAACGCCATAAACCTCGCGCATAAATTTGGACATTGTCGTGCTTGGCGGTATCTTTTGTCTTTTGCTGCGCAAACAATATGATTTTAATATATATATATATATATATATATATATATATAGGCTTTCTCATATTTTTCTAGTTTGATGATAGTAAGAGGTCTTAATGGTCGACGAGTAGACGAGCAGAGACTGACTCGGCTGGTCTAACTAAATGACGCATTTGTCATCATGGCTACTGACTGAATTGCAAACGGTGCAACGTACTTGGTATGTGCTGTGCTGGCATTAAACCTAGAAATGCGTAACGTCAGACCTACAGGCGACCGAAACCATTCGGTCCAGCGGGGAACCATTATGTTAGGTTATGAATATCTCAATATAACGTCTAAATTTTTTTTGTAAACACTTTAATCGTAGCTGAAACAAACACGTGCCGATAGACGTAGGCTGGATGAACATTTGCCATTTTTGACATTGACCGGTCGAGCGTCAGTTTTAGCATAAGCAACGGACAGCGTAGATATGACAAGCGTCGCGATCACATGCCATATCTTGATAGACGGCGCTTGATAGACAACCTTGCCTTCACCGGCGGCGGCAGCGCGTTGGTTTTTGGGCACGATGCCTTCGGCCGCCGTCACGTACTGCCTTAACTTTTTCGGGCTGACTCTCAGCCAACATTTAACGTCCACGGGTTTGCTTTTGCAGGCGCACGCAAATGCACCACGCCACCAGGTTCAACGTTACCTACCGCATACCGGACGACAAAAATGCAAAAACTGACTTTGTGTCGACTGCAGTGCTGCGTTGAAACGCGGGTCAGCGCAAGCCGCGCGTCTGAGGCTCCTATCACCTCGTCTTACTCTCGTTGAGCGCAAACGTGGATTGAGCGCTGTTAGCGACAGCCAGCTTAACAAAAACACGCCGCTCCCTCAGCAAAGAAAGGCGAACAGAAAATTAGTAGTGACCTGCTTCGGCAGACAGTGCAACCGTTAGTCACCACAACCACTGGAAACTGGCAGAAAACTATCTACACAGTTAGTCTGTGCGCGATCTTAGGCTCGCTTCGTTTGACAGGACGATACCTAAACACACATGTAGTCACCCTTTAACCCTTTTATATCAGCAACGCTCAGAGCGGCAGCATAAGCGGACATGTTGAGATATCTCGGGTTTTTCCAACAGTCCTTGTGGCAGCTGCCTGGCTGGCTGGCTGACGACTTTTAGCAGCGGTATAGTTGTTTATCATCTATTCTGAATGAGTGTCGCTCCAAGAAAGTTCGACCAGTGATAGGGTTCGAACCGGCCACACCACGCTAGATGATAATCATGACTAACGCCCTGGTTCCCTAAACTACACGCCGCCACTGCCCCGTGTGGACAAGGCAAATCAAATTTCAGTTGGGAGAGAAGTTAGAAATCGGCGCACCGGCCGAGAAAACGCCGATCATTTTAACACAAATGCCGCAAATTAATCACCACTTTTCTGCCTGTTCTGTTCATGGTTCAATGGAGGTACGTAAGCATTATATTAAGATCAATAGAGCATAACCGTTTTAAGCAGCCTTATACTTAGCTTCGATACGACGACAAATTTAGTTCGCCTTTTTTATTAGATCGAACTTGGGTCCTCGAAGGTATTGGTAAAGCTCGGCCGTGTTCTAAAGCTTGCACACAACTCACATGGGATGCCGATGTGACGTAGAGATAATATATACATTGTCCATTATCTATGTCACAAACTTGTCGGGTTGTTGCTATTATGGAATTCTCTTCGTCCAGTGAAAATTGCGAGGCTGCAAGGAGGCCATCCATTTTACCAAAGCCGGAATCGTTCGAAGCAGAAGTTGTCACTGAGGTAAAGAGAACTCTGACTCGTCTGTGTGGGTGGCCGTATATATATATATATATATTTGAGTGTGCATGCGTGGGTTGATATACGACTCGTAGCGTAGAGTTATTTACTAAACGACAGTCGTGTGTAGCAAGACTTCATTCCGAGCAACCTTCGTTGTCCTTGTTGAACATGAAGCACAAGTTAGCAGGAGAGGCGCAACGATGACCGATAAACTTAGAAAAATATAGTCTGCGCGAAAACCCAGCAAAAGTGCTCAGCCAGACATGGACGATTTCCCCAGCGACGTGTTCTAAGCTCGGCGGCTTTAGATTACAGATTCCCTAAGGTATCTATTGCAATCAATCCCATTATACCGTCATAACACGAAGCCCCAGTGAGGGTGCTCTAATCTAAAAGCGCTTCAAGCTTGCAACGGTAACTTCTCACCTAGCAGTTTTCGCAGCCAAGGTGGTGGCGTTTCCAACCGGCTGATTACCAATTTACTGACTTAGAGCTCTGTTTTGTGGCATAAACCTAATATACTGATTGAGCGATCGAGTCGCAGCAAGCTTTACACTAGACGCAAACGACTGCCATATATTAGCGGCTTTTCGGGACTGCTTTCCGACCCCGAAAAGCCTCGAGCGGGATCAAAACGCGTCTGCCAGCCACATCACATCATCACGAAGTCGGCATGCCGGTAAACCGTGACGATGCATACACGCCACTTCACGTGTACCCCGATTAACAGGAGATGGACAACAACACATCCATCTCTAGAATACCCAGGGGCTCGGGCTAGAACGGCGGGTGAGCGTAATTCGCCTTTCTGGCCCTAAAAATACGCGGAGTATTTGCCAGACACTGTGTGCGTCAGCACTTCGAAAATGTCAAAAGGTCAAATTATGAAATAAGGCACTCGACTCACTATATTTCATGTATGTGACAATGACCGATGATGACGCTTCAATGAAAAATTAAAGATCCATATATGTAAGGTCATAACTCCGCATGGCTCTAACTAATTACGTGGAAATTTTAACGAACAAAATGTCACCTTTCCGTCGTAAGCTCAAAACTCGAATAAAACGTACTTCGAAACATTGAGCAGCAACCAGGACGAAGCGTACATGCAACGAAAATTGTCGGTTGTGCAAAAACAGTAAGCGCACCAGATCGACCAACTGTCGTTAAGTTGTCCCGTGGAGTTGACAAATCGAGGGGGAACGAAGGCGTCAACTCAATGTTCAAATGAATTCACTACGTATCGGAGAGCATTTAATTGTTTACTTGGCTCATTGTACAAACTGTTGTTATCTTAATAACGGTCACAGTAAATGATGATCCGGTAAGCCAGTCACAGTAAATGATGATCCACTATGACATTTTCCTTCTCTAAATTGAAAACAATGAGCACCAAATAAAAAAACTCTCCGGACTCTCTCTCTCTGAACGCGTAGGTAGGCACGTCGGAATCGTCGCTAACCACTGTACTAACCATTGGATTCAATATTATTAATTGAGTTTAATATTATAAATTTAACGTTTGATAGCATTCATTCTGAAGTAACTGTTTCGAAGTTGCCATCGTCAACACCGAGTACAGTTTAGGGAATGTACTCGTTATTCGTAGCGCTACGCGACTACGGGCTCAGACTACGCGCAGAGCCGTGGTGATAGCATGGCAGCCATTGGAAGCATGCAAGACAGCAACGCTTTCCGCTTAGCAATGAGTGACACGTGTATAATCAACGGTAATAGCTACAGCAGCAGCAGCAGCAACAACAGCAACCAAACTTTGGTTGTATGAGGCAGTAACACATTCCCACATACTTTCTCACTCAACTTCTCTCTCCCACACTCTCTATCCCTTACAGCCACACTCTCTGTCTCTCTCTCTCTCTCATTCACGCTAACACACACACACACACAGTGGTTTATTGGTATAGTTGGTATTATAATTATAAGGCGGCGTGCTACCAGCCGACATAGTCTGTTAACCACCTACCGATTACTTCAAGGGTCGATCATCCGAGCGCCACTGTCGAACGTTTAGACAACAATCAGACAGACAAACGGACAGACAGGTAGGCAAGCCAAGATGGTAACTACAGCATGCGTCTGTCTACACGCTACAGGCGGCCGCACGCCGGCGTGACCCAGAACGACGTTGGTGTCGGTGCTGCGATTTCCGCTTCAAAACGAATTGCGGAACCACCAACGGAGCACGCACTACTACTACTGCCATCTACCTCTCTCTCTCTCTCTCTTTCGCTCTCCCTCTCTGTACTTCCCTCTCTGTCTCCTCCATACGAACTGCATGGATGATGTTGAAAGCGGCAAGCAGACAAATGTGAAAACGTGAAGCACAAACAAACACTGCCACAAGTATAACGGGGCATCGGAATCCAATAACGTAGCAGCAGCAGCAGCAGCCAGCGGGTCGTCGGTGTCCTGCGGACCGATGTCCGGGCTGGCGGCTTGGTCATGTTCCGTGCTTGGTTTGTCTGCGTGCTTGCTTGCTCGTTTGCTGTTTGTTTATTTGTCTGTTCTTCTGAACGATCACTACTTCCTTCGTCTACGACTGGTTTCCTTCTCCATCCTCGGACCGATAGATCGGGCGAACCACGTCCACACGCGTCCCCTTTCATTCTACAGCGTGCTCGCTCCTCGAAATACGCTACACCGTTCATCGTAATAGATGCCGCTACCGGTCTTAGTACTACTGGTCGTGATCGTGGTGGTGGGTCACCGGTCGGGGCCGGTAATGACGGTAATGACGCCATCGCCGCTAACAGTAGTAGTAGTAGTAGTAGTAGCAGCAGCAGCAGCAGCAGCAGCAGCGGCAGCAACAGGCTTCTGGGACACGATACGCTTGAGTCTACTTGACGCGTCAGTTTTTCTTTTTCTCATATTCCGTTTTGTCTCCCCTTCTTCGTTATATTCGACCCCTGTCGCACCGAGGGCCACCAGGACATGAGTGGCCCAGGATTTCCCCAACAAGCCGTGTGGCAGCATGGCCGCTCGCTGACTCTTAGCGGCATATGCTTTACCGTCATTTATTCTCAATGAGTGTCCGCTCAAAGAAAATTCGATCAACATCGGGAATCGAACCGGCGATACCTCGGTAGATGATGACCATGACTAGCGCACCAATTCCCTAGACCACGCCGCCGCCACTGCTGCTACTCTGAGACTGGTCGGGCCAAACTGAGAGGCACACAGAAAGATTCAGGGTCAGAGAGAGAGATAGAAAAAGAGAAATCGAATAACCGAGCATGCGCCTTGAGGTTACATGTCAATTGACTATGAAGGACACACATCGGCTCTCCTTCCAGCTCCCCCGCATATTTCGGAGAGCTCTTCGCAGAGTCAGCGTGCGCTACCGGAAGCGGAACGGAGGAGGAAGCGCTGCGATTCGGGTAACTGCACTCGTCGTTGTGTGGTCTGCTCGCCTCGTGAGCATCTGGAAATCTAGAACGGCGACAACTAAATAAATCTATATGCATATATATATAGATACATGTATGCATTTATGTAAATACAAAATGTACGAAACGTTCAAATTTGAATATGCCGCTTTCGGATAACGTAGAGGGACACTCAGGGACGCGAATTGAGTACCCGGCGTGGTTGTGCACATGCTCTGGCGTCTACGCATGTCGGAGGCAAGAAGCAGGCAACACTGTGTGCCGTTCAATTGACGCGGCTGCGGACATCATGGTGATCCCATTGCAAAATTCGACGATTGTTGGCAGTGATGGTGGGGTCTAGTGTTCGAACAGTATGGACAATTGTGCACGACTGTGTGTGCATATATATATATATATATATAAAATTATTTTTTGTACCTTAAATGGAAAATTGCACGTCCAAGACAGGCCGCATGCGGAACTTAGCCTTGCCAGCTCGACTTGTCAACTTTCGTATTCGCTTGTTCTTGTCTGCACAACAGCGGAACACGATTGCAAACGGAGAGCGTGATTTCACTATGACTGGTGTTTGTTGGAACAGTGAGCGTGTTCTTCATCATCCCGTATCGCGGCCATAGTAGCCATTGAGCTTGAGCGTAGTAGTATTATGAGTGCACTTACATTATATATATATATATATATATATATATATATATATATATATATATATATATATGGACGACTTACTAACGAGTGAGAAAACACCTCGTCAAAGCGCTACTCGAGAGACTCAATTGCGCAATCGGTACCATCGTTGCGTCTGACCTCCGTTTTGTGTCTCTTTGCCTTTCGTTTTCTATCGCTTGCGCGCTCTTATTGCCAAATTTCAATCATGGACGTTTGCTTTCCGCCCAGTCCACATCGGTCAATCTAAGCAGCTAACAGACCGCGAGGCGATAAAACGCCATCGCCGACCAGCAATCTACCACGGTCCTTCACTCAAAACACTGCCGCCGGCAACGGCGGCTGCTTCCGACGGCAGTGAAGTAACTCATCATTGTACCGCCTCAGACAACCTCAGACGAACGCTGTACCACTTCAGACACCCTCGCTGAGAAGATCGAGAATCGAAGAAAAAGAACGACAACAGCAACTGCTGGTAAAGCAGAAGAGACAACGAAATAAAAATGACCAGCAGCAGCAGCAGCCACGAAGCAGACGAATGGGAAGAGGTTACTTAACAAAGAAAGCAGAGATGATGTGCTGCAGATGGCCAATGGTGAGGTCGGCGCTCTGTCCTTTGGTCCGAAGCCCGGTAAGTCCCGCCGCGGTCGACCGGGATCGGTTGGACTGTGAGGGCCCACAGGCCCGACAGCCGTAGACAACTGCGGCCACAACCACACTGACCAGCAGCAGCAGCAGGGCTTACGGGGACCTTGGAGTATCTTGGCAGAGGACGCTAGAATTCCTCTCCTCCAAACCCACCCCGACCGGCGACTGAACAGCAACCACCCGACCCGCTTTACCAGCCACTGGCGCCGTCTGGGTCAGATGCTCTGCGTTTGTCTGGATGAGGAGTCAGAAAGTGTGTGTGTGTGTGTAGAGTGTGCAGTTTCCCGTCTCCCAAATCAGCTATCCGTCTTTTACCCTCTAGCCGCTTAAGAGGAAGATCTCATTTGGATAGCAATGATGATAACAAAATGATGACGATGATGATGATTTTTATTAGTATTATTATTATTATTATCCGGTAGATCGTCCAGACATGCTGAACTAAACGGTGTGATCATAAGGTCCCTTAGGAAAGCCGGTATACCATCTACACTTGAACCGAGAGGTTTAGTGTCCGCTGGCGAAGAAAGACCTGATGGGGTGACCATTGCATTATGGTCACATGGAAAGTCCCTAGCTTGGGATGCAACAGATTTCGTGCACAACCGCGACTTCCTATTTACACCACAGCTCTGTTGAGCCGGGGTGGGTAGCAAAGCACGCGGACGCCAGAAAACGGTTTTAAATATGCTGGACTGGAAACAAGATATATATTTGTGCCTATTGCCACGGAGACACTAGGACCAATCAGCAAGGGAACCGAAGCATTTCTCAAAGATTTAAGTAAGCAAATTCAGGAGGTCACGAACGACCGAAAAGAGGGTCCATTCTTGAGGCAAGCGTTGTCCTTGGCCGTTTGCAGAGGGAACGCGGCATCTGTTTTAGGCGCCATGGAGTGAACTAATTATTTAAAAAAACTTTGCGATAATATGTTCGGACCTCACAACTGTAACATTATTATTATTATTAGTAAACGAATCGTGTTAATCGAATTTCTTTTCTCATCATCACAATTATTTCACTCTTATTGAGTATGCATGTAGCATTGACACTTATACAATTGTCAGCTGCTCTCGGCATGTTATTCGAGAGCTGCAGTGCAGTGATCTCCACGTAAGGGCCAGGCAGGCAGACGTATGATACTTCGTACACGGTTGATAGCACGGTCGGCAGGCGTACTCCGTGTACTTCTCGTAGAAGTTCGTATTTAAACAGACCAGGTAATGATAGCCATGAACTATGTATCTGATATAGACGTGACGATTGTCACATGCAAGACCAGAGGCCAGAGAGTGCTGAGAGGCACTGAAAACATCCAGGCCTCTAAACTCTCGTCGGACTTGTTCAACTTATTTTCTCATTCCGTAACAAAGCTTTCGAATGGTGAACGAAACGAAGCTCTTTTATAGTATCTACATACCATGATCATTCGCTTGTCTTGAAACACTTGACAAATACAGCAATATATAGCACGTAACGACGTAACCTCGTAAATTACGTGCACGCTATTTACGAGATTACGCCGTACAAACACAAAGACCATCCAAATTTTACTAACTAGTATTATACTACTAATAAGTATACCAACTCACCTCTGTGACCTCTACAACTATCACTTTATACATCTAAAGCAGCTAAAGTTTTCCCCGGAAATCAGCCTTCTTCACTAACTTTTCTACTCGCCCTTGTATGAATATAGGGAAACGGTCGATGCGCTTGCCCATACTATATGCAAGAGCAGTGCGTGTAGTATTACCAAACATACACTTCTTAACAAAGCAGTTCTAAAAATATTATAAAAACATGTTTGTCCCTCAAAGCATCATTATTATTATTATTATTTAAAACATCGACATAGACATCCAAAATTTCGCCGCGTGAAATATGAGAAATATAATTAAATTATTATACAGTATATTTACAAGGATGCAATCAATACGATATTATTATTTATAAGTGAAAATATCAATAAGGCAGGAAGCAGAAGTCTGCGGAGGCCCTACGAGCGATGGAAGCTTCGCCATAAGGCGACCGCGTATATTCCTCCACACCACTCAATTTGGCATTCACTCACATGCATTCTTGCCCTTCTTTTTACGCGCCCTTAAGAAGAACATCGGATCTGCGTAGGAAGACAGTGCCAGATCTCCTACACTCAACATGCAGCATTTTGTTCCTGCGCCATACCAGTCCTCACAAGCTAGATGCACACAGTACAATGTTGAAAACTCGATCCGCCGAGTGTGAGCCATTAAAATCGGGAAACTTTCGAACACCTGAATGTGAGTCTCAGTTATAATCGCGCCGCATTAAAGAATCCTCCCTCTCTCTCTCGGTCGTGATATGAATTGGCAGTTGGTAAAAAAAAGGGTAAAATACCAACCAGCATGACTCTATGCTAGTCCAGGTGCTATCAAGAAATTCCCCAACCGACGTGCATTAAAGTGCTGCCGTTGATACACAATAATACTAGAAAACTTGAAAACGCATCCAGTCCCTGGAAAATAGAGACACAATCCCAGGCAGAACGCGCCCCCCCCCTTTGGAATCATACTAGTTCCCAGCTCTGACTCGGTACCATGTCGGCTTGTAAACGCTTCCATAATGTGGCGGCGCCAATATTCGGGTCAGCAAATGCAAAGCTGATAGCACCTTTTCTGATGAACGAATTGGACCCTATACACTTTAAAATTAATTTCAGCATATTAGCATAACATAATAAAAACTAGCAAACGTAATAGTTAAATAAAGCTGTATCATCAGAAAGCGGGTGGTCTCAAGCAACTCAGTACTAGTCTATCGTATATATACATATATATATAATATATATAAAGGCACCTTTTCTAGGCATGACAATCTGGTTGAACGGAAGATAAGTAAAACACGTAGAAAATAAAAGTCGGCTTGTTATGATGAACTGTTTACGAGTCTTTGAGCAAAGCTATGCCAGTGCTGGTCGTTCCGTGGTAATGGCTGCACATCCTACCGGGCTCTCGCCACACACGATTGCCTACGCGGTGACCCATGACCTCACACAAAATAAAATGAAATCCATGAAGGTATATCGAAACACTACGTGACGGTTCGTCATAACCACCCCTTTCCTTGTATCGCCTGCCGTTTCTCGGGTCACGAAGAACTTAGCAGGTCATGTACATTCTCGATAAATTAAACTTACGTGACTCTTTAGTAATTTATTTATCCTTCAAGGAGAGCAGTTTAACACGAGATCAGGTGATCACATTCCGATCAGGTGAGGACATACAGAGTCTAAAAGCTGGTTCAGGGAACGATGATATGAGCCCGTCGAGACGCTCTAATTGGTTTACCGTAAGGCTGTTGCTTAAAAATACTTTGTTCGAAGCATTCGTAGAGCTTTTGTACGCGAAGTGCTCCACAAGCGTGGATCTCTGTGTCAGCCGGCCGCAGCGAGTCCGATACAGAACAAGACGACCGTCTTGTCTGAACAGTCTCGCCGTTTCCCACCCACTGTCTTAGTAAACTTTGCCTCAAGCCCGGGTGTGTCTAGATAGTTGCGCAAAACAGCAACAGTGGTTGGAGAGCGAAGAGGGAAGCGACTACAGTTGAAAATCACGAGATCACCCGCAGAACGAACCGGAGAGCTGTTTGAGGATGTCGAAGCTTTTGATCCGAGGTTAACGACCTGTGCAACACCGTTGCTTACTGCGCGAAGCTGTAGTAAACGACGTAGAATATGACATTACCCCCTAGATAATGTGTCGCCCCATGTGTTCCAGTGAGGCTAGTGAGCGGGCGAGATTCTTTCTGGAGAGCGGTGTATCTGGGTGCAAACGTATCAAAAGTAGCATGAAAGTGAACGAACACTGCATACATAAGCTGTGTGACCGAGCCCGGGCATTTCAGGCCCAGAAGTTGAATGCACGCCGCGAACGTTGAGCGATTTATACTGCTTCTTCGGACCATAATAGGATGACTTGAAATTGTGACACTAGCGGTCCGTTAAGATATAAGTACAACTCTTGTACAAACGACTTTTCGACGCCCCGCCAGACATTCTTACTTGCCTGCACAGCTATGACGTTGTAAGTTGGCGGTAGTTGACAATTCGACTAACAGGCCAGTCAGGGCGTGTTGTTTGTAGTCGCTACGCGGTGGCAACTACCAAGCTATGCACCCTATACTGCCGAATATTAGTTAAAATATATCCATAACAGAAAAGATGCTCAATAGTGTGGCCGTCTTGAGACCTTACAGAGACATCCTGGCGGAAGAAGTTCCCTGACCGCTAATCACCTATGGCTATTTTTCGGCCTTCGCATATTCTTCTTACTATTATGTCCATAGCCATACGGTTCTGTCCGCCCAATGTTTCGAGTGTCAATGGCCGGAACTACATAGGTTCCGTGATGAACGCGTATTTTCTGCATTTATTTACTGCCGCCATGGCGACTGCGTGGCCAGACTGGGCTGCATGGCGTATCGGAATCGTCCCGTCGAGCTGTCTAGAGTCACTCGAGCAGAGGCCTGATAACCTGCTTAACGTTGTGCAACTTACAACATACATTGCTAAACATCTTCAGATAAAATAAATAATTCATTACAATAAGCGCGTCTCCCATCCTCAATATTGAAAAAAAAAACGGTCCCACAAACGTATTATGCAAAGTAACGCATTTATTAAATAGAGCATTACAAAAGTGCGATTGCGGCAGGCGCTCATATTAAACTACACATACAATAATAAGGAACAAATCGTTATATCATATTGAGGAGAATAATGATAAACGTAAACCTAATAACATTGCGCGCCTGTAACAGTGTGACGCATGGCGCGATAAATTGGCCACGGTCCATTCGTGGAAACAGGGCAGCTAATTTACAAATAATAAACGTAGCGAGACTACATTCAAATAAGATTACGGTTTTCCCAATTGTTCGAAGCGATTTACTATAAACGATTTATTCATGCAGATTGTAATAGCTATTCGAATATCATTCGTGGCACGTGAGAAACACCTAAATAAAAGCTCTTTTTAAAACCCATTTATAGTAGTAGTAACGTAACGTCGGTTTGGAACTTAAGTTTCGAGTTTCAGATACAAACTTGCCATATAGACGTAAATTTAGTCCACAACCAGTTCGGGTTTGTCTGTATATGAATGTACCATATTTGCGGTGAGAAGAAAGGTGAATGATCAGAAAACTAATAACCTCAAACAGACTTTCCAAAAAAAAACAATTTTTCTACATTATGTATGTAGCCTTATTTATGTAATTAGATCACAACAGTTAGTATCAAGCCTGAGAGAACTATCTAATCGTAGTACAAACCATCCCTGAGAAAAGACAACGTAGAAAGGAGACCAGGATAGCTACGGTAGATGGGACGGCGTTGACACAAGTTCCCGGGTTTCATCTCGGCGCGATGAATACCTACATAAACTACAACATACCAGAAAACAAGTAATAAAAAATTCGAATACTGGTACAGATCAACGTGCGCGCCTAAAATCTCAATCGACTGTGAGTTGCCTTGCAGTTTGTGTAGTGTTGACATACACTTCGATATTTGCCTTCATAACGGTGATATTTAGTTTATTCATACTATTGTTGTTGTTGGAAATATTTACTGAGGAGTCCCTTCACCACTCGCGCTTCTACAATGTTTGCCAACAACAAACATATTGACTTCAGTCGGCATTAATTCGCCGCGCGTTAACTAATCTAGACGAGACGTTTATTGATGTTATGTTTTTTTTGTAAAAGCAAATATGCCAAACAGACAAGGCTGACGGTAGACGCAGTAAAATGCGCGAACACACACACACACATATATATATATATATATATATATATATATATATATATATATGTGTGTTACAGTGACGGCCTTCGTAAACCACAACTCCTTGAGGACGATGCCCTTTAAACCATACCGGCATTCCAGCTATCTCCGGCCTCTAACATATTCTGCTCCTAATATCGCCTACTCAGCCTCACCCAACTTTGGAAACTTTGCCCGAGGCTCGCTGCCTTCCGTGCAATTAAGCTTACAACAGGACCAATTCATCTGCCGCTTAGTGCCCTATCGACTTACCTCTTGTGCTCCCAAACTGCGCTCCTCCCGTTTAGACCTGACTAGATTCTAAAATAGATCACTTTCCTTAGTACCGTCAAACGAGTTCTAACACGCTGCCTGTTTACATCCACAAAATAAACCTCACCCAAACATGTGTTTGCCCACTCCAAATCACCTTATCTAACCCAAGTGTATTTAAAAGTTTACTACCATATACTTATCACATACTCCTTTCCTTCTCCAGTAGAAGGATCAAATCTAACCGAAAAAGGCAGGCTACATGAATGTTGTATACCCTAAGCGTATAGAGGCACTTTACTCGTTAGTCGTGCATCCCAAAGTACACATGAGGCAAGTATCCACTTAGTAGACCGTGATGCTTTGGGGTACGGTGTCTTGCATATGTAAGCAAATACTACTGTATATAGAATAAGGCGAGTTAACTTAATCGATGGCAACGGCAAGTGAACATGGGATTTCATCGTGAGTTTTTGCCCCCGTTGTCATAGTAATAAGCTAGAACAGACGACGCCACGCGTCGTCTGCTGACCACAGGTAGAATCACGTAAAATTAATCAGCTTTGTGCTATGCATTAAAACATAGTATAGGGAACTTCTCTTTGCCATAGTCGCCTCTATCTCAAAGCAGGATGATGGAACAATCAAATCCTATCGATCGGTTATATTTTTGTTTGTTTGTTGATCGAGTTCCTGTTTGCAGCTTTAGTTCGTTTACTTTTCTCATTCCCAATTTGCTACTCATGCATGAGAGCAGTGTCTGCCACACATTTCGAAAGCCCATCTGCCTCATCTAGTCCTTACAGATTTGCTAAAGATATACGTGCATCCATCAATTATATTCTAACAAGGGAAATTATATATATATATATATATATATACATGCAGAAAGAGAAAATAAGAACTTGCCCCCCTCCCGTTAAAAATGATTTGTAGAAGAATCTGCCACGGGTGCCGCCAAGAAAGAGAACCGCACTAATAAATACTTGTGTGCGCAGAAAACAACTGGCCAGTTTTAGAGACAAATATTGACACGTAATCTCTGACTGAGGCATGTGCAGCTATTGTTTTTCCTAATTCATAAAACTATATAACTAGAAACGTAATGAGGAACGATTTTTCTCTCACGCACGCAAAAAGGCAAAGAGGAAACATTTGTTTAGTAGCACGTTGATACTCTGTTGTGCGCTTTTGGCCGCGCCCTCCAGTCCCGTAAGGGGTGATAGCGAAAAAACGGAAATGACTGCTAACTCAATGTGCCGTCACGTACAGTCAGGTCACGAGACCTCTGCTGGTCGGCCGCCAATCGAATGGCGTTACGAGGCCTCGTGGCGCGATCGTACGACCTACTTTGCCGGATAATTAGTAGTTCACTGGTTAATTAGCCAGTTCAGTCATAGCAGCAGTCAGCACAGGGCGCAAGCGGGCGCGCAACGTGATGGTGATGCTCACTTAACAATCGGCGGCGAACGAGAATCCGTCCTCGACAGAATTCGTCGAAGTTCGTCGCATTACAGTGAGCAGAATCCTATCCAACCAGTGCTCTTAACAAGAAGATAAAGACTCATCATAGTCTCTACGACAACGTATTATTGCCTTACGCATGTATATATAGAAAATATTGTGATTTATTGTATTATGATTTATTAATCATTTACGATACGTTTGCACACTCGGCAGTGCTCGCCTCAATATATATATATATATATATAAAGTGATTAAATTTGTATATTGCTTTGTAGGTAGTAGTAAGTGTGAGAATGAATATACAACAAAAGGACAGCGTTTAAAGGGTAATTTTATATGTGATCGTCGAACGTCGTCTACTTCGTAGTTGCTGTCGTTCTTATCATGCTTAAGGTAGTCGAAGTAATAGAATAGTCAAAGTAATTCAACTTCTCTTGGGTGTGTTGGTAGTACTCACGAAAGATCAGAGATAGTCCGAGGTGGAAGAGAGAAAACTAGCGTGTCGAGATCGAGAGAGAGAGAGAGAGAAAGAAAGTACGGAACGCCAAAATGACACAGACACTCGGCTGAACGAGAATGGGCAGAAGAAAAGACACAAGTTGAACGCGCGGGCACGCAGATGCGAGTAAGATCCGCCAAGTAGAGGAATCACATGATATTTGCCATCACGATATCACCTATGTAAGCTGTATCACACCTAGTATCACACATCAGCACTGAAGCACAGCTTCCAGGGGTGTTGGCGGCAGCGGCGATCCTATAGATAGAAGGAGTCTCCTATAGCTGGCCGAAATGAGCATAGCGCCGGCGGCGTTAACACGGACTTCATCACTATCTGCCACTTTTGTCACAACAGCTAGAGAGAAAAACAGATTCGTTCGGCACGACCATCGTCGCATCATGCCTTGCTGTCATAGTTACTACTGCCGTGGTTTTTATTGTTATTGTTGTTGTTGTTGTTGCTGCTGCTGTTGTTGCTGCAATTGATGTGCTTGTTGTTATTACTCTTGCCACTGCTACTCTTGTTGGTACAATTGTTGTTGTTGTTGTTGTGGCTGTCTGTGCTTTTATTGTTGACGTTCTTCTTAACACGGTAGTTGTAGTTGACGAACGACGATGTCGTCGTCGTTGTGTCTGAGCGCATCGAAAAACGCAGATACGTTGGAGGATAACTCGATCGAGTGCGCAGACCCCTCTATGCGCCTCTCCTATGCCTCCTACGTGAAGTACACAGCAGGCAGCAGCAGCAGCAGAAATACTAGAAGAAGAAGAAGAAGGAGAAGAACTAGTCAAATGCACAACCCACCAGCACCACGACGCTCGCAGAAATCAACACAGCCACAGCGCCGGAGCAAGCCACCCTACGAGGGAGGAGACATTATGGCCACCCCGACTGCGCGCGCAGCCCAAACAAAGCAGCTCCCCCTTTTCCGCCCGGAACAGAGCCCCCCCGGCCAGGCCAGGCGCGCTCCCCCCCCGGGGCTGGCCCGTGGCTGGAGGCCACTCAGCCCCGTCTCCGGCCCATACGGCCGCCGAGGTTCGCCTCGGTGAAAATGGCGCGTAGTTTTGAAACAGCCAGTCGTGCCTAATCGGGCAAGTTATTATTATTATTATTATTATTATTATACAATGGCTAGTCTACTGGCTACCGATGTTGCCAGCCTGTTGTATCGTTTGCAAAAATATCGGATATGTCTCAGACACACACACAGAGTTGGAAAGCACTGGACAATAGTTGGACGATCAGCAACGCGACGTTGCCACAGTGATTGGAGCCGACCACGAGGGAGTGAAAACTAATGAACCACGGATGGGCAACCTCGTTTATGTACAGGAAACGCTGATTTGCAATTATACATGGCGACACCACAGAGACACGCAGTGTGCAGAATTGAACAACAAATGCCGGCTGCGGCAAGTAAAAAATTGGTGATCTGGATCATAGCTTTCGGTAGCATGACATGACTTATGACATTTACGGAAATTGCATAAAAGACACTGGCTCATTACTTGTAAATAAGGTATACGTGCCTTCATCACAGAGTAAGTATACAACCTATTTAAATTCAAACTACAAAGAAGATATTAAGTATATTTTTAAGTAGTGGATATTAAATAAATATTTAAACTGTAATGTATACACAATATACACGGACGGTTATAAACGGTAAAGACGGTTGTGTCGTAATTGTACCACACATTATTTCGTCTTGGCAGCTTGTTATTTGATGACATGCTTATATATATATATATATATATATATATATATATATATATATATAAGCATGTACGTCGTGTAAGCATGACGTTAGACGCGACCAACCTAACGAGGCTTGGCTCACTTATTATGATTATCCCGACCCAGGCCGTCACATTAAGTAACTCCGTAAGATGCTCATCTCCTCATGGCTTTTTCCTTGTGCAATTGTGACGGCCAATACCCGGTCCATGCCAAAGGAAACCTCTGTATATAAACAATTTGTTCATCAAAAGGTTGCCGTCGATTATCTGGGCAAGGCCTTCTTGCTGGGGCAAGCCGTTTTAATTCAAAGCATGGTTTAACAAAAGAGGCGTACCCGGCTACCAGAACTGACACAGAATTAAAGCCTGGACCATCCCAAAGTGAACCTATTGTGTGTACTTATATTTGCTACGGGCATTAAACATGATATGCTCATTTAAAAGTTTGCCATTAAAAAGCCACGACATAGTGGATCTGTGGCACTTCTTTATACGATCGACTGTTTGTTGTCAAGGCGGGGAATGTATTTTCTACTGCAGAATATTAAACAACCGGCGGACGTGCCTTGAGGATCTGTCATCAATCAAGTACTGTGGACAATATATATATATATATATATATATATATATATATATATATATATATATATATATATATATATATCACTTATTATCAATGTAATCATTCTTAATGGTGGGACTGACATTTGAGTCCCTACATGCGTGTGCACCGTTACGGAGATCTAGTATAGGGATCAGCCATATCTGGAAGGTTCCCCGTATGAGGTATCGTGTAAGCTCTATGCAGATGATATGAAGATACGCACAAATTTAAAGACATTACAAAACAAGATGTAGACCTCATGACAGCTACTGATAATGTGACGTGTAGGCAATTGATAATGGAATAGAACCACGTGTATCTAAGTGTGCTATCCTTAGGATAGGCCCTAAACTAAATAATAATTCTAAAGATCCGGTCGTCAAACTAAATATATACATTAGATTTATATACGCTCTTGTCATACGTGTGTGTGAACTGGAGCCTTCACGGCGGCCCGTTTTTCCAAGCTACAGAGCCAACCGTACTAACGCGAAAACACACAGCGTCCGAACAGATCAGACGATGGCTGCGTCGGCTTCGACTATATATCACGTCGGAGCTTGCCATGCTGCGGAGCGGCCGTGGCTCTGTCACTCATCAGAGTCGAATATGCTAATCGGCCTCAGCGGTGTCAGCAGAAGAAGAAGAAGAAGAAGGACCAGCAAGTCTGACGATGGGCAGGGCAAGACTGGAACCAGACACACCGCTACCAAATATCACAAAACTAGAGCACACCGACCAGAGATGTAAGGCAGAACGCGCAATCAAAGCTCAATAAGTAAGTAAATAGTAAATCATTTCCAGCATGTATATATATATATATATATATATAAATACATGCATTGGAAAGGCTACATTTCAGATTTTTTTTCATCCCACATTTCAGGGATAAAGCGATTGAGTTGTCTTGTTGTTTAAGTAGACGATGTCCCGACCTTCTGGGAATATAACTGTATAGACTAGAATGCACATGAATTAATATGACAGCGGTCGAAAAAATTGAAACATTTCCCCGGGCCTTTGTTAGACACGCCTTCCTAACTAGGGTCTCAAGTAGTGAAAGAGGATGCTGGAGAAAAACAAAAGTGCAGGATAGCTTAAAGCGAATAAAATGTTTGATGTACGATCAACCCATTAATAGCTTACGCTGCTCGTGTGGAGGAACCTTTGGGCGCACGCACCCGTCTCTCGTCGCAGTAAGCAGGATCTCAAAAATAAATAACGGAAAATACGACAGTATCAGCAATTTTTTAAGTCACGTTTTTCATATAGTTAGCGCTAGATTGGTTTGGCTTCACGTCAACATAACGTCTCCAAAGAACGGAAACTTCAAGACAGTCATACAAACAGTCAAGGCATTCGATTTGATCTACCTGAATAGTCTAAATGCTTCTAATACATTGAAACTTAAACACTAACGCCCTCTTAAGTTTTTACACCGAGTCGGTTGGAGTTGGTAGGACACTTTATCTTCTTAGCCACCATTGTGTGCTTAGTTGGGCTTTCTCGCGCAGAGGAAGGTAACAGCAGGACAATACTCAACCCAAGGAAGAAGAACTGAATTCTACGCGAGCAGGATTCGATCCTATGGTAGCACCTTTTTTTACCGAGCGTGAGTCGCCCACCGGCCATATATATATATATATATATATATATATATATATATATATATATATATATGCATAATATTCGGTGTGTCAGAACTACAGTGCCTGTTAGTTACGTAAGGCGGACACTTGATGAGTAAGTACTATGTGGAGTGGTCCGACAGGTCATCGTCATCGCAATGATCGAGTGGTGGCAGTGAGTGGCCACCTTTGAGAGACTAGCGGCGGCACAATAACATGCCCGACAAGCAGTTGCAGACTGCAACACACCTTTCGCCACCCAAACACCCACCCTCCCACCTTTCTCCGTGTTGCAATCAGTCGGCTGGCAAACCAATCAAATAGCGCATCCAATCGCCTGTTTTCGTTTCGTCATGAATGATCATTATCATAAATGATCATAATTTAACAACCCTCATTTGCCGATCTGACCCTCGACAACCTCAGCGAAAGGACCCGCTGTGCGCAGTTTTATATTTCTATTTACGCAACAAGTAACGCCATCGGTACGTCACACAAGACACCTAATGAAATAAACAGCAACCTAATGTTCTTCCTTTGCTTAGCCAATCACTCATTCATTGTGAAAAAAGCCAATGTTGCTGTACACTTATATATATATATATATATATATATATATATATATATATCACAGAGAGCAGGTCGGTAGCAGCCTTAACCTTTCGACGGGGAACTCGACGGCATCCAATTCTTGCGTCAGAGGGCGTCGCTCGACATTAAACGAGGAAATGCAGCACCTGTTTGGGGCACGTTGTTGAACTGGGCTAATCCTGGGTTAGAGAACCTGTGATTACACGTTCGCGCGGAGACAATTTTTCACCTCAACGTGCTGACATAAAATTTAAAAATAATATATATCTGTAGAACTACTACGACCCTGGCTCTACGTCAAGTTGGTAGGTGTGCCTCTGTGAAGATGGCTTAGGTTCAGTTGCTATCCGGCACAGGCCATAACGCGTGGGCGAGATCGCGCCTGTACAAGCGACATTACTAATAGGTAGACTCACATCTCTCAAAGAAGAACATTTTCAAAAAAATTAAAAACGCCAGAACGTCCGTGAGCAAGACTTGCCTCTGATGTTCAAAGGTAATAATATGGTAGCACGAAAACGGATTTACTAAGCTTAGCGATAATGTGAAATTTGCTTATAAACACAACAAGGCAACGTTAATCATGGAACGCAGAGCGCCCATTCTGTGAATAGCAAGAGCCTAACATATTCTGTGTATATATAATACTAATTTTTGCCAAGTATTGTACGCGTATAATTTACAATTGTTATCATTGTAATAAGCGCATTAGCACGTTCGTAGCACTCATGTTGTTCCATCTGTCAACATATGTGTCGCCAATAATGATATGGGGCTTGTAGGAAGAGTTACGCATAGCACAGGAGTGGCCCAGGGCAACGGACTGACCGTCGCTTTTTCGGTACTACTGGGGGGGGGGTCTACTTGACCGAGTCAGACAGGTGTTGTTGACCAGAAATTGGAGAAAACTAATTAGTTATAGGGATGAGATGGGGCTTAGCATAAACTGGCAAAACAACAGTAGCAGTTACGTTTCAAGTAGATGGTCAATTGGCATACATACATAGATACATAACTCATATGGAAGAAATTAAGGGAAGCAGGTCTACAAGTACGGCATAAAGTTAGGTTAGTCTTCATAAAACGGGTTTCGGGGTTAGCTAATCCTTGCAGGTATAGAACAGTTCATACCTTGCAGGGGGGACAGACAACTAGTAACACAAAAACTAAAGCCAAGATGAGGTTTACATTGGACGAGAGCGTTTCATAGCTAAACTATGAAGCGGACGGTAAAATTAAAGGAAATCGTCATAGGAATATACACTATGGTAGCAGCGAGAAGTTCGAAAGCGAGCAGCCGGAGTTAAGAGTAGACATGTAACTAGGGCATTTCCAACCCACGGGTTTCATCACGTGTTACGCAAGACGAACGGATTCCACAATCCTCACGAGTGTTGTAGGTTTGCCAGGTGCTTAGATTAGTGCGACAGATACCACGTGTCCTGCAGTTCAGTCAATAGCAGAACTAGCAAGACGGCAGAAGATCCAGCAATTTAAAATAAATACTAGTTGTATCTAATGCGTATGTATATTCTTTATCAAGACAGATCATCGCCATTACTTGTTGTACAGTAAGCTACAATAGCTCTGCTGTGAAAGTTTACTTTGATATCATTGTTTGCATTCACTCCCGCCAGGTAAAATACAGCATGTGCGAATGAAGATGTTCTGCTAGTTTCAGGAACCCACTAATATTATGAGTTTTATTATTGTAATAGGACTACTATTGGTGATTTGCAGTCAATATCTTATTAGCACGCCAGTACTTCAGAATGCTAGAGTAGATCATTTTTCCAGATTTAGCCTACAAATAACTTTCCTCGCTATTTGTTCCAGAGTCATGTGGTTTCATTCACATTTCGCCCTTTTGTGGAACTTTCCGGCTTTGTTCGTAAATGTTGCATCTTAAGTAGGCTTTCTTTAAACAACAAATCCTTGTACCAGCAGAGAACGACCAAGCATGAAACTCAAATGCGCCACGGAAGAATGCCATCTTTTTTCAAATGCGTTACATGCACACTCCTGACGTATTCGACAAGTCATAGTAGATGCCCACACGCGGCGAGACCTGCGACCACAAGAGCCAGGAAAGCTTTGCGCACTGCCTACCCAGATCACACCACTGCTTCTGTCAAAAATGTTTCTTGCCCAGCATTCCAATCACACCATCTAGACACCTGATTTCTGTTTTCACATTTATTAGTGTCACTGTTGGCCGAAGCTAAGAGTACTTTTGGGTACACTAAGATAAACTTTTTCTCTCATGCACAAACGAAAATTGCTTAAGAACTAACTAGATACACTAAATAGGTGTGCATACATTAAAAAAAACTAACACGATTTAAACAAAAACGGCACTGAAACTGGTGTATGAGAGCAGTATATCATAACCCTTTCATACAGTTCCCGTTATTAGTAAACATTTCGGGACGATTTTCCGGACATACTAGACCACCCTCTAGTATGAAAGAAACGAAACGCATTTCAGGTCGGTAACCTCGGTCGGCTACCACAGCAAACCTGGCTTCAACTGTGTGTGCGAACCGACAAACCTATTCTGCCAAACTTATGTTTAATATATGACCAGGGAAGTTCGAAAACGTTTTTACTTTTGACAAGTTCAACTGCAAGGTTATACGCTGGCAAGTTCAAAAACGCATTTCTGTCCGCGCATATTTGTTTGTAGCTCAGAGTCAGAAATTGTTGACAGGTTATGGAATACTGTGGTTTTGCGTGCGCTGAACTTGAAATAGTTACCTTTATATATATATATATATATATATATATATATATATTTGCGTACGCGGAACTTGAAAGTACTGCTTGTATGTACATATATATGCTGTAGCCGTAACAGCAACTTAGATTAATCAATAGTCTGATGTCCCTAACTGTCTGTATGTGTGCGGGGGGGGGGGGGGGGACCCGGTGATCAAGAAGATGACGGCTGGAAGGGAAAAACCTGTACTTCTGATTATCCATTCACTTATCCATCCCTCCAACCCCTTTCCTTACCAGGCCGGCCGTGGGACCGTTCAGGGCGACGTCGGAGACTGTCGGAGGTCCGTCGCCTCCGTGGCGGATCCGGAATCCAAACCCGTTCAGCGAGTCTGACCGCCTCAAGCGAACTTCGACAACCATCGTCACTTCAAGCTATCATCGATACTTTGCTCGCTCGCTCGCTCGCTCGCTGGCCACAAGCAACCTGATTGATGCAGATTGTCTGAGAAGTATGTTGTTGACTCGGGTATGGTGGTGGTGGTGGTGATGATGATGTTATTGACAATAATGATGTCACGATTCCTTCGAAGCAGCAGCAGCAGGAACAATATTAACCACAGCAACAACAACAACACACAGAGGGAGGGTCCTAGCAGCTGTTGTCGCTTAAGCCACAGGCGCCTCCTCTGTTCGCCTTGCAATGTAAGGTTCAGATCGACAGCAACAATCACTAGCACCGCAACAACAACAACAACAACAACAGCGACAACAGCAACTTCATCGTCAACAACAACACTGCAAACAACGCCCACTATTTGTAGAACTCCCACATGCTCTACGGCCTACATACACGCATTGCTGAGCACCACCTACCACACGTAAAAACAGAAGCGGAGACGGTGGCGCCGCCGCCGCCGGCTTTTCTAGTAGTAGTGGTAGTAGTTGAAACGTTCACGAAGTTTCACTTCACAAGTTACCTAGCACAACTTGCAAGTGTGTTGTTGTTGTTGTTGCAGTTTTTTTGTATCATCATCAGCATCGTCGTCCTCTCATTATGAGGAGAATAGACAGTTTGTGACGTCGATGCGATCGGTCCGATGACAGATCCACACAGACATATCGGCCGCAGTCTATACTGGCACCATCAATCATCCGAGACCAAGAACAAGAATTCTCTTAACAAGTTCTTCGCCACTTGATTTCGATCGATTGTGCACTTTTTGGCGTTTTTCTTCTTCTTCTTCTTCTTCGTCTTATTCTACTCGCCGTCGTCGAGTCTACGGAAGTTGCAAAACGATGCGACTAATATCGAAACAGATCACTGTTGCATGGTATAGTTGGCCATTGTCAGCGGTTGTACAGCTGTTACTTCTAGCACAAATGTTGTGTTGTTGTTGTTGTTGTTGTTGTTGCTGCTTCGGCCACTCCCTCACTCATCATTACGTTAGTCTAGTGCTAGTTGGTGCCGTGCTTCGTGGCGGGAGGGAGCTTCTGGCCGCCGGCATTGTTATCGTGGTTGTTTCTGCTGTTTCTGTTGCGCCAGAGTTGTGTTGATTGTGTTGTGCCATCAACACTTTTTCGTGCACTCTTTCCGGACACACAACTACTTTGACTTGCACTACTTGGTGCACAAGAACTAGCACAACGACGACGACGACGACAACAGAATGAACAACATCAACAACGACAATAATTGCTACCAAGACAACAACAACAACAACCACGACAACAACAGCAGCAACAATAATTTCTACCACGACAACAACAACAACAACAACAACGATAACTAGTATTCGATAGATCTTATACACACTGATCTTGTGAGCCTAGCAGCCGCAGTATTAGGATGGAACAATAATTCGGGCGAGTTGCAGCAGCGGGGCCGCCGGCCGCGCTAGCGATACAGATCGAAGGGGGGCGGATGCCGCGGCAGTGGCAACAGAAGAAAAGACAACAACAGCAAGCTTTCTCGCTATAGAAGACGGAGACGGTTGACGACGGTCTGCCTACCGCCGTGGAGCAACAACCGCAAAAACAGCAGCAGCGGCAGCATTCTCATCGAAACAGCAGGTAGACAAGCTGCAGATCGGCAAACTAGAAGTTTAGCAGCAGCAGCAGCAGCGGCCGCAGCAAAAGCAACAGTATCTGCAGCAGCAACAGCGACAGCATCCGGAGAACTGCGGCGGGCGGGCGGGCGGATCATCGAACCCGGCGAACACCAACCACCAACGATTCTCTCTCTCTCTCTCTCTCTGTATTCAAACAGCCGGTTGTTACTCACTGACTCAATCTCTCTCGCTCGATTGGTTGGTTGGTTGATCCTCCGGCCGGTCGGCGCCGGCCAAGAGTCGCCAAGGGCGGCAGCGGCCGTCGGCTGTGGCGCCGGCGAGGAGAAGGCGCCAGACCGACCGTAACATCCGAACGTTCCGCCGATCCGTCGATTTGCGCTTATTCGACGGATCCATCAGCCATTGGCCAGAGCCCCCTTGCCAGCCGGCCCCGACCGCCAGCCACCTCGTTTCGGCCCTCGCCGCCCCTCGAATGTTTTCGTCGGCAGCACAATAAATAGCAAGAGTTCGGACGCCGGCTAAATCTCTACTAGCACAACCTGATGCTGACGCTGGTGGTGATGCTGTTGCTGCTACAAGCATCGCCAATCAACGGCCTAGGCTGTGATCGATCACTGATCTAGATGAGCGAAAAGAAATCATGGTTCAAGAATAGTGTCCAAAAAGGTGCAGTGCGTGTGTGCGGCGCCGGCTGGATGATATGCGCGCGTTATCCTCCCGGCTATTATGTGGTGCCCAAGTGGTCGTTGCACGACCGCGCATCAGCGGGTCGAGATCTGTTAGCAGCAGGCAAGTTTCAGAGTATGTCACGCTTAAACAACAACAACAGCAGCATCAACAACAACAACAACAGGGTTACGTGATACGTATGACGACACATCTGTTATATCAATATACACAACAACTGCATCTAATGCTACTAAGCGTAAACGACGACTTGTTTTGTTTGTTGTAGTGCTTGCTGATACGTAATCCATTTCCGAGTTGTGTATGTGCGCGAGTCGTGCCTGCCGTTACGGCTAGAGAAGAAAAACAATGCTGACCTTCTTTCTCTATGCAGATGTCAGCGATTATGCGAATATGCATTACCGGTTCGAGAGTGAGAGAGCGAGCAAAACAACGAGAGAGAGGAGGAGGAGAGAGGTTCGAAACCCTTCTAGCCCTTCAGCCCATTATTTCTTCTCCTGTTTCTTCTATTCCTCAGTATTTTATTATCACCTTCTAGCTGTCAGCGGTTCCCATCGTTCTCTCTTCGCGCTTCTCGAGCGGAAACCGTTAGCGCTTTGTACCGTCGCCGGCGACACTGTCAACCACTAACCATGCGAACGTAGAACTTACTGGTTGTTAGCGCGCGATGCAATGCGATTTCTCTTTCCAATCAACATCTGCTTTCATTTGTTGTCTTAACGCAACAAAATGCGTTATAACGCTGTACAAATATAGCGTTCTTGTCTAAACCAATCAGTTAACTCCTCCAATTGCGACAGGACACTGTGCTGCTAATTATTGTGTCAGAGGACTGTCCGGAAGAACGTCTTCTCAGAAAAACAGCACCGATTTCGCTTAAACTTTTGCTTCTACTTCTCCTCTCTCTTGGGCCACTCCACCGTATCTTCACACTAGAACCTAAAACGTCAAGCGCGGTGGAATTTTCCCTGATCCACTGTCTGAGCATAACCTCTAAACTCGACGACTCGCAAGGCATTCGAAATTTTTCAACTTTGCAGGAAACTATCTACGTAGGATTAATATATGTTTTATTATATGCAATGGTCCATATTGTAAACCAAGTTGTGCGACCTAGAGTCGGAATGTGTAGTGAAATCGGCAAGTACTTAACATTGCCCTGCGGACCGAAGCGGTAGCTTTTTTTGTATGGGTGATTTGTAAACGAAATTGCACCATCGGCACAACAGCACCTAGAGTTTCACCCACTAGAATCATCACCCCCGCGTGTTCGGAAATTGTTGTGTCGAAGCTCAGAGCCCCTTGCTGAGATATGCGTTGGAGCGCCCCATCTTCCTGACCGAGGCCTCGGTTAGAAGGGGGTTAATCCCCCACAGTGCCGTTTTCGGAATAGAACTGGCCGAGCGGCTGTAAAGGCCATGATATTTTTGAGGCCATCTTCGCACCCGCACCAGGAGCTACATCAGTGAGAAGGATGACTAGATCACCCAAGGTATTCTTTACTACCCCTTCATCGTGACTCTGGGAGGGGCCTTTGTCTGCGAAATGTTTCTCCCTGACCCGAACTCTGACACAAAGCCGTCTGGGGTAGGCCCTGTGAAACAGAAGGAGCCCCATCGCATAGAGCGCCACCAGCACTACGAGAACTCGCTGGAGGCTTTCCCCGGCGCTCTGGGAAGATATAGGGCAGAGTGGCTAAAGTGAAGCCAGCAAGAGCTGCTAGCTGCAGCGTCCGCTCTACGACTTTCTTTCATCAAGGCTCTCCCAGGTTTCAGTTCCCAACCAAATAGCTGCCCGGTCCATACCACCCGGTACCTGACCATATATATAAATAAAGTCGTATTACTTCCACCAGATTGGAATAGAGGGAGATTTTCCGCGTGGCTTTGCCTGCCGACGAGCAGCGAAAATGTGCCCACAAACACAAGTTTCGACCGCTACTTATTCGAAATCTCGGGGGTTAAGTCTGTGTGTTTCCGATTTTTGATGATCGACGCTATTATCGTAGCTTTGCAGGTTGAATTGTGCTTTTTCTCCCACTCCGAACCATCAAAACCTGTACTTGCCCTGCTTTCCGCGCTATCCGTTGGCTTTTCGGCACGTGCCGAGGTCGCGGGCAAAGGAGAGCAAGCCAAACGACCGTGTCGCTCGGTACAGGCACGAATATCACAACGAGGATCCTACGTGACTTAGAGAGGAGATGATGGTCTTCACATGCCTACACGCGACGGGACCTCGCTATTTCGTCTTATTTGTATGGTTGGCTATGAACGTTTAGCCTATTCAGAAAAGCGGTAGTCGTTCTCCTGACTGAATCCGATCACCGGCTTCTGTCTGTGTGGTGACATTAAGATGCAAGCCCGTGTCCGTCGTGCTGAGTTGCATGTAGACGTCGTACCACGTCTTGACAACAAGGTCAGTAGGAGTCCCCGTGCGGGATGTAGTAGACGTATTGGATGTATGATCAAAAATATGTAAAAAAGGCGTACATCTGTACATTAACGACTTGGGACATGCGTCTATATACAGCGGTTTTTGTGTAGCACCATAATCAATATTGGGCTTTCTGTTTCCCTCCTATCACCTGCCAGTCTCCTTTTTCGTTCTCGGCTGTTATGATTCTTGCAGTTTTCTATTTCGTTTTGCTTTGTTTGGGCCTGGTGGACCCCGCGGGCCACTGAATGAATTCCAGCAGGGGGCCGGGGCTTCCGTCGTCGGAGGCCCCCGGTGCTCCAGGGTGAAGGCGTTTCCGGGTCGTGCCCCGCGAGGAGTTCTTGTCAGATTTGGGATCACTCAAGGAGCCCCGGTTCGGCTTTGCGTATGTCTCTAACAAGTTGTCGGTATGCCTGACAGGACATTCTATCAGATCTATAGCTATCCATATGAAGCACCATTTCCTGGTCGTGCAGGCCCGGATCAGATGGCTTGGATCCCCACATCAGTAGTACCCCGCGGCACCTCCTGCAAGCAGGCAGAGACCTGTCAATCGCAACTTGTAGCTAGGCGAATCCGTTCATCAGGTCTGGAGATATATTTGCGAGATTAATGAAGCCCATCTCATGCCCGAGAATTTTTTACCTCATCCATCAGCACGACGGCACGACTGCTCCTTCCAACGGCATAAGCACCGAAGGAAGTTATAATAACTGCGAGGTCACGGTAGCCCGGTTCGAGACCAGTCCCTTCGTGACTAACATCATCTATTCTAGCTTCGGCGGCGTTTTTGCTGCGTGTCTTTGTTGTGCCCGATCTAAGAAGCCAGTGCGCTGGTCATGGTTGTCATCTATCGAGGTTTCGCCGGTTTGATTCTTATTGTCGATTGAATTTACTTTGTGATGAATTGATAATTGAGACAAATGGAGAAATATTAGGCTGATTTCTAAAGCTTCTTCTATAAGTTCGAGCCGCCCTGCCATTAGCTGACGGCAGGACGGAAATGAGTTTTTCTTAGAGGCGATAACGGTAGACTGACTACATCCAGACAAGTCTATCTTTAAGTTGTGGTTACCAGGTATTACTTTATCTAGGTTAAGCTTTTATCACAAGTTTACCTTGTTTGGGGCTTTATTAAGCCAGCTTTATCTCGACTTTATAGCAAAGTTGTATTCGTATCGATACTTTCTTATAAACGGGGGTCAGACAATTATAATATTTCGAGGCTCCAGCACTTGAGCGATAAGGTTAATTATCTGCGATAGTTTTCAATTTCCAATCTATGTATCGCTAAGCAAATTATAATAGTTTATAAATAACTGTTTAGGATCGTACTTGTACACCGTATGAAAAATTTTATTGTTTTATTTGTTAAGGAGAATTTAGGGAGACGACTGGTAATATGAATATAACAGAAGCAATCCTTATTATAAATGATCGATTGTTCTTCTAACAATGAGGTAGAAATGTTATGTCCTTCAGGTTGCGCTAGGTAACTCTCAATCAGAGTACACGTCGATTTTAACTGTCGTTGCTGATGCTGTTTTATTTTCAGCCTCGGTGCCGGGAGCGCGGATGACGTGAAACGACACGCCGAATCGCGGTGCCGAATTCTAGATGGCCGTGTGGTAGCGCGCACTCGCGAGGATGTTTTGCGAGGGCAAATCCTGCGACATCGAGCCCTTCGGCCGATGTCTTCGCCCACTTTGGCAGTGATACTGGTCGGGCACAATCCCGCCTCGGAAATTTACGTGCGCAACAAACAGTTAGCTTGCCAACGGGTGGGCATCGCGTTTCAGCTAGTCCGCAAACCCGATACCATCAGTCAAGACGAGCTCATCGGCGAGATTCACCGGCTTAATAATGTATGTGGATCAACGCGCATTCATACGCATAATCTGTCACGCCACTATCTGTGAAATATGTATAGATACGTAAAACGAATCATTTATCACCTGTTTTTTTTCGCCCATAAGGGGGAGGCCTGCGGGATTTTAAATACTCAGCACATTTTGCTTGGTTTCGGTTCGAGACTAATTTATGTGTGGCTGTATATGCATCTCGTTAATTTAGTATTGTCTTTCTGGTCTGTCTTTTCTTACTCAGATACCTTTTGCATTGCGAAATATTCTTAGTTTTGATAACGATGTGACGCGAAGCTCTGCGATCAATTTCGGTTAAGCATACAGTACAGTTCCTCTTAATTACCTAGTCTGTTCAGCTTAGTTATCAAGCTATATATATCCATTGCGTGACACATGCGTGTTTCTAAAAATCGATCCTTATATTTATATGTTTGTGCGTCTGTGTAATCACGTTTTTTTTAGGATCCCTCAGTTCATGGTGTGATCGTGCAATTGCCGCTTCCTGTGGGCCTTGACGCCAATGAGGTGTACGGCGAAGTATCTCCGCTCAAGGACGTTGACTGCTTCACGCCAGAGAACACTGGCAAGATGTGTCATGGCAACCCACTTTTCGTGCCGTGTGCGCCAAAGGCCGTTTTTAGCCTGCTTGAGGAAGCGCAGACGCCTCTTATAGGTACGACGAATGAACGCAAGAAAAGCGTAAGAACAATTTATTCTGTAAGTGACGAACAGCTGTGTGGTTGCGCGTTCAACTGACGACACACTTTTGATCAAGTTCTTCAAACTTCTGCTTGGCGTTGCGAGATTGCCTGTCCTGGTTCTCAGGCAATAGCGGGTTAAATCTTTATGGTAGCTTGTCTTCCTGGACGAGGATGCGGTAATGGCTAGCCACATTTCAACGCTGGCTAGCAGCATACCCTTCCGTCGGTTAGAACGGCTGTTTCTCGGAGGCATGTCGGGCCAAATCGCTTGGTTGGTATCGACTAAGTGCCTGCCGACCAACCAATCAGACTGCCTGTCGTCTGCTTCACATACGAGGTGTTGTATGCCTATGACGAAGGATAAATTCTTTCGGGGCTGACTCTCAGCCAAGATTTAATGTCCATGGATGATAACGTCCACTGCGTTTCTCATTGCTTCATAGACGGTAGATTGCCCATAAATACAAATGTGCAACGGTGGGGCTTGAACCCGCACACCTATGTATCTCCTCCGGTCGCGAGGCGCAGACGCATGCCACCACGCCACCGGGCTCGACTAGACGAAGGATAGCCACACACATACGTCTCATTCCAAATACACATTAAACAAATGTATTAAACAAACGGCAAATTGCAACTGATGATAATGATGACAGATGTAATGATTATATATAACGGTGCTTTGTCGCTAGGGACTAATGCACGGATTAAATATTCGCTATAAGCATATCACTTTTTTTTATATCAGGGACGCTAAGCAGCATAAGCAGGCATGTTGAGATATCTAGGGTTTCCGAGACAGTTTTTGCGGCAGCTGCATGGTCGCTGACTCTCAGCGGTATGGTTGTTTATCAGCTACTCTCAATGAACATCGCTCAGAGGTAATTCGATCAACAACAGGGATCAAACCCGCAACAGCCCGGTAGATAACAACCATGACTAGCCTACACATCACCCGCCACATTTATTCTATGCTATAGCATCGACCACGATATCTTAGTGTGCGTTTTTAACAAATCGTTGAATTGCCGAAAAATATATACTTATTTATTAAAACTTAGTTAATAAACGAGCTATGCGTCTTCTAGGTGTTATACGCGGACAATATGTTTTGAAAATAAACACTTTCATTTCCTTAGTGTCGATATCATATGTCACTCAATCCTCGTCAATGAGTGCTGCCGTTGCTTTTGTGGAAGATTTTTTATAACAGAATGTGCTCACTACGGTTGCCCTGTCTATTGTAGTTTACCACTACTTGGCTACAGTCTATGTTGCAGTTGATACTGATTGACCTGACTTTTTCGATTATGTGTCCTTGCTTTGTCAACAACAGGGACGAATACGCTGGTAATTGGCCGTTCGAATCTTGTTGGTCAGCCATTGTCGATGTTGCTGGGACACCGAAGTGCTACCGTGGCCACGGTTCACTCGAAAACCCCACCGAAGGTCGTCGAAGATCTGTGCCGTTGGGCCAGCCTTATCGTGAGCGCGGCCGGAGTACCACACCTCGTGCGCGGTGACATGGTGCGTGCAGGAGCTGTTGTCATCGATGTTGGCATAAATCGTCTGCCTGAAGGCACCATTGTGGGTGACGTCCATTTTGAAGGCAAGTGCTAGCGAGCGACTGAGCTAAGCAGGCTTGCTGATCTGCTCGGCGGACCGGCGCATGCCGCGAAAAAGGGCTCTGGGCTGATACGATAACGTTCATATAATGCGGCACAGACGCAAGGCAGTCCGCAGCTAGTCACGGTAGGCGGGATACGAGCGAGGGTTGCTCTAAAATTATACAAAACTAGTCAGCTCGGCGATATATGAGTGGGCCTAGAAGCCTTTAGTTTTATATGATCGATGCCTTGTTGTGACATGAGACAAGAGCCTGTCCTGCACAGGCTCTTCCAATGTTCCAACGAAAAAGGTGACACAGTTGCATTCCAATGGCGGATAGACTTTGGAAATTAAGTAAACACTCTTCGTGTGGCAACAGTGTTTTTTTATAGACAATCTCATTCAGCATTGACATTTTCCTTTCCAAATGATTAAGAAATGAGTGAGCCGGAATGACAATGTCCGTCCTAAAGTGCGCAGTTCTGAAATTTAAACTGGACGATGCTCAGTATTAAATGAATGTCCGACTAATTCCTTGAGTCTCTCACAACAATGATTTAGGTAGGATTAAGATTAGGTATGTAGTTTTAAAGTTACGCACGTATATTGCAGGTACGGCAATATCTGCATCGCTTTTGAACATTCTGATAAGGAGAGCTTCTATTATGCAGTTGACCTAAGTTAACTTATTCACAGTTTATTCACCAAGAACTAGTAATACCCGTAATACTTGTTTAAGTTGATTCCTTGAGGCACAAAACACCTCACACGACTTTCGACTGATGTTGTGGCGAGTTCTTCCCAGTTCAGTATACGATAACGATCTATATTGCAATCACCACAAAACTAGCATACAATGTTTTAACAATTTATTCCTAGACTTAAATCGTGACGAACGCTATGCCAAGAAACTTTGCAGAGTGTTGCTTGGTTTTTCTGCTGGCTCTTTTCCGTTTACGTTGCAATAAAAGCATGTTCCTCAGCGTAGTCTGCGTCGCAAATTGAATATATTTCCTCTCTAAGATGGTGCATATGTAATACCGTTTCACTAAATTAAATGTATGTCTTTAAAGGATCACGTCATCTGTCTTAGGGTTCTCTTGACATAACTGCACGACAAATGTTGCTGATACGTTTTGTGATAAGCTTAGGATACAGCTAAGAACGCCGCGTTGGCGCGATCTAACACCTTTAAGTCGTTTAGGGTGAAACGGACTGTGGACTAAAATTAAAAACATTTTATAGGAGGTTGTTTTTGACTGTGGGCTATGGTACGCATATTTGGACGCCTAGCTGGCATAAACAAATTTATCTGCTTCATCGAATCCAGGTTTTATTTGTCAGTTTAAAAGTTTCTAGGCGTTACAATATGATAGCACTTCTAGCGGTTGCTAACTTTCAGCGACAGGTAGACTTCTGAATATTAAATCAACTTGGGCGGCGGAATAAGATGGCTGTCTATTTCATTGTGAGACGTGATACAGCTGGTTCGTAATAGTGGTTCTACTCAGCCAGTAAATGCAATGTGCAACGATAGGTAAATGCAAATAAGTATTGATGTCGTCTGCTACCATAATGCATATTGGCCTGAGTCCGTACACGTTTGGTTCTACCAATGTTGTCTGTGGCATTCTTTCAAACACGAATACTACTTTTAGCAGGTAGAAAAATAATACGCTTTCATGTCTAGTCGGCAATCAGAGTATCCACTGAGTGGTTCTTGCATTAATTGTAAGCCTTAAAGTTGACGTTGTAAATATGCTCTTAGCTGAAACTTGGTAGTTTAATAATCTCTCCCGTTATTAGCAGAAAACAACCAGTCGTTAATATAGCGCGTGCGGCCGACATAGTGCAGGCAGAGTTTAATGAATCCCTGTTTCTTTGTACACTTATGCGCACAATAGACTTTGCCATTCCCAGCTAACTCTTGTGTGAATTATAGATGATTACATCGCTCTGTTTTTCCTTTTGTATTGGCTGTTACACATTGCAGAGGTGCGTCGAAAAGCGTCCGTACTGACGCCTGTTCCAGGCGGGGTGGGACCTCTAACCGTCGTTTCGTTGCTCGAGAACACGTGGCTTGCCTTCAAATCACAGATCCTTCCATCGTGGCGATAGTGAGACTTTTGGCCATGTGCACTCTATACTTGTCACTGTTATCCATCTGTACATATGTATATGTATATTTAAACTCACACTTTACTGAGTGGTATTTGTGGGGTTGCCTGTCTTAACATTATTGGTGCTTGGTAACCATATATTATTAAATAAAGGGCTTGTCTGAATTTGATATGTATATAGAATATATTTCTGTCGGGTCATTAGCCAAATATGAACTAAAGCACATTCATATTCTCTGGTACTTGTGAATCTCGCAACGTCAATATATTTACTTCGAGTGCTATACGATATCTTATATGAAATGTCCTATGTTAATTGTCGTATATATGGCTTTTTAAGTAAAAATCAGATTGCTTCTTTTGCGTATTGCCTTTATAAGGAACACCGTAGCATGCTTAGGGTGCGACAGGTAGAAAAATAAATAAAAATATCTGGCTAGCGGAAGTGCCCTCCAAAATCGGCTTATTGGTTTTGAATTTTCCTCTATTCGAAATGCTGTTTGAAACCAAATTGTATTTTATATTGAATACTGTATGCCTTTTCGTCCAACGACCGGAACAAAGGCCCCTTGTAAACTAGTGGAATCCGGAACTGGAGAATGAAGTATGTAACTGCGCAAGTCTGAATGAGATGATGGCTGCGACGCGGGGAAAGCGAGGACAGCCTGAAGAAGGCAGCAAAACCCTCTTTAAAAAGAGCCGAAGGGAGCCTTAACCTTAATATCGACACGTAAGAAGCAGGCACAAAGGAACCTGAGAGAAGCAGGCTAGGTAGACCCACGCGGCCTTCGATACTCACGGGTGGTGAAGTTGTTTTAAAATCAAGCTAAGCTTTGAAGATTTCAGATAGGTTGAATGAGCCTGCGTTGTGAAATATATGCCGGGGTTACACAGAAGGTGCAGTAGTACGTAGATCTGGTATGATGGTCAATTAAAAACTGTAGAAAAAGCCCAGATTTCTGTTTAAATATATGGAAATGCCGACGTCACAGTTTCGAGTGCGTTTCGACGGCGTTCTGTTTGGAACGACGAAGGGGAGCAACTGGCAGTACTTAACTGCATAAGGGTATTTTCGGCCAGGGCGTCACCCATACAAGGCTACGTTTTATGTTTTTACACTTATTCACGGCTAGTTAAGTGCGAATAAAGTTGCATTGTGTGGCGTGTGGGGCATTCGCCAGGCATGTCGCAAGGCGCACGCGAATGTATCACAGACCTACTTAAGCATAACTTACCCTGAAATCTGTTGTAGCACCCAGGGAAATTTGCTTTTATTTAGTTCACCACCAACATAGAAATTCGGGAAGTTTATTTAGTTCACCACCAACATAGAAATTCGGGAAGTTTTTGAGACTTACCGCGTAGTGAAGAATAAGTAAGAATAAAAGCCATTAACGGTCGTCATCTTAGTTGATTTTTGGGTAAAACATTCGACCCAATTTTCCCACTCTCAATAGTGTTCGAAAATTAGTGTGTGTATGAATGGTGTAGAACATTTTGGACCGGATATTTTAATCTGTACGACGGACCGCGTGAAGGACATCCAGCACTCAAATGCAAGATACGCATTGTCAGAAGAGACTTTGGGCTTGAATGCCAAGAGCCTCCTCAGACTTTGCACGAGCACCCTAGACGCACTAAAACAATGTGCCCGGTGTATGCATCGTCATTTGTCACAGGACGAAGAAAAAGATGATCATTCTGGCTCGAGAATTTCTGCGATAAAATTCTACGAAGACCGGTATTTTTTGTTCTTGGGACTCGTCGAGAGGTGATGAAACTTGGCACAATTATATGACTTTCTGCTCAATTTCCAGGGCTTGCAGTGGTCAGCTCTCGGAGCGCCTTAGCCCACAAAAGTGAAGCGCCAACACTTGGCTGACAAGATGATAGTGGCCATATCATTTCGTGGAGGAGTGCAATTGAAGCGATGGCTAAACTGGAAGAAGCGGTACCGTTGTTGGTGTACTGCGTTATGGGCTCACCGGAAAGAGCTCGAAAGCGTCTCTAAAACAGGTCTATCAAATGAAAGTTCATTATTTTAAGCTAAATATGAAGATTCACCTTACCAACGGAAATCCAAATATCTATAAATTACGTACCTAGTTGGTAGTATCGCCATTAGATGGTCACTTCAGTTCATAAATATGTGTTTTTTTAATCAAAACATGACGACGCGGATTGTTAAGCCGTGTCTGATCATTACGAGTGGCGTGAAACGTTTGGTTGGAAAATTTGGCCACGCTTTGACCACGCACGAAAAAATGGCAGCTGAAACAGCCCTAATTGCATCGCGTTTTGTTTCCCTTTCAATATCGAGGTACTACGCCTAGGTTTGAACGTCTTTCTGCTACTTTGTTGCTTCAACAAGTGCACGACTGCCTCGTGAAGCGGTTCGCGTACCGTTGCATAGATGCCAGGTTGTACTTCCGACCGTCTCATTCTTAAAGTAAAAATAATATAAGACATAACAATTTATATGACTACTGCATTGTCAAGCGTAATAATTTTTCTTAAGCGTAATATTTTTCTGAGAGGGGTTTTGTGCTTCCAACCAGAACAGCGAGACTAGAGATTGCAACAAGGGATTGTTTAGCGTACTTCTGTTCTGCATGACGCATTACTTTACCGATAATGCTAGTATTAGCCGATATTCAATTTATTAACAAAATAAGTTAACCTTCATCAGGACAGCGGTGATCCTCGCGGCTAGTCTCCGAAAAATAAACAACTTTAGCCTTTTGAGTGACCACCACACCTATAAAACACGGATGCAAAGTGGATCAATCGTTGGCAGGAGATCTTTGAAAGTTGGGACGTCTTTAATTAACCAAAGCCGCCTGCAATTAGCGCAAGCTTTGGTTTTATGGGCCAAAGTTTTTGGTAGTTTTTGCTAACATACTTCGGCGCCCGATGCACATAATCCACAATAACTTACAATTCAAAGGAACTTCAAATACAAGTACAGCTCTACTAATACTTCAGTCGATTTATTTGCGATTAATGTGAAAAAGTTTTCGCTCCATGTGATGTTGTTTTCCAATTGTGTCCAATGTCTTTCTTTAAGTTTGCTTTGGGGGAACTTTGACAAGTAGACCTCTCTTTTTGTCAATGAGCCATTAAATAGTCGGGCTCCAGTGCTATGTGTTGAAGCAGCTGCCAACGTCATCAGCTGTTTTCTCACCAAGTCTCGCTCCTTATGATCAATTCGATCTATTCCGAGCATGCACATTGCAATGTTACAAAATATCATGAATGTGGCGATATAAGTCTTTATGATAACACGTAGTGGTTCTCCTTTCCAACGCTACGTTTTCACGTGCTCCTGCGTAATGTTATTGAATATATCTTTAAGGTCCATTCATCTGATATCAGCAGCACTAGAGCATTTTCTGACATGTTTTGACAGTCTTTTGTGTACCGCTCTGAATATTGCATCGTATCGTACGTGACGTCACAGGGAGATCGCGGTCGCATGAACTTTAGCGAATGTAACATAATGCGATTCAATCGTAAGCCCGTCTCGATGTCGCTTCAGTTCGGCTCGGACGAATACCCACCCATGCGTCGCGGTAATGTAGCGGGAATGTTTTCTTTCTGATCAACCTGGCGGACGTTGACAAAACCAATGTTCGTGTTCCCTTGATGATAAATTGGCATGAGCACAATAAACCTGTATATATATATATATATATATATAGAGAGAGAGAGAGAGAGAGAGGGCATTTTCATGCCGTCGACTCAGTAAGTGAACTATAGGGGCGTTTTGACAGACACAAGTTATATCTATGGTAGTTCGGAACCGCGAGCTAGCAACCCTTTCGGAGACTTTGCGACCGATGAATCTGTAGAATTTGAGAAACTTCTACTGAGCGAACACACAATCGACCAAGCATCTAACGATGTATGAACACTCGTGACAAATATCATGTCGGATATGCATGTAGAGTATAAAATGCATAAGAAAAGTAGTACTCCGCGTTTTGGAGGTAAATATCGTATAGTCGCCATAGCTATATATATATATATATATATAGATATGAATCAAAAGCCACACGAACCGTTTACAATAATACCTTTGAGGCAAATCATTGGAACGATCCATTCAATCAAACGTGCGTCAAATATCTTGAACGCCTTTTCCATAGTGCTCACAGCATGGCCAATGGCTGAGTCGCATAGAGTTGTCAGTTTGTCCACACGTCATTCACTTTTGCCATTTATTGCAGCCAGTAGCGAATCTCTATCAAATGAAGTTAATATAATTCAATCAAATTAACAAAATAAAAAAGCCGGTCGTCGTTGTGTCATACCATAGTTATCATTTGTCTTGGCGTTTGTATATTATTATATTTTTTTATATAGCACCGGCTGTGGTTACTGCTTCGCTACCTATATCGTTGTCAATGACGTAGCAATACATGATGTTGCTCTTAAAGCTCAATGTGAAAACTCCACTTTTGTTAGACGACTCAATTTGGTCGTAAGTATTGTGTTCGTAAGTACGTATAACGACTTGTACGACAGTCGATTAGTCGTTGAATGGAGTATTTGTCGTTATGTATATACTATTTTGTTATGGTTGGAAATGTAGCTATATACTGATTTCACTTACGTATACCTTTCTCTCAAGTTAGCCGAAAAGAAACAGAACGAATACGTAAACTTAAATCTGTTGATTTATTTGTATTATAATATTAATATTATTCATCTTCTTTTTCATGGTTACATGGCTGCATCGGTTATTGTTGTAGTTGTGTTTTATTGTTCATAAATAGTTTACATCTTAATCATCGTTACGGTTGTTATATTGTCGTCAATTCATACCACGCCACCTTGTGCCGTCGCCAGTCCGCCTACCCGCCCGCAGCCTATCCAAACAGTCATCATCATCATCATCATCATCTTGCGCATGTCAGTCGATCCCTGTCATGTATGCGCCGCCACGGATCCATTGGATGGTTCCACAACTGGACCCTTTATACGTGCTTCCATTTAGGGACGTCGTCATCGTCGTCGTAGGTGTCGTCTTTGTTTAAGTTATAGTAGTTCAGCTGTTTCTATTTTGGCAACAATTGACACATTTATGGTCATTATTCAAGGTCGTTTCTTCTCCCAGCCCTGGCTGGTTAGAATATCAATTTGCGAAAATAAACTAAGGACTAATCGCTGTTTTGTGTGGTTGGTTGTTCAGTCGAGTTCAGTGGACACGTAAGCACGTAAGCTCCTGCAGAAATCGGGTGTTTCTACAAGCGTCTCCTCCGAGACTCAGCCTATCTATGATGGCCTGATAGTGGCAGGTACACAAGACAATAATACGCTCTTATCACGCTCGCTCGCTCGGTCGCATGCACACACGCACACACATGCTTTCACAAGTTTTTTTTGTTGTTTGTGTTTACTGTCGTAAGTCTTCATTCACGTCGACAAACTAGTAGTACGGATTGTTTTTGGTCGCTTGTATCGTGTCGGGATTGATCTAAATATGGCCTTCCGTTCTGTCCTGTCTGTCATGTCTTTGCTCCGGGTTGTGGTTATGTCTGCCTCAACGGGCTGGGAGGGCGGCTAAATAGGTAGGTAAGGTGGGTGGCTGAATCGTCCGCACTCTGCCAATGTGCTTTGATTGCTACTGTCTCGTTGTTCTGACTGGGAACGCGCGTTCGGTGCTGTTGGCGCTGTCGACATGTGCTTGTTGAGTGATTTTCGTCGTTCGTCCGCGATCGTTGTTCGCTCTTCGTTTATACTTTGGGTGGGGAAAAGGAGGGGGGGGGGATTTGGTACTCATATGGAACTAAAGTGATCGTATGCGTTTTCTTTTTCCAGTCTACTTCCGAGGTATAATAAGTATGTTTTTGTCGTTGCATTGTTGACGTTGTTCACTCAATGATCTCATGGATGATACTGTTGGAAGGTGGGCTCCGCATGCTTAGGTTTGCGAAGTGCCGGGTGGCGAGACTGTCGTCACACCACGACGGCAAATTCGTCAAACTGAGCGGTAGGTGCGAACCTACACATGCTTTGACGTGTTCCGATCTGCCCACACACTCTCTTTCGCCGCCTACAACAGCTGCTAGCTACGGGACGGGGGGGAGGCATGTCGCAGCACAACACCTCGTTCGTCCGAGGATCGCTGCGTGCAAAGCGACACGCATTGAAGCTGACCTGAACTCTGGCAACTGTCGACCGAACGAAAGAGACCGAACGCGGGAGCCGCTCTCATACCGAACCAAATCGAGTCGCAGATATTGTTTGGATATCCTTACAGATGACGCTGTTCATGTAGATATTGGTGATGTAATTGTTGTTCACGTTGTTGGTTTCTGCTACTGCCGCTGCCTAGGCCGCGCGCATTTTTTAGCCCCTTGATGGTATGGCGGTGGCGTCGAACGAAGACATTCGAACGAAGAAGCGCCTATTGAGAATCCTTTTTCTCTTGGGCAATCATCTCGGCTGTCGGCAGGACGTTCCTCTCGTTAGTCTCCGCATGCTTTAGCTGCTTCGAGTCGAAGTTTTGAATGCCGGACACCATCTGATTGTGGCCCTTCTCAGCCTCGATATCTGCAAGAGCAACACGTAGTAACGGAACAATACAACAGAACAGTCCTGGCAAGTTAATGTTTGCATATCTGCGAATAATTCGTTTATTCGCAGAAATCTCCATAATGAATTGTTCAAATGTATATCAGTATATACACGTAAACTTACTAAACTATTTATATTTGAAACGTAGTAGTGTATACGCAGTGTCTGTAAAATATTAACCGCGGAGTTCACGTTTGCGCTTTTAATTTATCGTCTTCCTTTAGCTTGCCCGTGGCCTACCTAGAACAAAACTGAAATGAGACACACCACAAGTTTCGCCTGACAAATATGGTATCTGTTAAGAAGGCTACGCTCCACTGAATATATATATATATATATATATAAGTCCGGCTGAACAAAGTTTCGGCTGCATAATAACCAGGTCTTCAAATTTAATTATTGTGAAGCCTACAATCATTCATTTGGTGTCAGTGCATGCAATTGCGCCGTAGGAAACAGAAAACAGAAAACCTCCGTACAGTACCTAGAGAGAATACCGATTGTTTTTTGTGGCATGAAGGTAATTTCGTGCCGACGGATTTAGTTGGGGGTAAAGTGTTGCGTGCTAATGGTGCTGGTAGTACCCCTCCGCTACGCCTACAATAAGCCTTGCCGTGTTCCAGCAATCTATAACGACAGCGTCAACCCTAACGATGGAACTCCTGCGTCAACCTGAGTCAAAAGGCGTCCACAAGGGCGACCAGCCAAATCCCATAGCTAGACCACGCGTTATCCTGCATCAGAATTGCTCACGCCCACCAAGCGACCAGGGCACAAGTCACAGCACAGCTTACGACGAACGCTTTCATTCCGAGGAGTTTACTGTGGTACCGACCTAGAGGGAAGGCTTAGACCGCTCGCTTGCGTCTCTCTAAGCTAGGCCTTAAACAGCCAAACTTGCCGAACGAGCAAACGCCGATAATCGTAGCCTACCTTCTTTTGAAGGCACGTATATCTTCTCCTTAGTCACAGTTGGCCGCAGTTTGGCCTTGGTAAATCCCTGGATGCCCGTAACGAGCTCCTGCTGTACATCCCACGGACGCGCAGCCATTGTTGGCAAATGGAGTAGCTCTGCTTCGATCAAACCGTTGAACTACAAACTTGCGGCCGGCTGATTAGGCAGGCAGGCTCACACGAGGCTTGGCACAACGACAACGGTGACAGTCACTGATTGAAATCGCTACAAGAACTGCAAACACTCAACCACTGAATACGTGAGTGGTCTACTCCAGCTCGCAGAATCCGGATACTCGCTTGCTAGCACGGGCGCACACACGACTGCCAACACCACCACAGCTGGTTCGGGCAAAGCCACTTCAGTGCCGCACAAATCTCTGCTTGTGTGTCATACGCGCTAAAAATTGCGAACTACGCTACTGTTGCCACGGTTAATGCCGGTACTACCACTATGGCTTCTCTTGAATACTTCAATGTACGCCTTCGAGGTTTCGAGGCCTTCGAGCTTATGGCTTAGTCTCTTGATGATGAGGCAGTTGCTGCTGCTGCTGTTGTTGCTGCTGATGGTGGTGGTGGCGGAGACGATATGACCTGGTCTGGTAGAACTGAAGAACCAACGAACCGCCGGACAGCGGCTTGTACACGCGTTGCGTTGTTGTTGTTGTTGTTGTTGTTGTCGTCGTCGTCGTCGTCGTTGTCGACCAAAGAACCGAGACGAGTCTTCGAATTTCGCCTACCTAACTGCTCGCACGTACGTCTTTTTCCCTCCTCTCGTCGCTGCAGCCGACCACCAAGAAGAAAGAGTGCCGTCTATCAGCCGTCGGGGTCATCATCCAGCACGAATAAACAGCCGTAATACTAGCAGAGCGGCAAGCTCGGGCTTTCAACGGGCGCTTAGCTCTCCCGCTTCTCCGTCCATCTCTTCTTTCTGCTGGTCCTTACCTACTCTGAACTACGACATACCGGTTCGCCCCCTACTTCTACTGCTACAGCGATTGGTGCTAGCTACAGGCTAGAAGGCCCTATCGTTGAGACCCAGGCCTTTCATAGCAGTCGCCTCTGTTCCAACTGACCCCGTAGAGATGGTCTCAAGACTCACAAACTAACCCCGGCAGCCACGCGAACGAAACGAGTATGCTCGTGACCGACGCACGAGTCGACCCAACTGACGAGGCAGCTCTTGAACTTCGTTGGTTAGCCTTCGTCAGATGGGGAGCGGCACCGGGCCGGTCTATGCTAGGCCGCCCGGCCAGGCGACACAGAGAGCCTGCAGGTCGCGGAGGAGACAAATCAAGCAGACAGACAGACAGCCATACATACAACAGATCGACGACGGACACTCAAGGTACTGACTTCTTCACACGTCGTCTGTAGAGTCGCCGTCGTCTGTAAGGGCGGGATGATGAGCACTAGGTTTGCTACCACACCTGGATGACGAACGATGAGCATTTCCTCAGCAGCCCACTTCCAGGCTACTTATCAGCACCATGTCTGCCATCACAGCGAACATAGCAGCGGCCAGGCCAGTACCAATACCGGCGAGATCCCAAATATGCTGTTCGGCCAAGAAAGGAAACAAAGAAAAATGCTCACCTACTATAGGCAGTCAGCTAGCGCCAAGCTGCCCTAACCCAGATGCGCCCACAGAAACACTCGGCACTGTGGTTTACTTTCGTCGTCAGGAATCGGACAGAAACACCACCACTCACGTAACGACGTTTGTCGTCAGTATAAAACGAATTGATTGAATCATCACTAGTAACACCCCTAAACCTCCAAACCGGACACATATACATATTGCATGAATGAATGAATTATTATTATAATATAGTTTCTGGTACTTCACAATCGTTATATATATACGATCAGCTGATGAGTATGATATAGTAATATAATAATCAAATATGCGAGCTCCGTGTATTTCGCCGATAGTTTAAACCATTATGGTCTGTGTTAAAATCACTCATCTTGTGTTTTTGGTCATGACTGGACGACTCAAACCTATACAATAAGTGTTACTCTTCTCTAATAGATAGACGCCTTATAGCGCAATTAAATGTCTCAGTTCCAGGGAAGGTCGTCTATAAGCACGCTTCGCAATTATATACTGAGCAACCCGCCCCCCGAACCAATCTTGATTGAAATAGGTTCCGAGTCGCTTTGGTACGTTCACGCCTTTACTCGATGGAAGTGCCGTGCATACTAGTGCTCTCATGGTAGCCCTGAAGGATTACGCTTCTAAACAAAACCGGTTGAACAACATAGCGAAGGCTGAAATCAAAGCAGTGTACAAAGCAACCGCGACGTGGTGTATATTGGGTGGCACCTACATAACATGCACTTTGTGCAAATAGCATTACCACATCCAGAATCGACGGCAAGATTGAACCATCTCATGAACCAGATGTGTTGTAGCAATTTCGTATCTGAGCTGTACTAAAGATAAGCTCAAATCACCTAATACCAGTTCCTTACAAGCAGCCCAAGTAAAACGAATCTTTACAAACGTATAGAGCCCAAACACAACGAATAGAACTTTAAACACGTAGGAGGTCGTAGATGATACCTTTAGGTATACATATCAAGCGAATAATAAATCATAAATCAAAACCACGCGGGTAAACCTCTCCTTAAACGACCATCAACGACCTGATCAAAGCTGTCGTACCAGAGCCCAAATCACCGATAAGACAATGCATGCATCTCTTTTCATCAGTTTGTGACCACAAGCTAGAGCGATCCGTTTAAGGCAATAATAATTCATCAAGTTATCATTAATTTTCATAACACTATTGCATCAAGTTCCTCGTCAATTTTGTGCGTGCGCTACTCATCGGACCGAATAACAGAAGCAAGGACACAACAAAATAAGCGTGCCGTCCCATACACATTCGTCGTGTTCACCAGCCTGACCTGACTCTGTCTGTTAGTCATGGGATATCACCGCAAACTCGATGATGACTAATCGTTAGCCGAAACTGCCCTGCACACAACTGACGAGGCATACATACTTCTACCAGCCAGCCTCTGGTCAGAGTCAAGTTATCGTCGCCATCATGGCCGTTAGCGTAGGGTTATTGAAATCTAAAGCTACGGTCGGCCTCAAGCGGCCCCCATACCGTTCATAGAATGAAAAACTGAAAAGTTACTTCAATTATCAATAACCATGTAACATATTACTTTCAGACTACGTATTTCTTTCCCAATATATATATATATATATATATATATATATTGGACACAGAGTACCCTGACAAGTCTTTATGTACTGCAGTATAGCCCACAAGTTTAAACGGCAGCCTTCGATTATGTTATTTATTTCCTCGCTTTATATGCAGATATCGAATGTCTTAACAAACATTCATAATAGTTATCACTACGGAGAGCTTCGACTAAATACTTGCCTGATGTTATGTCTACTATACTTCTTTTGAAGTATCCTTAATTGGCAGTGCCATTTAATCGTACACGATCAGCGTATGTATGAATATGTAGACATCTACAATCATATAGGCCGATCACAGTTCTAGCGAATACGGTGGCCAGAAGCGCCGTCCAGTGCGCCGCTGCGTTATATTCTGCGTGTCTGATCACTCATAGCGACACGTGTTCAATAGCCGACAAAGCTCGGACGCAAAGCGTCGACGAGACTAGGGCGTCGTCCCACCGTAGTGGTCGCTTGTGACGCCCGTCTTTTCTACGGTTATGTGCCAGGTGGAAGCTCCTCTAGCAGCCGAACGTTGTGCAAAACAGATGCACTAACCAGACGGGCGGACGGACGGACAGACAGACAGGCAAACATAAAAAGAGACAGATACTCAGAGAGCTATATAGATAGGTGCGTACACATCTGCACCCACAGAGGCGACCGGCTGAGAACGGTGAACAACATGAAGATAAATGCAACGAAGAAGACGAACCAAACCACAGCACCGCTACAAAGCGCTGCTACCACAAGGAGAGCCTAGCCAGTGACTAACTGACTACACTAGATCTAGTGCAGGCCGTGGGCGTTATGCTGGTTGGTATTGCGCAGGCCACCGCACCGAATGATGCAGCGGAAACGACGTTTGTCTGCCCGCCAATCTGCGCTTCTTTCTACCTACGTTCCCAGCCAGCCGCCACCCATCTCTGCATGCTATATACATATATATCTATCTATATATCTATCTGTCTGTCTATCTATATATGTATCTAACCATAGGGGCCATCCAGCAACGTCCTACACAACAGTCACCGTCGCACTGCTTGCTGTGGCCAATGCAGTTTCTGCGGTTATAATACCAGCAACAACAGCAGTAACAACAAGAACAACAACAACAACAACAACAAGGAACAACAACAGGAGCAGCAACAGCAACATTAACAGGAGCAGCTGCTGCAGCAGACTCAATATAAAATATTGAAGAGGCCCTTTTTGCGCAGCAGACACAGAACATCGCCTGAAGACGATGTCGGTCAAGAGAGATCGATCGGTCAGCCAGTCAATGATTCAATATTACTACACACGTTATGTGTGTGTATTATTTCTCTTGTCGAGATTGCGTCTTCGAGCAGTTTTGCCACCAAACTGCATACGCTACACGAGTGGAGTGGATGAGTTTTAGTAGTGAGTCAATCAGGCAATGGCACGCTGCGCTGTGGCCTGGCCCGCCGCCGGATGTAGAAAGCCAAGCCACGCCATTGAGCGAAAGACACGATAGCCACACTCAATAGGCGTTTGCGCCTCGCTTAAGAATAATCGCCCGCAACTCCTATCGAGCATTGTCTCGTCCCCTTCTCATTCCTTTCCTAACGCGTGTTGTGGTCGAGCTTTTCTTTCTAAAGCATGACAAAAGCAAGTTCTGACGAAGAGTAGGACGAAACGGTGGCCACTCTAAAGCATAATTTTGTACATAGGTGCTTAGCTAGCGGCTGCACTACGATAGTAGTGCATGTGGAAACAATTCGATGTCAGGTCATTTTCTAGGTTACTTCTCGGTGAAAAAGAGATATATTTTTATGTCAAACAAACAAATATTTGATCTAGATTGCCTACGGTTTCTCAAGGCCAGCAGATGCATGCAAATGGTCGTCTTAACGCCCTCGTGAAAAACAATTATATCTGATACATAACGACATGATAAGAGTAATCAAATGTGTTCTGGCGTGTTATATTTGCACCTAATTGGTCAACGTCCTTATATATATATATATATATATATATATATATTCACAACAAGCTGCCTATATGGCCTCTATCATCCGCAGCGCTCATAACGCATCCGTAAGGGTAGGAAAATTGAGAACAAACATCGCATTTATTTAACTAGAATGAAAAAAATGTTAAACACGTAAGCTTCCCGCATGAGTCTATCGCACTATTTACGGGTACTTTTAAGAGGCAAAATATGGTCAAAGCTGTAATGAATAATCTAGTTTTTCCCCTGGTGAAGGCAAACTGTTAACCTATAGCAAGTCTATTGAAATTGTTCAGTGTTAATTGATCTACATACGTGTATTATCGCAAAAGTCTAATGCTGATTTTCCAAAAACTAAGTTTGCTCTTTCTCAAAGTCGTATTTATATATATATATATATATATATATATATAGAAAATAAAGTGATGCTTTATAAAATCGCACACTCGGCAGTGCTCGCCTTAAAAAAAAAAAATATATATATATATATATATATATAGAAATATATATATATATATATATATATATATATATATATATATATAGAATATATATATATATATATATATATATATATATATATATATATATATATATATATATATGCTCGTTTTTAATGAATACTGGATCGGAATAAGTTGATGATGGTTTGGCTCAGTTCCGGACCCGCCGGCGAGACGGTCGAAAGGTCGATTTGCAGCGGCACCATTCAAAGGCCAGACAGGGGCAACAGCAGCAGCATGCGGAAAGGCCGATCATATCCGGTGACTGTGGTTAGCCACTGGACACTGGACAAGCGGATTTCCGCTTAACCCTACTACCTCTCTCCCAAGCAGCATTGGTTGTCAAACGCAGTGATACGTAAGCGTATCGCTATCGGCCAACAGCTTAGCTCTATTTTGTAGCCTTATATTAGACTTAACAAACGTAGAAATGTACGCGGATGCCGCCTGGTTCATGCTGTGTCCGACACAAAGCGAACATGATTGAATGAAATGTTTTTGCACGTGCCGGTAGGGACATTTAGAAATGGTAGTAGTTATTCAATGTAACCGCTCTTTGCTTAAATCACCGCCTTAATTCGTCAGAATTCGCTGAACCGTTTACAAGCGGTTGTTGATATGAATGAGTCTACGGTGAATATTTTCTTGCTAGAGACATGACTAATCGAAGACGGCCTGCTGCTTTGTACCTGCGTAAAGCCCTGATTGGCCGACATCGAGCAAATCTATTCGCTTTATTGTGGCCCCCGAGAGATTCTATCTGACTTATATGGTATACGGCATACGAACACATATACGCTTTGCTAGGTGGTTAGGCAGGAAAGTAGTAGTCAAGTAGGGGTTGTAGTAACGCAATCTACTGCGAACAGACGTGACCGCTCAAGAAAAGCGAAACAATCACCCAAACGTGAGCCTCGTTGAGCCTGAAGCCTTTTTTAACGTCAATGTCAAGAGTGACAGCTCGGGACAGCGTCAAAACCGCTTTGAGCTACCAGGAGAGAAAAGCGGCGGATAGAGGGACACCGCCCTTCCGTGCGATGAGTGCAAGCAGCAGACAACAACGACAACTATGAAAATAAGGACAACGCAGTATGGCGGTGATGACAGCATTCGTTATGTTATACTTGCGCTATATGTGAACGATGGTTCCGTTGTGCAAAATTGGCCTTCCCGGTCTAATTTGGTTCGAACCTGCCCCCACGACAGCTCGCAGGATTAGGCGTTTTCAAATAAAAAAATGGCTCAGAGAAAATAGAACCAATCTTACGGCGATATGCTGCTGGCGCAAAAATCGGCAACTGCATCCTCTAAAACTCTCAGTGGGAATCGGTATGTGCCGACCGTGACCAAATTATTAACAATATTGTTGATCATTAGAAGTATAAGCGTGTGCGCTGCGGATTCTATAATACTACCGACTTTTACTCCATGGTATCCATGATGTGTGCACTATTCAGTCCCCTTACATACACACTGTGACAACAACTGCCTTCGAAATTGACTCCTTTGTCAATAGCTCAAAATCTCTAGCATAATCTTGCCAGGTCCTCTGGAGCAATAACTTTGTGTCTCTGCTAAGCGAGGTCAATGATTCTATAGTAACAGCCACAGAATAAGATCGTTTTTTTAAGATTTAAAACATTATTATTATTACAACAAGCCGATAATATAACACCATCATTAGCCATGCTGCGAATATAGCTCTCTAGCGCAGCTCACAGTCAAGTTGTCGTGTCCCATGTTTTCAGTCTTTAGTATCGTGTGTTTAGTGGTCACAAAGATGCGTCGGGGAGTACACCGAAGCCGATGTACACAAATGCCACGTCAGATCGGTCGTCAAATCCTAGTCCCCTTACCCCCATCAATCCGCCGTTTTAGCTAGCGCAATTGACGGCTACATCATGCAAAGAGCATTTACGTATTCACGTAGATATCCTATCGGGGTGTCGCATTAATCAGCGATCGGTCACGGGTGTTTCGTGACCCTCTCTCTTCCTCTCCATAATCCTTTCTTGCGCACACCACCGCATGCCGCCTTAGCAGTTTAGTGGTCTGGCGGTAGGAACCAACTCGCTGCCTGCCGTCAGCTTTATTATTCGGCTAAACAGTTAACACCTGCTGCTGCTGGCAGCTTCTGCCGAAAGGGTCCAGCCAGAGGGACACAAATGCCAATCTGTCATTTTGAACTCTCCTTCCGCTCCCACATCCGGACTACATCGCCTACAACACACACACGTTGTCAGGCACACCAACGCTGAGCCTCCAGGCCAAGCCGCCGATACGATCACCTACCCCTTGTCCAATCCACCCTTGGGTCACTCATTTAACCCACTAAACACATGTATCGACGTCCAGATGGTGCCACACACAGACACGCGTTTCGCTCATTTGTAGTGCATATGTGACATATAAAGGGGCTGCTATCGCCATGACCACTTTAGGGTTCCTATATATATATATATATATATATATATATATATATATATATATATATATATATATATCATTAGTAGTCAGATAATAGTAGAAATGCTGGTTTTACAACAGATGTATAATTTGCTTAATATGAATTATAATGCATCGTCGATAATTAAATCGTATATTGAAATCTTGAGACCATCTGGAATACATACCAAAATAAACACGCATATACATATATGCATGTTGGTATGTATTCCAGAAGGCTTCAAGGTAATCAATAAACGATTTGATGATCGATTATACATTATTATTTATATTACGCAAATTATACAACTGTTTTAACTCTATTATTATATTTCACTGGAACCGAAAAGCTATGTATGCTTGTAAGCAAGGGATGCAAGGGCGAATATATGTCAAGCAGATATAGCTGAGATTTTCTCCAGTGCCTGACCACTGTAAAGTCATAGAGGACAGCAAAAACCGGTGCAACGAGTAAACGTAGAAGAAGATCCCGTCGCCGTCGGCCACGAAAAGCACAAGGATGAGGATACAACCATAAACCGCTGTTAAGTCGTCGAAACAGCGCAATATGTATACAAAACAACAAGTGTTGAAAACTGAAATCGAGTGAAATAATAGCAAAAAACAGGGACGGCAATGGCCAAATAGAAGAATAGACGCGACACCACCACCACCACCACACACAATGACGATATCAAAATGATGTCTTATCGCCAACGGTGACCGTTATGAGCGACTCACTCTCTTTGGTCGGCAGTGGATTCTTCAGTTGGGTGTCCGCATGCTTCAGCTGAGCGGGATCGAACTTCTCGACGCCCTGGATCAGCCCTTGGTGGTTTTTTTCAGCTTCCACGTCTACGAATGATGACAGACAGCGTCCGTAATATCGTCACCGCCAACAGCAACAACAACAAAACAAAACGAATTTAGCAAAAGGTCATGCATTAAAAAAAACAACTATCTCAGAACAGAGAAATAACTAAATAATATGATAATACACTGAACGAAAAACGTCGACAAAATGCACTGAAGGCACAAGATAACGTGGAACTAAGAAAGTCTGAGAGAGCCGACTCTACTTTGAAAGTCTTCTTCAAAACGTCAATAACTTCACGAGTTTTTCTAGATTTAGTTGACCATAGCTACATTACATCTCATAGCTTATAGAGCGTCGGGGAAACACGTGGTTGTTCCGAAACAGTGAAGATGAAATCATCTGATAAGTCCTTGCTGCCAATGACGGTGATGCACTTACCCTCCTTCGAGGGAAGGACGACCTTCTCCTGAGTTTGGGTAGGTTTAAGATTGTCCTGCTTGAAGCTCGCCAGCTCATCGGCGATAGCGGCAGCGGGTTTGGGCATGTCCTGGGCAGACATCCTGTCGTCTTTTATCGGTTACCTGAATAGGTTGTAAAAAGCAAAGGTTATATATATATATATATATATATATATATATATATATAAAAAGAACCGATTTTCATTTAAAATTGAGTGCAACAGAAATTTAAAACAGCAGTCTATCAAGACAAGATACAACGAACACCTATAGACACAATAGAGCTAGCTCAGCAGAACAGTTCACAGGGTATTTCTGCCTATAAAAGCTCATGGGCGCAAGTCGATTCCGAATTGTTTTGCTCCCTTTAGCATGTTTCAAATGAAACATATATATCACCTGAGGCTAATGATTCGCATCCACACCCAAATAAATTGTAGTGACCCGCATAAACAAGAAAAGCTAAAGGAACACGTCACACAAATGTGTGTGTAGCTATATTCCCGTCGTAGTTCGGCGCTAAAACCCCAACATCACCTAGAAAACGATGCGGAGCAAAAATTACAACACACATTCTGTAGTTACGTGGGAGAAGATGAACAATGTTTTCCGTAAGTCCGCAATTGTCTTAACTGAGAATTACAGAAAAAATATAATAAACCCAGCGAAAAAGGCGTATCGCTCGCCCTCGAGCGAAAGGAATAACCGTCGTTCGAAAACTCTGCCAGAGACCGCGAATGATGGTTTTTCTGCCGGTCGGCTATCATGAATCGGGTCTTACGTTCCATGGATCAACTATTACATTTATATATATATATGCGGCGCACTTGTTCTTACGCTAACGTGGCTTGCATTATATTGCTCGTGCGAGGTGCGTCAAATACGGGAGAAACGCATGCCTCTTTGGCGACGTCATTCCACCACGTTCCGAATGGTCTTCATGTTGTTTCGTAGCGTTACGGCGCGGTTGGCGAAGTAGCGTGGCCGTTGCTGTTGCCGCCGTAGTTTTTACTGCGGCGTTGCTATGGTCGAGCGGGCCATACGACGAACACGTTGGTACGCGCCTTCTTTCGAGGCGGGCGCGTTCATATCAGGCGTCATGAGCGTAGCTGTCCGCTAACGCCGGTGCGTTGTTCGTACCGGCACTCGACGGAAAGTCGGAAAAGTTTCCCAAGTTCCACAGCTTGCTCTGGTTTCGGTTATTTTAGTGTTTGATAGCACTTCGCTGCTGCTGCTGTTGCGGAAGCAGCCGTCGTGGTTGTTGTTGTTGTTGTTGTTGTTGTTAGTCATAACATAGATATTTTCTATCCTCTTCTTCTTCTTCTGCTGTTGCTGCTGCTACAATTGCCGTGGAAGTAACAATCTTTTTTGTCTTCTAGTTCTACTCTTTTCTGTTGTGTCTGATCAGTCCGCGAACAGCACCAGCAACGCAACTACCACCACCACCAGCAACAACAGGCAACAACAGCAGCAACAACAACAACAACAACAGTAGTCGTGCAGAAGATAGCCAGTAAGTCAAAAACGGTCTCAATCCATAATTAGCGCTAGTGCCGGTCAGCCAGGCGGTTGGTCGAGTGTTCGTTCTCTGGAGCAGACCTCACCATGGTGCTGGCCCTGGTGCTGTTGCTGTTGCTGCTGCATGCAAGAAGAAGAAGCTGTTGCTGCTGCTGTTTCTGCTGCTGCTGTTTCTGATGCTGCCGGCGCACGCCCACGAAGCCAGAGTAGTGGTCGTCGTCGTCCACGTCGTCCCGCAACCCCCCATCCCCCGATTCGTGCGTCTACCCGTCTACCCCGGCGGCAGGCGCAGACCGACGCATCACAGCGCACTGCCCAGCAATGATGATGATGATGATGACGACGCTCCCGTCATCATTGCGCAGTGTGGTGGTGCATTGCGTTTAGTTCGCGCGTTGCACTAGCTGCTACGCCGCACAGCAGAACAATAAATAACACACGGACTGGCCTAGACAGGTAGACGAAGAGGCCCTAGTTAAATCGAGCAGTCATCGCCGTCGTCGTCGTCATCGTAGTAGATGTAGTAGCAGTAGCCGCAGTAGTAGTAGTACTCATGTGGCTTCCTACCATGCTGCTCATCGTAGTAGCAGAAGCAGCAGCAGCGAAAAAGTGCGAAAATCATTTGCTGCCATCGACACTAATGGTTGCAGCTTCAGCGTCATGCAGTTTAGAGATACACATCACGCCGGCACCCTGCCTCATGGTTGGCTGCTTGCTGACCATGAAGACAATATGATACGGACGGTTGATTCGTCACTTTTTCCTAGACGCGCATAAATAGATAGATACATACATACAAACCTACATGCTCCCAACATTCATTCACACACGCACGCACACACATATCAAGTTTTGATGATAAACCATACCGTTGCTGACAGTCACCAACCATGCAACTGCCATAGGAACTGTTGGAGAAACCCTAGATAGCTCCAAATGCTTCGCTTATGCTACCGCTCTGAGCGCCCCTCATCACAAAACGAATGACGACATGTGTACTTAGGTATACACATAAAACTTACATAGCGTGCCGATGTGTGCAATAACTAACACGTTGGCATTCCAATTTGGATAACCGAAACCAACGACGATTTGCAGTGAGCGCCGTTAGGCTTGGCAGGTAAATGTAAACTAGTAAATATAAAAAAATGTATTTCCATAAGAGTGCATGCTCTTTTTTCCGTGTGTACATAGAGGCCGGTTAACGTATATATATATATATATATATATATATATAGAATTGGGTTTATTACGTCTACCTACGCACACTCTTATATATACATATATATGCGTGTATAAGCAGCCTACTCAGTTAGAAACTATATAGGTGTTACTATAATTATAATAATAATAAACTATATAGGTATAGACGATTCTTCTGAGAGCGTTCTAAGTCCCGTTCATAGCACGATTAATGCGAAGTGCGCACACAACGTGAAAGGGCCGTTACTTTGCTTGTCTACACACGGCGTGGCCATATTTGGAAGAGGGCAAGTGCTCGTTGAAGCGTTCCGTCAGGTCTTTTCGGATACGTCTCAATGTTACAGTTGGTTCAGTATAGACCTATGTAACGTTGTGATAACTCTATCGATGAGCCAGACGCTTCGGTTTGCCAATGAAGCGATACGGGCAATGTCATCCGATGTTTAATATGCGCGGGCTGAATATCTATATTACTGAATATCGTGATAGCTATGGTTTGTTCTTGAAGTTAAGAATAATAATAGTAATAATAATAATAATAATAATAAAATGTTTATACAAGTCTACGGAGTGCACTGAAGTGCAGCGTCAAATGTCTAATAGGAAAGGATTAATAATACCATGATAGAGTTCGTAGATTTTGAAAAATACGTAAATAATCCTTGAAACATATGTGCATAGATCCTACTGAATGCAGTGAATATATATATATATATATATATATATATATTCACTGCATAAGTTACACAACATAAAATCACCCAAAATATGACCCGTAGTAATGAATGCCAAACTGCTCCGTATAGGCCAATAAAACATGAAAAACAATACTTGACAGTCCAAACTGTTTTCTAGTCATAACAAGGTGCTTTGGGTTGACTTGCGTGCCATGACTCGTGAGGCAGTAGCAGCAAGCCCAATCACAATAACAACAACAGTAATGATAACAGCAGCAGCAACAACAACAAAGCTTCTAAACAACAGGCGAGGGCGGTAACACCCTCGTGGCGCAACAACTAATAGAGTGGCGGTCTATTCTTCACTTATAGAGCTACTACTACAGAGCAACCCTTGCGACGAACACCAGAATAACTGGCAAAGACCGGCAAGCCACCGGCCGAGGTACGGGTAAACAAACAACGACAACAACAACGACGAAATCAACAACAAACACAATTATTAACGCGGCAAACGTGCGGGTTCCTACCGCTGCTACAACTGCCATTTTCTATGACGCCAGATGAATAGGTAGATTCGACGGCCAGATAGACGCACAGACCAACACAGTCAAAGCGGGAGAGGGGGAGAAATAGAGATAGAAGGCGAGAGGGATAGAGAGCCTGGCCGGTCTACTCCCTTCGTAAAGCTAAACACCCAACAGGTACCCAGCCACAAGCCACTGATACGTCTGCCTTCCTGTCTATATGTCCGTTCCATACTGTCTATCGTCCTCATTAGGCTAGCAGGAGGGCAATCAGAGATTCACCACTGCATTCATCATTGTCGTCATCATCGTTCTGGTCACTCAATTTTAGTGTCTCCTGTGTCTGTCCGTCCCTCTGTCTGTCTGGGTCCTTTGTTGTCAGCCTGCTCGGCTAGGTTTAACGGTTTGTCGAAGCTGGCCTGTTTAGAGCACGTAGAGTGCGTCGCATGATGACTTTGGTGATGATCTTTCGAAGGTAGAAGGTAGCAGATGTACTCGTATATGCGTAGGTGGATGCATGCGTTGAATTTAAACATAGAAACACATATACATACATGTACAGGTACGCACGAATCTGTGTATGTATGTATGTATATGTGTTTTTATGTATCTCACATGTAGTATCTCGAGTGTATGTAGTAATCGCATTGACTCGCATTCTAGGGGAGGTGTAGGCGGGAACACGCAAAACACAGAGAGAGAGAAAAAGGAAAAGAGTTCTCGCCGTTTTAAAAACCTCGAATAACAATGATTGCACGCTGCTACTTTCGTCCGGGGTGTGGGGAATATTTCACGCTTTCAGGCTAGGGCAGGGCAATGACGAAACATAATGGCGACGGCATGCGATTTTCTTTCTAACCTGGTTGACCCAAATCCGCCTTTTATCGAGCCTTTTCCGTCAGGGAAGCAAAAAAGATGAGGCCAAATCAGAATCGAAGAACTGATAGATCGGCTGGCGAGCTACCTAGCTGGCCAGTTAAAAAACGCATATAGATTACCTTAAAGCTCTTCGAAATCAGGCGCGTTGAATGCAGCCGACAATTAGCCAACCACCGACCCAACCGTTGCGGTTTTCTCTATCACTGTCACCGTTACTAGCTACACAGAGCAACAGCAACCAGTCTAGAGCTGGTTATTAACAATAACCAGCTCGATCCGCCCCGCGCCGTCGTAGAACGGTGCGACCCGCAAGCGACATTAGTAACGACTTTTAACGACAATTGTTGCTTGCAACGTCTAGGTAACTAACTATACGATCATAACTTGATATCGTATCCATGCACATCTATTCATATATCTCGTAATCGTTGCCTGCAGACTCGGAGACAATTAGTCATAATAATGATAAAAATAAGTAATTATGCCAGCTTTAGCGCATAATGTGACTTCAACTCCAACCGCAGGTACATTTTGCTTATCTGCTAGTCGACGGCCAGGTGAGTGTAAAAAAGACACTCAATTCATACCAAGCTGTAGGAGCAGCTCCCGCTGTACACCACCGGAATGTTCTTATCTGTTCACAGATGCTCTCATATTTATTCAGTTCGGTCGCTCGCTCGCTATGTGAAAAGCTTGTGTCCAGCCGCCCCTATAAAGCGACAACCACAAGCGCAAAAGAAATCAGCGGAGCGCGAACCAGAGAAACAGCATCAGCGTGTCACACTGGCGATTAGTTGGAGGTTGAGACAAAGATCAACAATATGAGTGCTAGAAACCCACCGTCGAGCCCGGTGGCGTGTGCATTCTGCCTGCGCCTCGCGACCGGAGAAGATACATAGGTGCGCGGGTTCGAACCCCACCGTTGCACATTTGTATTTATGGGGGACCGTCTATTAAGCATTGCGCAAAGCAGACCCGTGGACATTAAATCTTGGCTGAGGTTCAGCCCGAAAAGTATATGTTTTTAGCTAGAAACCCGCCGACCGGTGGCTAGATTTTCAACCGGTGGGGGGGAGGGGGGGGGGGGCTGTGGGAGAAGCCATCGCACACATCGCTTGCTGTCGTAACAAACACGCGCAAGAACACCTGAACGGCCATGACCAATGCGAACGAGCAACGCTTTCAAATCGAGCAAATTCATATCCCTACAACATCCACAAAAACGTGGTGTGAATGTACGAATATTCAGCGTAGACAGTTCAGCGACGGCAGCTGTCACCGGCTCGCCGCCACGAGATGTTAGGAGCCGATTGGCGGTATTGCCACGGCTGTTGCTGCTGCTGTTGCTGCTGCAGTCTAGGCCCCCTAGGCCTATATGGACGTTCTTCTGGTTATCGGTGGACTTCGTAGGTCGTCCACGTAGGAGATTCGCTCGGCTGTTTGCGTCACTGCAGCGTGGCGACGCAAACTGAACGTCGCCACTCATCGTCTCACGGCTCGCTGCGTGCTGCTTGACGATCGGCGGGTGTCTGTCCCATCGACCAATAACGAGTCAATCCGTCGCAACAGCAGCAGAAGCAGCAACTGATGTAATGATCGGCATTGATGCTCTGGTAATCACCGCCACCACAATGGTGATGATGATGATGATGGCGATGATGATGACGATGTCAATGATCATCGCCATTCGCTTGTAGTTAATGCTACACGTAACACGATGATATAGTATTATGCATTGTCAGACATCGGGCTGCTCGGTTTGCCAGTGTTTAGCAAATACGCAGAATCGTTCACCGCGATAAACAACACCGCGACACGGCAAGACTGAATCAGAAACCGACAGCCATTAATTATGCCTATTTTCGACCAGTTTCATACAACGTGTAAATTTTACTCGTTTTATATTTAGGATTTGTCAATATTAAGCGCAAGTATGTGACATGGTATTAAGTGCAAATCTATTAAAGCAGAGAAATGTAAATAATTTAACTAAAATAACATTTTTGACAAAGGAACCATTGATTTAGGACACGCACGCGGATATATATATATATATATATATATATATATATATATACATATATATATATATATATATATATATATATATATATACATATATTACCACGTTTATGTTGGAGCTGAAGTTTAACTGGCCAGTCGCTAATGCTTGCCAATCACGCGTACCAGAGCGTGCTTCTCTGTCTGTCCGAGTGAGTACCTGGCGCTTAATTTGATGATTATGATGATGTCAGAATCTGGTTGATACTAAAACGTCGATCTAACGGCGCCAGTGGAAGCAACAGCGGCATCATCACCAAAAGTTTGTTGCGTTTTACACTGCTAGTTCTAACCAGTAGTGATAGTCTTGGGGGGTCAACCCGGTCGGAAAGTGTAAAGTGCCAGGCAAATGTTTCCACTTGCTGACTCGTCGAGCAATCCATCGCGGGATCCCATCGCGTCGCCATCGTAAATAAATGTAGCAGGCAAACGCCAACAAAAGGCAAACGCCGGACGCCCAATACTCGGCAACCGCACGTTGTTGCTCATTATACAGTGCGGCAGCATTAGGCTGGAGTATCCGGGGTCTCGGTTATTATCATACGAATTGCCTTCGTATTCATCCCGCATGACCGTGACCGCATGAACGTAATGCTCCCCTTCGCTGCCAATTGGTACTGAAGAATCGTATGAAGCCTTGGGCGTAATCTCACTTCCACAACAGCCTATAGACCTCTCTCGAAAGGCCTTTGCGCCTTCACACCGAGCAAACCAAAATCAACTTGGGGCCTACGCGACAACGTGCCAACGTACATTTCTCAACAGAGAACAACAGGCCATCAAACTCTCCCGATCTCCTTCCCATGGATTGTTCTGTTTGGAGCATATTAAAGTCCACGTCGTGTTGTAAAACACGTACAGCAGTTTGAAAGGTCTTAAAAGTCGGACATTACCGTCTCGAGTTAATAGAAATATCAGGTGTTTTGTGAGGTATCACTCTAGCTGCCACACCCTGTAATGGAACGGCAAGTCGGGCTACGCGACACAAAAACTGCTGCTGTTGCTGCTTGCTCTCACTGAATAAACATTCCGAACGTGATATGTAGTCATGGCGGTTAACCACGTTCAGACCACGTACCATCGTCATACATGGTGGTGACCTTTACGTCGATCATGCGGGAGGGCCTCTTGCGCTTATCAGAACAATATACATAGACATACATACGTCCGTCTCTCGGACGACTGGCGACTACTCTGCGTAGTAGAGCGGGATATCAGGAATAGCTACCACCACACTACCACCGCATCGCCCGCACTCCAGAGGGCACAGTTGCTGTAAAACGTTTACTGGATGTAGTCTTGACATAGCATCAGCGCAGTTGTCGTACTATTGGTAATGAAAAAAAACAGTCAAGTACTTAGTTGTTATAGTAGTCCGAGTGAATTCCGCGAATCGAATCATCTCTATGACTATTAATATGGAGACGTCAGAGTAATCACTGTACGTTCACCACTGTATCAACAGCGCTTCTCCGTCGTCTTCGTCGTCGTCTATGGTGTGACTGCGCGTTTCGCGTGCGAACATTCTTCTCGATCGCTTCAATTCGACCAAAATCAAAGACGTCTAAAACTTACAAGTATAATTTGAAAACACTGATAAGTAATAATAATAATAATAATGACGACGATGATGGTGATGATGATTATTATTAAGATTCATTTTATTATAATTATCCACGCATGTAATTAATAAATACAAAAATATAAGTGACTTCGTATCATTTCTTAGTGGCTGAGCGCTTATCGTCAGCAAAAGCCAGCAGGGTGGCGTTACTGCTGCTGTAGCGTTAATGGTGTTTAACCATGATGATGATGGTGACTCACGTTATGCGTCTACGGCTGCGACAACTCTCTCTCTCTCTCTCTCTCGTTTTCTGTTTATCAATTTCTGCGTTTAGGAAGCGACCGGCCGGTGATATCAGGCCATTTGAACGACTCACGTGCTTAGCAAAATACCTTACATTTTATTATTTTAGCTGCATAACAGGTCTATATATATATATATATATATAGATACATACACGATCAAAAAAGAAGGAGAAAGATCGAGTGCGTGAACGTATGCGCCCACAGGCATTGAGATTGTATTACCACTTCATATGCCCTCCTCCCGTTAAACAGAATTCGATTCTGTCAGTGTTCTTTTTCATTCGGTTTGCTTTAGTTCGAAATCGGCGCCACCACCGATCACCGGTCAACGGACACTAACTATCACGGCTACAGCTAACTACTGTGTGGGAATGTGTCTAGACAACAAAAAAAAGCCTATATGCTTGTTTCCCCCTCTTCCTCTCTCACACACACATATACACCTTGTGCTATTTTGTCGGTTGTCGTTGAAGTGGATGCTGTTGTTGTTGTTGTTGTTGTTGCTATTATTGTTGTTGGAATGTTGACTAGAGGGCCCACGGACAACGTTGAAACACGCTACCACATGACCTGTTGTTGTTCTTTTTGTCATGTTGACTAGAACGCCGGCGGATAACGTCGGCCATGTCGAAACACGCTGCTGCTACACGACCCGTTATTGTTGACGGCGGCAACGAAACAAGGCGACTCAAGCGACGAACTGCGTAGTTGTCGGTTGAGGGAGGAGACCTCGGAGACCTGATCCACCGACTCATCATCAAACATACATCAGACGACAACAACAGCCGTTTACGAAACGTCTGCGCGTGCGCGCATTCCTGATCCAGGCGAATCGTTCGTTCATCAACTAAATAGATTGGCAAATGAATACATTTTTCTCCGCTGACTTTTGTGCCGTTGGCCGAGAAATCACAGACAGGCGGCAGCCGCACTACTGTTGAAAGTACGAGCGTGCGGTGTCAATTCTTCACATATATATACATATACTTGACAAGTTGTTGTCAATGTACTAACCACTAACGGCCACCTGCACGTATACGCGGTGATAAGGAATTGGTGGGCTCCTCACTCTGTGTGGGCTCAGAAAGCATCGACATCATCAGGAATGAGCTGCGTACGACAAGAAGGGGCTGTTTTGTTCCCGCTGCAGCAGTTAGACTTGTCAGGCGATCCCGCCATGGGCAGTCACCGTACAATCGGCGACGGCCATCACACGATTCTCGAACTGGCAGGCAAAATTACGACTTACAGTTTAATACCTAGACAATAAAAACAGCTACTACTACTACCACTATATATATATATATATATATATATATATATATATATATATGCGCTTACTACCGGACTACGATAAGTAATACGATGAGGCTTATGCTAACGGAGCCTTAGTATGCCCACCGGATAAAAGCTCAGCCATCGTCCAACGACGCCGATATAACGCCGATGATTTTGGCATTGAACGATGGTATCACACGAGTGACGCATCATCACGACGTTACCTTATTAAACGTAAATCCTTCTATCTCTTCTCTCTCTCTCTCTCATCGTAGCCTTGTGGAAACAAAATTCTCACCGTCTATCAAACTGATAAAGCATCCACTTGAATTATCCGTGGGGCCGGTAGGATGAGATGCCAATAGTTTGACTAACACGGGCAAAATTCCATCTCCAACAACTGTCACAACACATACTTCGTAGGACCAGCAGACCAGTGTAAAAAGGGCTTAGTCAAACGTTGCACGATGCTATTGTCTTGCGTCGTCTAATATGTTAACCTTGTATCTGTCTGCTTACCTCTCTAAAATAAACAATGTTACATTGCGGTAGGAATCAGTTTCGCCACAGCTCTGATCGATCGACCAGTCCTAGCTAACTGATATTGATCCAAGGTAAGCAAACTAACTGACAAATGATCTCACTATATATATATATATATATATATATATATATATATATATATATATATATATATATATATGTTGTAAAAAGTCACATGTTAGAGCGCCGTACCACTACCATTTCTTTATTGAATATATGTTACTGTCATTTCTATCGGAACTACACTCTCTTTACTTCGCTACCGCGACCACTACGCCCACAAGTGATTGGTATTCATCATAGATAGGAGAAACATCACCAGCACAGATAAAAGCCGTACGCCGTGGAGTCAACTGGCTCATACTCCATTGGACTTCTACCTTTGCAGAGTATATATATATCATCTTGAAATCATCTCTCATCGAAATCGCTTTACAAACTCTGTGGCAATAACAGTCGCCACACACGCCAAACAGACATGTTGTTGACGCAGGCCGATCCTCCCAAGCAGACTAATAATCCAGAAAATCATCATCATCATCACCAGCCATAAACAGCTGTAGTCAGCTACCGAAAGCGAAGTCAAACGATCGACTTCTCCACGCCAGTTGCTGAGCCGAAGCTTTTTTTGTCCAACTTGGCCAATACTCTCCTTCCAACCAATTCGAACGCCAACACATTGACGCAAGATATCCGCCCGTGTTCGTCCTCACGCACTGCATGCATCCCCCCTCCATTGTCTCCTCCTCCTCCTCCTTCTTCTTTGTCCCGTTTGGCGCTGACGAACGTAAACGGAACGCAAGGAGCTGTTTTTCATCTGCGCCATTCGACTTGCTGTGGCAAAACTTAATAACATCTTCCCCACCCGGTGTTACCACTTGGTTTTATCTCCTTGTTATTATATATATGTATATATATATATATATATATATATATATATATATATATATATAATAGACTCCGATAGTGGAAACGACTCTTGGTATTGCAAGACCAAACAAGGGGGAAAGATTCACGTGCAGACTTCACGTCCCGTTGAAGATAATGCACTTCAAGGGGGTCAAGTCAATGTCGGTACATATATGGTTCTATGGAGCATGCTTTCATCGCGCCGCAGAAACAGGCGCGTTATCAAACGACGACGGCAGCAGTAGCGAAAAGAGCATTAAGGAGCGGTAGTGGTCATCGTTGTCGTAGTATTAGTAGTAGTAGTAGTAGTAGTAGTAGTAGTGCAGTGGTCGCAGATGATTCTACAAAGAGCACACCAAAAAATGCATCACCAGCTTGTTCGACGATGAAAAGCCCGCATTGATGTGTCGTCAAGTCGGCGCCCAGTAGATAGATATACTGCGCGACCACCGACCCTAAGTGACCAGTCCGTCTAAAGCAAGTCTGCATGCAGGCGACAGCTCTCTGTAGACCATGTATGAGCCCGTGTATTTTCAGGTATACTATGCATGCGTGCACGCTGCCTTTATACGCAATCTTATTTCGAAACGTGTCTACGTTCATTCAATCGGGCGGTCAAGTTTTCCCTTTGTCTTGTTTTTGTTTGTTTGTTCCCTTTATTATTTATGCATCCATCCAGTCTTCGATCAATCCATTCATCCGTATAGCAAGCTGTCTGTCTATGTCGACGAGGCGATGAATTTCTCCCATGCCTCATCGATAAAGAAGAACAAGAAGAAGAAGAAGAATAATGAAGAGGGGTAGTTAAAGTAGTCGTCGTAGTAGTAACAGCAGAAGAGGCAAAAGCCGGGACCCAGCTGATAGCCGCTGGTGCCCGCACCGTTGTCAACGGCGTGGTCCAACGGGGTCGTCTGGTGCCCCATCTGGTGCCGCCCTTGTTGTTATTGTTGTGGTTGTTGTTGTTGTTGTTGTTGTTGTTGTCGGCGCCGGTGGCTCTTGTTATCAGCAACGGCGGTGGCGGTCCTTGTAGTTGACTTGACAGCCGCCGCCGCCGCCGCAACAGTCAAGTATTTCGTTGTTGATCTGTTGACCGTTCGTTAGGCGACGAAAAACTAATTCTACGAGCAACCGACGCCAGCTCACGTTGTCTTGCTTCGCCTCGCCACGCTACGCTCGCAACCGTTGGTTGAACCAGCTATTCACCAACCAACCAACCCACCCGGCTGGCTGGCTGGCTCAGCCTGGTTGGATGGCTCAGCCTGGCGGCGCACTCACATCGCACGTCAGCTATCGATGTTGTTGCTATTTCTGTTGCTGCTGTGCGAATTGCTAGCGCTATTGCCGCCCCCGCCATGTCGCCGTCGGGGACTGCTGGCCAGCCGATCGACCAACCGCCTGGATGGTTGTGTGGTTGTCTGGTTGTCTGGTTGGGTAGCTGGCTGGCTATACAGATGAGTCACTGTCTCTCCTCACTACTACCCATTCGTCGGTTGGTCGACCGCTGTATTTACCACCACCAACCACCACCGCCACCACCGCCACCGCCACCACCAGCATCAGCATCAGCAGCAGCAGCAGGCAACGCCTAAGAGGTAGCGCAGCTAAAGAACGATCTATCTATCTATCGTATTCGAGCGATCAACCAACGACGAAACAGCCAACGAACGAACGAGCTCGTAGCCAGCCAACCATCTGCTACTGCTGCTGCCGCTGCTGCAATAACTACAACAACAACAACAGCAACAGCAACAACAACAAGAACAACAACAGCAACAGCAGCTGCTGCAGCTACAGCATCAGTCGTAGACTGATGGCCGGCCAAGACGGGACGACGAAGGCGATCATGCCGGTTGCCTTCATCGTTCACCACCATCATCATCATCAGCAGCAGCAGCAGCATAGTTGTTGCTATGCGTGCTATACAACCATCTACCACCATACGCGCCGCTCTGTTCTCCACCACCATCGCACGCATCAAACAACAGCAACGATAGCAACAACATCAACAGCATCAACCGCAACAACAACGACAGCAGCAGCAGCAGCAACAACAACAACAACAACAACAACAACAACAACAACAACCACAACAACAACAACAACAATCACAACAACAACAACAACAACTACTACTGCTTTCACGAACGGCAACACAAAGCGCCGATGTCGGCAATGGCGACGGCCACGTCATCATCATCGTCATCACCAACAGCAGCAGCAGCAGCAGCAGCAACAACAACAGCACCTCATCTGACGATAACAACAACAGCTGCTGCTGCTGCTGCTACAGCTTTATCTGGTTGACAACGTACTATAAGATTAATGTTGTGGTGGTGGGTGGTGGGATAGTGGCAAATAATAATAATAATAATAATAATAATAATAATAATAACGCAGTTCAATTACGTCACATAAGTGACGATACACCAGGTGATTCCGCCAACCAGGTGAATACTGTTATGATATCACACAGATCAAATCAACCGAACTATCAACGCGACGCGCGCTAAATTACAGCTGCAACTGCTACGACGGTCTGATAGCGTACATTCATCCTCACTTGGCACGAGGGCGTGCCACATCGACATGGCCATGTGTGCCGCAAACCGTAATCATAAAAAGATTTCAGCCGTTCGATTGGATAGCCATTCCTCTGCCTCCATTTCCTGGAGCTATTGAACTGAGGCTAAGATCAACTCAGCTACCTCGAGCAACGAAGTATCTGTCCACCTTGCGCGTCGCGGAGAGCGGGTGCTCCGAAAAAGATGAGCTACGAACAGTAGAAGACGTTGTTGTATGTAGCTATCATAATCGTGGTAGCAGAAGTGGAAGAAACAGTTCAACAGTCAATGAATGACCAGCAGGCGAGAAAACAGAGCCTCAACAAATTGTCCGACAACACAAAAGAACACAGGGCCGTCTCGTATGAGACGGCCGACAGATGGCCGAAACTGGAACACAGTGAGAGACAAAGAAAGATGTCATGGACAAAAACGTGCTTGCTGAAATTCATACATCAGGCCACCTGACATATGCCTGTTAAACAGACTATCTCCTCGCAACATTGATGCAATGCCGTACAACTCTACCTTAGAATCGACAAATGCTATTCGATTACGGCTGTAAGCGGGATGCCAGCCTCCGATATAAGTAAACTACGACCATAACTGATCTGTATTTAAGAATAATAACAGGAATACTATTAACTTAAATATCCCCTTCAAGCCAAATGTTGGCCGTAAAATGTTTTCAACTTTGCAGTGAATGCAACGCAATAAGGATTAGAAGGGAGTATTCACAGCCGTGTTTGCCATAGCTGTGCGACAACGTTAGGAGTTTGCAATGTTCAGCAAGGATGGTCTTTATGAATGTATCGCTAATTGTATCTCGTATATGTCGACAGTCAAGTTCGTTTTGCGTGACTCGCACCACGAGATATTAGAACAATCTATCTCAATAATCTGCATCTGTCCCTATGGGTCTCATGGAGATCACAATTAATCACTTACCTGACTGCAGATTTATGATACAGAAGCGCACAAATTAATCCACATTTACATTTTGGATGGCCGGCCTACAACGGTCGGTTTCGTTTCACTACGTTGAGCCTATGGAAATATACAGAGGAATTATCGAATGACGCCCATTTTGTCCATCGGTTGTGTATACTATGCCATAATTCGCCTTGCATTCGTGCATTCATTCCTACTCGTGTTGTTTTTATTGTCATTGCTGTTGTCAGCTGCCGCTTCCACTATGGCGAAATTGGTCCCCGCTGTACAATCGCTTCTTGCTAGTTGTACAATTGGTACACCAAGCCTAGCAAATGTGCAAACGACGCACGATATTAGTTTGCCAGTGGTTATATATATATATATATATATATATATATATATTTCACTCATATTGAGTATGCATATAACAGTGCTATTTATACTGCTGTCAGCTGCGTGGTACCTGAGAGAGCCAGCGCAACAATCTCTTCGTAAGAGCCAGACGCATGATACTTCGTACACGCTTGAGAGCACTGCCGGAATATATATATATACAAAAATGGTGAGCTATCGATTATATATATATATATATATATATATATATAGGCACGAGCACTGCCAAGTGTGCAAACGTATTGTAAATGATTAATAAATCATCACAATATTTTCTATATATATATATCGTATATATATACTCGTATATATCGACCGCCATCAACTATGTCATCTGGTCTGTTGTTGTGATGATGTCGCATCGTAACGATGATGTGGTGATTGATGGTGACAACCAAAACTGCACCAAAAGTGTAGTAGAGTAGGTTTTACGTGACCTCATGATGCACGCCAACGCAAAACGGTTCACAGTTGGCCCGCTTGGTGCTGTCTCTTACGTTGGCGCACAGCGGGACAGTGGTTGGCGACAGCTTTCCATGCCTCCCATCGTAACCCCCAGTTGCCTTCCACAGGAATCGAACTAACTGACAATGTTCGCGCCTCCGCCCTAAGAAAAACAGGGGGATTAAAGCCGACTGAGTCCCCCCTTCCCGTCTATCTAACTATCTTCTTTCTCCCCTCCCGCGTCCATCCACCCACGTTTGTTCGAAACGATTGTCAGATGGCCAGTTATCAGTGGCGTTGTCAATTTCGACATGCTGTCAAATGAGGATAACAATAATGAAGACGACGACAGCAACAACAACAACAACAACAACGACGACGGACAGTAAGAAGATGGTTCGTTAAGCTACTCACTTGTCGTGGTATCGTACGAACACAGTGCCAGCATTCATCAGGAAGAAAATAATGGGCGGGAAGGGGATAGTTGTCAAGTATGTGAGAGACTGATTGTGAATTCCCAGCACGAAGCTAAGGAGACCCGGGCCCGATTCAACCCCTCGATGCGCAGTGATTCGCTCTCTGCTACAACAAAGACTATATATATATATATATATATATATATATATACATATACGTTCACTGGAGTGACACTAAATACAGTTGTTGACACCCCGTTATGAGTTAAACAAAACTTACGATATGTATGTATATATGTATATAAATATACGATTGGACGTAGATACTACTTAGGTAGGTAGGCTCTCCATAGTGCTAAGCAAGGTAGCAAACGTCAATAGAAAACATGAACGCGTGACTTCTTCTGCTGACGACAGACAGTATAAACAGTACCAGTAAAATCAATGCTCTCACTTCCAGTGTCGCTGCGGCAAAGTACGATGTTGCTTGCAAACGTCATGTAGACGATGACGACAACGACACTGATGATGATGATGATGACGATGATGATGGTGATACTAGAACGGTTGGAATGTACAATTGCGCAGTTAAATTGCGCGGCGATCCGCACTAGCCATGACAGACAACATTGGAGCAAACCAGAGAAAGAGAACAACCCCGACATGGGAAGGGAGCAACGAAGAAACATAGGACGCTGCCCTGCCCTGCCTTGCCTTCTTCCTCACACTTTTTTTTCATCTGACTGATTGACTTTCTAAATTCTGGCTGATTGTTTGATTAATTGATTGATTGACTGACTAAGTAACCGGCTCACTTGCCAACCACTTAACCGCCTTATCTACAATAGGCTTCACTACCCACACGCCCACACAACAACGGCAGAGTACAACAGCAGCAGTAAAAGCAGACAACAGGCACAGCAATGAAATACGACTCTTCACGATAGCTATAATAACCCGAGCGACTCCACTACTGCAGTTCCACTTCTGTTATCCGTTCGAGGTTCCCCTTCGTTGAACTCTTTGTCTTCACACACACGTATATATATATATATATATATATATATAGAGAGAGAGAGAGAGAGAATATTCAGCCATCCGTTCTTTTTCAATGGGTTGCAAAGAGTAGGATTTGTGCTGCACCTAGAAGCTGTGCAAGCACTCCCTTCTTGGCAGCTGATGACTGTCATCTCTATCCTACTGGCTAAATCGAAATTGGTTGTGAATCGACACTTGGTCTCGCAGACCAAGATCCCGCGACCCATGGATGTGCCTCGATAGCTCAACATAAAGCAATCTACACCTCGACGGTCACACAAACACACACACTCCCAAAGAAAGTTCGTTTTACTTTAAAATTAACGTCTAATAATAATAGTATTATTATTATTATTATTATTAGTATAATTATTCGAGGGTGATGCTGCCAGTTTTCGACGCCCCCCTTTCAACGTCGATCATCAACATCATCATCATCATCATTATCAAGGATCACCATTGTAAGAGCTCCAATCGTATTTCTAGAAATGCTGTTGCTGTTTTATCCTTCAGCTGCGCACTTCTGTTGTTTTGTGCGCGTTTGATGTTCAGACGCACAAACAGACCACCGATCAATCATCATCATCATCATCATCATCATCGTTGTTGTCGTTGTGGTTGCTTGCGTTGTAGAGTTCGACGGTGCAGTGTTGTTCGTCGTCTGATAACAACAATAACAATAAGAACAACAAGAACAACAAGAACAACAACGGGGAACGGCAGTTATTCATCAAGCGTAACCCCCCACCCCCCTTCCGTATCCGTTGGCTAAAACGGGCACAGCTACGCACTGCTTTGCCATGGCAATGAGTGAGTTACTGACTAAATGAATGAGGCGACACACTGTAAGCCGCTGGGCTGTCATCGTCACAGGTCAGCAACACGAGGATAACAATACTCGCAGACACACTTATACTCACACACTGAAACAAACAACCACCAACCAACGAACCCGGACGAATTCTGGGTCTTAACAACGATGTGTTTTTCACAGCCACACGCCCAGACGCCAATGCATATGATGCATACATACACAGAGTCATCCATTTCGGAAGACGACAACGACGACGACAACAACAATTTTACCCGACGACAATAACGACAGCAACGATATACGTACGACCGACGGCCGGTTGAAATCTACGTCGCTGTATAATAGTCAAGATAGACGTCTGTCTATAAGTTGCCACTTTGTACGCTCTTTCGTGCTGTCGCTGCACGCTGGCGGCGGTGCTGGTAGGAGATGGTGGTGGTGATGCCACCGTTGTGGGTGAAATCAAAATCAAATCAAATTGCTGTCTCAAAGTAGACGATCGAAGTTGATGAAGTTGTGAATAGCGCCGCATAGCAAACTTAAGCAAACTTCATTCGTTCGGTCGTCCGGCCGTACGCCCCTACGCCCGCCTGCATGTCTGCACGTATTGTTGTTGTTATATGATGCTATTATACTGTAAGCTCGTATGCATCTGTTCGTTTAGACCAGAGTAAGAAGAACAAGTGGAAGTGGAATTCAGAAGGCAGCCAGAGGGCGGTTCAATTGTGTTTTTGTTTGTTTTTACGGTTTTTATGGTTTTTGAGATACGACGGTGTGGACGGTCATCATATCAGCAAACGCGTCATTCACGGACGCGTAGTTTAGCTAGACGACGACGACGACGACGCCAGTCTCCTTTCTGTCAGCCGGTTTGATTGATCAATGAATGAATGGGTGGATATAAGAAAGTGGGTGGCGATCTATGTGTATGGCCGTCAAACCCGCCGATGATTCAGCCCCTAGCTATTCTTCTACTCAGTGGGATGAGTATGCCTTTAATAATGATGATGATGGCTGTGGTAATGGTGAATTTGAGGGAAGATGAAGATGAGGATGAGCTGTAGTTCAGTCAAAGATAAACAACAACCTTATAAGTTGTTTATACTCACAACAACAACATCAACATCAACAACAACAAAACGTCGCAAAAGTCAGCTCGGAATAATCGAAGCGACAACCAGCGTTTTCTTCTGCTTAGGTTAGCTTACTAAGGGGTGAACAGCAACCTTCCAGCTTTATCCCCACCCCATCATCATCAACATCATCATCGTGGTGGTGGTGGTAGTGGGGTAGATGATGGTATGTTGTTGCACTGTAATCGAAGAAGGGGGCGGTGGTACTGAAATGTACTACTTACGCGTGTTGTTGTTGTAATCGTAGTTGATCCGTGGATTCGATCGTCGACACAGATCTAGTCTGGTCTTCTGGCGTCGTTGAAATGTCAGATGATGTGTCCGAACTGACCAAGCAGCAGTAACCGCAACAACAACTTCACGAACGGTCTACCACCACCACCTGCAGCAGCAGCAGCAGAAGTAACAAAAGACTAGTCCGTCCGTCACACAGCTACGACGAGCAAACTAGCGTAGTTCTTGTCGTAGTATGATGATGAGGGCCGCCACGCAGTATGAACGATGCGAGTGAACAAGCACGACTGATGAAGGCGACGATGTCGACGACGACGACGACGATGATGAGGAGATGCGGCGGACGCGGATGGATGCTAATGATGGTGATGGTGATGATGCGAATGTTGCTGCTGTTGCTGCTGCTGCTGTTGATGATGATGATTGTTGTTGTTGCGCCGCCGCTACAGCGCGTCTTTCAGCCGACGACGGACAGTTAGGAGGAGGACTGAAAGGAGAAATGGAGCTGGAAGAGGAGGATTGATGCTGGGGGCGGCCGCTGTTGCTGCGTCTACTGACTGAGAGTTGATGTTGTTTGTACACCAATAGTAATGCCAACTAACAACTGTTCTAATATATTCGTCGTCCAACGGCGTGTGTGGTTGGTTAGTGGGCGACGTTTTAGTCCAGTAGCGGTTGTAGTCGTAGTAGTAGTAGTAGTAGTAGTAGTGGTAATAATGTTGTTATTGTTGTTGTTGTTGTTGTTGTTGTTCGAGCTGTTGCTGTTGCAGGGACGGACAAGCGGGATACAGAAGTAAAGTTGCTGCTGCTGCTGGGTGGCGTCGCTACTTTGAGCTGCTGCTGCTGCTGATGTTGATGATGATGATGATGGTGCTACTGCTGATGCCGCCGATCCAATGGATGGATGGATGATGTTTCTGTCTCTCTGCCGCCGCCCGCCTCACAAGCAGCCGATCCTCCACAACCGAAAGACCGGCCGACGGACAGACAAACAGACAGACAGATTAACAGAGAGAGAGAGAGAGAGACTTAGAGAGATCCCGACGTGCAAGTAGTAGCAAAAGAGCAACGGACAACTGCTACTACTACTACTACAAGTTAACTGACTCAATGGATGGATGGATGATGGTTCCGCGTGCCGCTCGCTCCGTGCCTGCCTGCCTGCCTGACTAACGTATGGATCCGCCCTTCCCCGTCTCAACGCATCCCGTCGTCTCTCCCTCCACGACGCTACTACTATTACTACGACGACGACGACGACGAAAGCTCGTCTGCTACTTCTGCTCCTCGATGCCGCTGCCACCCCTGCTGCCGCCGCCGCCACCCCTGCTGCCGCCGCCCGCTTCAACTATGGCGGCCAGTACGAGCTGCTGCTGCTACGGCAGCGACAACGGCAGCGAATACGGCGGCTCCACCCAGCGCCGCCGCCGCCCCGACAGGAGCAGAGAAGGAACAGCGCCGGCAGCGACAGCAGCAGCAGCAGCAGCAACAACAACATCAACAACAACACCACCAACGAGGAGGAGGAGGAGGAGGAGGAGGAAGAGGAAGGAGGTCGACAACGATGACAACGTAGACAAATAGGACGAGAAGAGGACAATGGAAGAGGAGCGGGACCCACACACACACACTCACTGAGCAGCAGCAGCAGCAGAATAGGCCGCGTCAGCAACTACAGTAGCAACAACGGGCACTGCTGTCCTGTCACGTCGTTGGTTTGCCTCACTGACTCACAACGGTAGAATCGCTAGAATAATAATAATAACAGCAACAACAATAACGAGGACGACGACGACGATGACGACAGCCATTAAAAATGTCAAAAACAACCACTTGACGAAGGAATAAGACGAGGACGACGGACAACAGGGGAAAGAGAACCGGGAGCTGGAGAAAAGTGGATGACCACGACAACAACAACAACAACAACAGCGAGCAGCAATGAGGGCGGAGGCTAGGCCGGTTGCTGCTGCTGGGTTGCTGCTGGGCCGCCACCCCAAGCAACCGACTTGCTGGTGCTGCTGCCGAAGAAGTGGAGCCAGATAAGCAACGAGGCAACAACAACAACACAAATGAAAAACGAGCGAAAAGAAAAACACATACGCCGTAAAAACAAACGAGAAAAGAGCGGAAAACTTTGCTTATGAAGTGAAGAAGCTATCACAGCAACCAATTGCAACGTTTTACTATTGCTGTCAGACGGAGAAAATAAACAGAGAGATAGAAAGATTACTATATGGTGATAAGGCGACTTTGACAGAAAAGGCAGCAAGAGAGGGTAAAGGGGTGGCAGAACAACGAAATCGGAAAACACGAGACGAAAAACTTAGCCGGCGCAGGACACAGATTAGCCAACGACTCGATACAGCGGACGAAAAGAAAACAACACACTAAGATCGCGAAGGTAGGCAGAAAAACGCGACGACACTACGATTTACCGCTAGACGCGCAAAGAACGCACGGGCCAAGACTTGACAAACGCCACTAAGTGCAAGCCATAGCCAACCATAACTTCCTCAGTTGGAGTAGGACGCCGTGAAGTGGGCTCGAGTGAGGTGCGGTGGCGTCTGGCGTTAGACCACTGACATACAGCGTTATGCACCTGCTTGCGCCTGACGCTTTGGAAGAGAGTAATGTGTCCACATTTACAAACAGTCACAGTGTTCGCCTCTCGCGTGTCGCGAAAGCGACATGAAGTCATCGGCTGTCCAGCTCGGACGATAACGAGACGACGCCGATATGATATTAATACGTTCTGGGCTGACTCTCAGGCAAGATTTAACGTCCATGAGACTGCTTTTTGCATTGCTTCATAAACGGACCCTATAAATACAAATGTGCAACGGTGAGGCTCGAACCCGCGCACCCATGTGTCTCCTCCGGTCGCGAGGCGCAGACTTAAGCCACCTCGCCACCGGGCTCGACGGCGATATGATATTATGGCAATGCTTCTGCTGGTCATACCGACCACCACCATAACCAATACTGTCGTCGTCCACATCATTAAAATCATTGAAAGATTCGGAGCTGCTGCGGGGCTGACTGAACAAACATGCTAGTCTTAACTGTTACTTCTATGTTGTTTATCGATCTTTATCGTCGCCTGTCCTTCTAGGTTGTTAATTGATCGTCTTTGTCCTGTCTGTTACTTATATGCTGTTCATTGATATTTTGTTTTTTCACTGTTACTTCTATGTTGTTAATCGATCGTCTTTGTCGTCTTCCTCAATTTGTTGACTTTGTTGAGTAAATAGCGAATTAATGCCGGCTATAGTCATAGTGGCTGGTGGTCTGTTGTGAAGGGGGAGGGAGGAGGTAAAAAAAAAAAGAAAAACTTGCGGCTGCGAAACTCATTTAGCACACTCGCAAGCTTGTTACTCCTGAACAGCTTCATATAGCGTTTGGTTACTGGATCATCGCCAGCATCGTCAGAAAGCGGCGTTAGCGTTAGACTAGTTGTTACGTGAGTCAGCACACCGACCGACCGGCCAACCAACTGACGGATACACAGACGGACAGACAAACAACGGACGGACGTACAGACAATCGTCATCTTCAACACTATGGTTATTTCTCTCTCTCTCTCCCTCCCTCTCTCGCCCCCTCTCTCTTGATGGTTCATCTACCCCTCTCTCTCTCTCTCTCTCCCAGCAGTGCCGCTTGATAATGCCGCTGACCCCAACAGGCAACGAACGCAAGCAACGTTGTCCCAGTGAGCGAATGAGTCAGCTCAGTCCAGCAACCCAGCAAGTAGACTGGCTAGATGTCGTATCCTCGTCGTCGTCGTCGTCATCAGCATCATTATCATCATCATTATAAACTAGCTCATCATCTGCTGTCCGCTTCCAACTTCTAACAACGATCTTGTATATGTTCTAAGCGCTAAGCGCCCCGAATATAGCAGAAGAGTGGCATCTATATTTAGGTGTACATATCAAGCAAATAATAAATTAATTATATTTGCTATATTATATGTGCTTACAGATGCGCATGCGTATATATATATATATATATATATATATATATATATATATCTAATGTAAACACAAACCTATATTGGAACTTGACCTGAATTAATTAGTTGGGTCCCGTTAGTTTCTTGTAGTTCAAAAACAACCCGATACTACTCGATGACTTAAGAGGCACACGGCAGAACAAAACGTTCTAGCAACCCTGTGGCTAGTTCGCGTTCACAAAGTGTGTATGAGTAGAGCACACTACTTTGATGGCTTTTTAAAACCTCTACTTGACATTTGCTTTCCTTAATGATATGCTGACGATATAGCATACCTTAATGATAAATTAAGAACATAAAACATATATACAGAAAGAGGAGAAGAGAGAGCATGCAGTAGACACGTCACAGTTGTTGTTAATATTGGAACTTCTTTATAGAAACTTCACCTAAAAGTTATAGTTTGTTATGCAAGCCACTAAATACTGATGGCAGTCACGCGTCGGCAATGAAGAGCAGAGAGAGCAAATGGCCCCAGACGTAACGCTGAACAGTTCAGCATTTTTTTGTTCATGTTGTTAAAGAGGTAAGGCTAAAAATACACTATCTACCCTTGAGTCCCTGCTGAACACATCTCTACCACACAACGCACAGCAACAAGCATTATTGCCTGTCTCCAAAGGGGGCTTCGAGGTCCCGAATTTACTGACCCTGACCGGGCCTGCAATAATATCACCAATGCTAAGGGCAGAAAACGGGGCAATATCCCTTTGAGATACAGCAAAATCGAGCCGCTTGTCCCTGCGTCCATGTACCAAGGTAGACCTGACAACGTACTATCCCAACGTGTCCCTTCGCACGATGAGATACAACGACGATGACGACCCTTCAATGAAGCTGCCGACGACGCGACCAGAACTCGCCAAATAGCCGTATCCGCCAATAATTCAGGAGCCTGGTTCCGCTTGCACGCGCGCTTTCTAGTGCATGACTAGGTACCCTTCTTGAAGACGAGACGATTCTCATAGTAGTAGGCCTATTACTAGGGGCAGTCCTAGTTAGCCCTCATGGTTGTCAATGTGGCCATCACTACGGTCTGTCGTGTATCATCAGCGCAGGACGACGCCCTAGATCTGCCGCTATTAATGGAACTTTCAGCAGAGCCCTTAGGTGATACGGTCGTCCGCGCATCCTTGAATTCCCTTTGCGCGGAGGACGGCAGGCGTCCAGACGGGACTTAAACTTTTTAAGCGAAGCAAAATGCGCATCCGAAGCTAGCTATGTAATACACCTTGCGGTGACCAATAAGATAAAAGATTACTCATAAATTGGGTATTCCCACGAATTTTGCCCTCTCGTGTTTGCGGCTTTGGGTGCTCCTTCGGAGTCGTCCGGTAACAACAGGTCGTCGTCATTTTTAAACAACGTCTGGATCATAACATACAACGTGGAAACGCTGTCTCGGTTCGGGCACACTTCTGAAGTGGTTTCAGCCTGGCCTAAACGAAACGGACACGTGATAGTCACCATACACGCCCTGTAGGCACATTGACTTAGATAATCCTTCGTCTTGATATGCTTTTTTGGAAATATAACAATTATACATTTCAATTTAATTTGCCCAAATAAGCTACATGACTTAGTAAATTCCCAGGGCACTGTTGCACAGAACGCTGTAGGAAAAAAAGTAGAATTTGAGTACAGAACTAAAGCCTTACGCACGCTTGGTTTGTATTTTGGAGCAGACGCATGTGTTGAGTTTCGGTATGCGGTCCGAACTGGTCTACGTAAGTAGCTGCATATGCGTGATTCGACTGGCGTTTGCTTGAAAGTTTGCCTGATGTGGTTAAAAAAGGTTAACACGTCGTAATATTACGACAAATGAATTATCAGTTTTGTTTAATTAAGCGAAAAATATTACCGCACTCGAGTAATAGGATAAACCTCCACGTATCGGTCAAGCAATTATGGTGTACAATTGTGTCCTCGAGCATTTCTTAGATGCAGGTATTCGTATGAATTACGTATGAATGTCATTGATTTATGATGGTTTTTTTGCACACCAATACACAGCTGGTCTGTTGTGCGTCTAGATGCGCTCCCGCATGCGTACTTGTTGTTGCACCACCATTGCACTGGATTCGTCGACTTTTGATCGCTTACGACTCTCACTTGAGGTTGCTCAGAAGCTCCCAGAACAGACAGTCCAAACCGACCACTCTTGAGAAAGATCTATTACTAGCGTCCGGTGTGGAATGCACACCAGGTGGGTTGCATCACCATGAGAGATTGGTAAACTGATTTCATTGGCTGGTAAAATGCGGCTGTTAAAGAAAAGGCTTCTTCTCACCTCCTTTTATTTCGTTAAGACTCGACCGATCTTTTATCAGGCGAAGTGGTCTAGTGGGTAAACGCACGGTCCCTAAAGGCCAGAAGGCTTCGTTCTGGCCTATGGGGTCCGGGAGTCCGGGATAACCGGGATAATTTCATTCTTGGAAACTCCTGATTCCTTTTTCTACTACGCCAGTAGATGCCCTATCTCGCAATGCGTCACGCCTTGCTAACTATATGGGTTGAGAAAACAGTTGTGATTTAAAAGCTTGATCCTGCTCAGTCTAACAGCTGAGCACTCTCTGTCCAGCGTTGTTGCCTGTGGCACGCGAGTTACGCGTCCTGTTAGTACCTCCACGCGCCAATAGAAAGTTAGTCAGATGTGTAAACTCCAATAGTGACATTCCCTAGGCTTATTGGCGGTGGAAGGCAAGGCTTACGATATAGGTTATATGGAAATGAATTAATTTTGTCATATTGTCGTGGTCCATTCGAGAGCTGTTAAAGCTAATGAATCTACGCGAACGATGTCTGCACACGGAAACCGGGTCGATAAGTTAATGCCCCGGGCTTAGTCAACCCGGTGGTACCGATTGGGACGTCTGCTGCCTTGGCTCAATAGGCATAACCTCCCTGCAACAGATCCGTCGGTGTTCGCTGCTGCCTTTCGCAGCAGTCAACGCAACCCGTCCTGACGTAGGCCGAGTCACCCTCCGGGGTGTGTGAGTATATGTTGAAATGTAACGCGGAATCGCAGGGTGACCGAGTTTAATTGTTGTGGCAGGAGTAGAGTGGTTCCCCCCTCCCAAGTCGTTATAGAGCGGGGAGGGAGAAGGCTCTGCTGACCCGTCAATTCGGACTGGCGGCTCTCCGTTCATATGCCGGTGCGATGCCCCCACTCGGCGACGGGAGTTTAAGTATCTCTCTCTTTTGTTAGCCTCCTTCTGCTCAGGCGTATGACTTATCTTGACTCCTGTCCACTGCCATCGTTTTTCGAGCTGTCGGTGAACTCTGCTAGCTAGCGAAACTGACGGCTTCCCCCAAGCTCCTTTGCACCACTGCTTTGCCGTTTGTTGACTGTTTTGGTCAACACTACCGGCGCGTTCGAGCGTCCTCTGCTTCTGCTGCAAAGTCGAGGCCGCGACGCCACTCGGTGGCACTGGGTTGCGTTCACCACCTGTTTGCCACTGACGCTATGGCTGTAGCTGTAACTATATCTTTTCTCGGTCCATCTCCAGCCATCTCTGCTACATGAGTCGCGCTGGCGGCGGCAAGCTGACCAACGCGCAGTTAAACGGTGCAAATTTCACCGACGCTGGGACCACGCTTGACCGGTGGACATTCAGGGCACCAAACATGGCTGCTTTCAAAAATGGAATATCTTGATGTACATTTCTGCACACTATACTCAAGCGAAAGCGTTCTTGAACGAAAGAAACTTGGAGTGAGCGTTGACGATGTCCTTTGGGAACTATATTCTGTTTCATTTGGAATGCTTCAGCGTATCTCAGCATGTTTCTTCCCCACGTTTATATACGTTATTTATTGTAGGTTATTATTCGCATTCAATTGTCAGATACATTGAGTGCGCTAATGACTTACGAAATTGTTTTTCAGTTCACTCAAGTGAGTCACAAGCCGTGCTGCACTCAGCTGTTGATTGAGTAGCCCGGTCATAAAAATGGCATGCTTATTTCCCATGCCAACTATGTTGTGCTTAAGCATGGCGCATTTGAGTTTGATTATTAAATTAACAAAACGAATTTGCTGTCTCCGACTTTTACACGTAACCTTAGAGTTTACATAACCGCAAACCTCAGCAGATAACCAATTTATTGACGGCCTGAGATTAGATTGTTACCACTATTTCCGTGGCTTTATTCTAACAAGCCCTGAAATATACATTTGCGCTTACTAGTTACTCGTTTTTCCTAAGCCCATATTCGGCTTACCGGTTTGGGAACCCCATCTGGCTAAACAAAGGTAGATAACTGGTGAAAGGAGTTTAGAGCTCCCTAGATTCTTAAGATTTTCACTTAACCTTGCCTCCGATGTATTTGCCATCCGTTGACTCTATGTTTGCGCAGCGTAATAAGTCCACACCACGTAGGACAGTGCTTCAATATCAGGTCAAACGAGGCGAAAGGTGTGCGTGCCAACTGTTGCCGAGTGTAGATTTTCGGGTACAAGTTTTTTTTTGACTAAGTACTCCTTATGGAGTTACTAATTAACAACCTTGACTGGTTTCTTACTTAGACAAGGTGAATGCCAAATAGGACTATAACTGACCACGATTGGAAAACAACGTGGAACACAGATGTCTCTACAAGAAAGATGGTACATTACCATCCACCTCTTTCGTCTATTAATAACATTTAATACAAGCAATCTTCTAGCCTATATGTCTCGTCCAGCTGCAGTAGGGAGGTAGCATTCACGCCAGAGCCAGCAGTAGGCTCCCGCTATTGTTATTATTGACGATGCACGCCTTCATCTTAAACATACATACATAACATCACTTTTATTTCACATAAAAGGGGTTGGTATCAATATACATACGTCTGTAAGACAATCGTGACTAATCACCAAATAGGCGAGTGCTAATTGGATCAGCGTGGGCCCATTTGGCCATACCCCAAGCAAACAGTCCGTTCACGAATTCATCGCGGGTATAAACCGTTCGCCTGCTGCCGTTATATATCTGCTAAATCTGTTTTTGTCCATTATATATCTGCAAGCTCTGCAAATATTGCGTTTCGGTTTTCAACATTTTATTTGTTTACGCTTTATTTGTTATGTTGTTGGTCTATATTACTGCACATTTTTGTCGGTTTTGTACTCTCTTTTTCGAGGTTTTCTGGACATGTCTGCCATCGTGTTGTCGTATATCAGGCTAGGCACCACTTCCAATGTATACTAAGATTATTAGAACCGTAAACATTTTTAGGGATTGCGCATGCAGTTACATGGGTCTCTTACTGCCTTGTCCCGCACTTTTTCTTACTCCGATAGATCATTTGGACTGTCATGTAGAATAATTTCAATGTATTTGTATGACTATTGCCGCTGCAGATGTTTCTGTGAAATATGAGGCTAGAGTAAAAGGGCGTAAAAGTAAGAATATAAATTTTAAGCTCAAGGAGCTTGCTTAGAGGTCCCCTAGACCCTAAAATAGGATAAACGCAGCCAGCGAGAACGGAAAGCCAGTGAACGCACACTATGGGTAAATGAGGAAGCAAGGCAATATGAGAGCGCTGCCACGCGGCTCTGCAGACAGTAACGATCTAGGACTAGGGGAGACAAAAAGGGTGAAACTACTTAAAGCCTGGATTCAGCAGGTGAAAACTGCAAATTCGGTACTGGAGGTAGAATGGCTGGGCAAGAGGACGAGAAACGTAAAGGCTGTCAACACGGTTCAACCGAGCAGCGATCGGCCCGGCCGACCTTGATGACCACGATAGATCTAGCAAACCAGTTCCCGACAGTGAAGGCCGTCCAGAAGATACGAGAGGGTTGTCGGCGGTTCTCAAGAACTCCGACGCCCTCCACCTCATAGGGAACATTGGAGGTTCTTTAGCCACCCAACGCCATTTGCTTGCAAAGATGGAGAAGCAGCAATAGGAAGGACTGAGACCGCTAAGTCTCAAAAATGCGTGGGATATTGACAAATAAGGCGATGAAGCTAGCCAAGGGAAAGGAGCGCCCACTAATGTACATGGCCCTCGAATGCCACACGACTTGACATTGAACTTAACATTAGCTCGCCGACGCAGGGAAGCCCCGCCAATATCAGAGTTAAGATCGGTAAAGAGACGAAGTTTGCCAAAATCACCGGAAAAGCACCCGGACACACGTTGACCATACGGCGGAAGAAAGGGCTCAAATTAGGGGGATCATAAAAAACTATGATGAAAGCAGCAGGATAAAAGCGTTATCCGGCTCCAAGTTTCTTTGTTTACAAGGCGGATGGGCATTGGGCGGACGGAATGGCGCGTCCCAAGTATTGGGCGAAAGCGCAAAAGCTACGGGCTCCAGATAGACCCTCATCGCAAGCAAGCCGCCGAAAAAAAAACCTATCGGTCGGACCAGCGCTGGTCGGTCGGTCGGCCGGGCAAGCCTAAACGAGGATACGAGAAAATAGCAATAGAAAAGGAAATAAACAAAATGAAATCACTATGGCAGCACACACGAGCGGCGACTGGACGATAGGCAGCCAAAAGATTAAACAAAATTATACCTAAAATTCTACAGGTAAACTAGACTGCTACGGGACGCTGTCGACCGGTCAAATTAGCAGACGTACCCGAGGTGACGCTAGACCTGATTGATGCGGGCAGAGGGCCCAGACTGTTTTGAATCAATGTGGAATTTCCTGCACTTGTTCTCTTGACGGACGAAACGTCCGTTACACAAGATGGTGTGTTGAGCGCTCGCAATGTTCATTGGTGGGTCAAGGAGAACACGCATATGATCCCCCCGCGCGCACACCAGCGTCGTTTCTCCATAAATGGCTGGTCCGGCATAGTGAGAAACTACTTATCGGAAATCATGTACTTCCCGACAGCTTAAAATAGATCAACATACCACATATTTCTAAGCACAACTTTGCCAGAACTCTAGGACATAGGTTTTACAGAGTATTCGGTAGGGGACGTGGTTCCCGCACGATGGTGCCCCAACAAATCCTGACGTATGCCTCTCAAGTGTGGTACCTCATGATTGAGAAAGATAGGAGACTACTGAAGGGTGTGATGAAGAAATTCGTACGCCGAGTTTCTAATCGTTGTGACGTCCCACAGTCGCAAATAGTTGTTGAAAATATCATTGACACTTTAAATGGATTACACTGTACATTTACCAAACATTGTTTTCTTCATTGAGGAGTTTTGCAGTTTCTTTTTTAATCGCATACCCACAAGATCTTAAATCGTCCTTTCGCTGTTCCTCCAAAGGGTCACCAGGACATACAACTGACGCACCTTTGAAAGGGATTCGATTATTTGATGGTATAACCAATTCCGATCCTTTATGTTAATAAAACGTGTATTGAACATCTTTAGTCTGGTCTGGCATGTGACCGTATGTCACATATACATTAGATGCAAAGTGCGTGGTTATCACGGCGTGGTATGTTCAAACCAAGGCGAGCCAAGTATCATGCAGTAAAATGTGTAGCGCTGAAGTACAAAGCGCTCCACTATCTCGCCGAACAGGTTAAGGCATATAATTGATTAGAAGCGAACACAGCGTACATATGGTCGTCTAATTTCATTATCTTTCGCTTACCACATCGAATACTGCCACATAGATACCAGGACATTTTTTGATCAGAAATCAGAGACACTTAACGATAATTACATTGCGAACCAAACCACTGTCGATTTGGCCTCAAAATAATCATCCTCTTAAATGTGCATTTTATAGACAAGGTATATGTTTATAAACAAGGTACGAATGTAAAAGCTAAAACATGAGGCACTACAAGTTCTCGCTTTTTGCGAACGAAAGACGAGTACGTTTCTTTCGTTGGATCATGTTGGACGTTACACTTAGAGCTAAGCATGTTGTGTGGGTATTTAAGTATGTGTTGAATAAAGCAGAACCGCATCCCCACGCAAAAGCTTGACGTGCTTATAACAACTGGGTAATCGGTATTAATAAAAACTATAATTATATCACCAAACAAAATAGGTATGACGCTTTGTATATCTGTATTAGTATATAAGCATTTATTTTTATTTTTTCTTTGATGTCGGGCATTTCTCTAGAAGGCTGTGTGTCCTCTCGTTTAAACGCCATGCTTGTTCTGGCTAAGTTTCTGGCAAGTACTAATAGTCCGATATCAAATGCTTGCCAAACGCGATAACCCACATGTCTTTGGTGGACAGCTAATGTGGACGATTTTGTATCTTTTTGACTCTTCCTGCATACAGTGTAACAAAAGCGTGTTGCTTCAACTGGGGCGTTCTGGATTGGCGAAGTGTCTCTTTCCGATACCAAGCCAAACAGCCATTGAAATAAATTTTATTTTAAATGGCAGGTTTCGGGAATGCCTAATGCACTTGCACCTGTATAGCACCTATTGAGTGGTTTGCACCCAAACCCGTGTGTCTTTCCCCCAGGCCCAAAATTGCGCGGCAGTTCTTTGACACTTCAAAGATAACCTACGGGTACTCTTAAGGCTGTTGCCTGAATTGAGGCCATGAACATTATGTTTTCCTGGCATATTGTTAACTTGGCACACGCCAAGAAAAATATTTGTGGCCGACTTACTCTTACATTGCCATTGCATACGATACAGTTCGATACGTTGTATGTAAATGAAGATATGCAATTACCTAAATTGAGGCATTTACTATATATATATATAGAGAGAGAGATATATATATAGAGATATATATATATATATATATAGAGAGAGAGATATATATATATATATATATATATATATATAGAAGCAAAGATAAAGAAAAAAAGACCTAACATTTGGCTAAGTCACGTAGGCGAACACCAGTTGATCTCATTTGACTTTAACAGCTTCTAAAGCATGTCGCGTTTTCTTAATTCAATTTTTACAACTCTTGCGTTTGTTCTGTTATGTTAGCCATCTGGTTGAATATATTTCCATCTCTCCTTCTTTTCTGTTGCCTCAACAAGGCGCAATGGTTTATTCACTGTGTGATCCATTGAAGGCTGACATTTGTGCGGAGTTCTAAACTGCTGGTTGGCGAGAAACATCGATAGAACAAACATAGATATGGATATAGGCGATTAAGCAATAAACCGTCTACTCACGCGTTTACGCACTAAGCGAGATATTGCCGAATATATATATATATATATATATATATATAGAACAGAGACCCAGAGAGGGAGACAGAGAGAGCTGCAACCAGTGCGAAGAAGACGGCAGGAACCTCATTAATCCAGTTCGACACGCGTGCTTTATGCAGGCATGCGGCGGTGACAGAAACATCAGCAGCAGTGGCGAAGGTGACCGCGGCTTCGGGTCAGCGATTATAGCCGACGGTTAGTACGGGCGCCTCGATGCGCCCGTTCGACCGTCCCAGACAGCCTAGCAGTGAAGTCGAGCCTAGCGAGAGGTTGAATCATTCACGCTTCTTCGTCGTGACAAAGGGCTACAAGATATAGGCAACTCCGGCGACCGCAGGCGCCCGCCGCCGCCGCCGGCGATGAACGGTGAGGGCGTCATTCTCCAGGTTGACTGAGCACGGCATTCCACAAATGGACGATAACGACCCCGAAGAACGCCTTTGTCTATCTATCCATCTATCCCATGACACAATGTCCGATAAGCAATTGAGTAGCATCTACGTTGTGTAACTTGTAGCCGTGAGCATAGTCTTGAAACCTATAAGACGAATTTGTCCTATAAATATATATAGATATAGATATTAATATTTGTATAGATATAAAGATATATAGGTATATATAGAAATATATATATATATAGATATATATATATATATATATATATATATATATATATATATATATATATATATATATATATATATATATATATATATTATATATATATATATGTAATATATATATATATATATATATATATATATATTCCCCATGCTAAAACATATGTCGAGTTGTTGCTGCAGCATAAGAATACACGGACTACGCTATACCTATCTAGTCAATACTTAATGCGGAATATTTTTCTGATCTCTTCAATTGTCACTATTATGATTATTTGTTTGCGCAATCAGCGTCATTGAAGGGTTAGCTACAGAATTAGTAATGTAGTGACCTAGCAGTATTATACCTACTACAGAGATCGATGATATAGTATCAACTCAAATTGGTTGTATTTAGCAGGCGTCGTTGTTGACGACATCGTTACGCTTACGACCGGTTGTCCGCGTACGTCAAAAAAAGTGCCTTGCAGCCAAATCCTAAAATAGCTAGCCAACGGCTGGAAAATGTAGATCTCGTTAGGTTACATCGAGGAGCCACAACAGACAACGAATGAATACATGCATATTAACAAAACGATTTATTATTATCTCGCAGGCCAAGGTAAAGAACAAGAAGCATTTTTACGGCCTATAGGGATAAAGATATCGCTGACCTTTACGCGCATCTGTGCCCATTCAACAGGTTGGATGGTAATTCGATAGTTACTACACGTGCTGGCTGCTAGTTACGGGTATATTGTAGATATTATACCGATAAGGCTTACAACAGTTAGAACAATAGCTACACGAGAAGTAAATTACAGCCGCAACTCGCAACAGGAACATTTTTGACAGGACATAACAGGTAGGTAACAAGTTGCTTAAAAAAGTTGATGAGGTTAACTGCCTATCATGCTCCTTGGTTTGAGGCAAAAGAGGTGTAGTCTAAACTTGTTATGATGCAGTTTTATGTTCTTATAAAATCTCTTGGTTGGTCTTCCGCCGAAGACATCACTATACCTTGGGTGAGAATCCCGTTTTGAACTTTCGAGGTATTAAAAATACCACCGGCAATTTGGTCCATAAGGTTTGTTATCTATACCGTTTTGAAGTACAAAGTACGATTAAGGGTCGGCGTTTTTGTTCAATAATTGCATTGCGTTCGTTAGATATTTGAGAATATCGCCTCTTTAATGTAGACACCAAAGCACAAAGGTGGAAAACTAAACGGAGGTGTCTATTCTAATTAGACTTAGAGCACAAAAGCTGCATCTTTATTTGCATGCCAAGGCGCATGTATCTACATAACATACCGTAAACCAATATAAAATAGACGATGGGTCAAAACCTCGTTGACATCAACGGTAGTAGACATCATTGCTGAAGTAACTATGACTCTCTTTATTTCATTGCCATTCATTGGATATTGTACGCGACATCGTTAGCTTTAGTCAAAATGTTTCAGCCGTTGGAGGCGAGCCTGACATGAGATATGTAACGCGGCTTTTCGCTCCTATCGACAAGCAAAGCGCTCGCTCCATGTATATATAAAAACTTGCGTGAGATAGTTCCATATTCTGTGAACACCATATATCGACCCCGGTCAATCTTAAGCATAAAGAGCTTCACTGCTGAGAAAAGGGATAGTTTTCGAACATCATTTACCTCCTATATCATATAACAAGCGGGTTAGGTAAAAAGCAATTCCTTTGATAATATTATCCCGGTTCGGCTAAGGTCCACAAATCAACTAGAGAATACACTTGGTCATTAAGACGAATTTCCGACAACGCGCTTGAAGACTCTAAGCTAGCATGCCACTGCGAAACTAGTTTAACATAATAATAAAATATGGATCGAGTTATTTACGTAGAAACTGTATTAGATAGACAGATTTAATCTCGCTGGCATTCGTTCAATTCCGGGGGTTGTCGGAGTATCACGTGTATACTATAACAAACACATCATTATTTTAATGAGCCTATGACATTCACGCGAAAAGAGCTTATAATATTTTAGACAGAACATAATCTATAGGGATAAGTGCAAATGAGGTTTCGACGAAAAAGACTTTATGTAGTCTACTGTGAACAAATGCGTTGTGTAGAGAGGGTACGCATTGATATCACTATATTCTCAAATCAATAACAGATTTCACATCTGGTTAAATGTCACATTAATTTTAATTGGCGATCTCAGGTGACTATCTTCTTGCATACATAAACAACAGCACTAAGGTTATTAGCGAATACAACATACAACACTTTCTGTACGCTTGTAGGACAAGAGCATGTCGAAGTTCACAAGATCGCAAAATCAAAGTATAAGATAGGAATGCGCCTCTCACAGTTACGCGTACTACATACGTGCGGTAGCCATTAAGTATTTTGCAACACTTTTAGTTTTACCCACTCTTAAGCGAACATTAAAATGTTAGCCCTCTCGATTAAAGCCGCTATACATAGGTAGATAAAGCGTCAGTACATTCCGAAGCTAGACATGGAGCCAAGGCATTAACCCGTGATAAACAATGGACGGCAAGCTATTTATGGTGCTATTGTTACGTCTGAAGCTCGAGAGTTCCATTTTATGCTTGTGGCTACAACTGTACCCGACCGGACACATGCGTAAGACAGAAACCATTTTAAGTTAAGTTTACAGACATATGCAATACTACGGTTTATGCGTAGTAATGGCCGTATTATTATGAGCGTTGTGGCGTAAAATCTAAATGTCTATGGCCCGAAGAGAATCGTAACATCGAAACAGCACAAATAAACGACGTTTGACGTCTGCGTTTGACGGAGTGGAAGGGTTTTTCTACTTTGCTTGTACAGTAGGTAGCCGCATTCGATGAGCATAGGCCGCAGAACCGGAAACTGGTCAACGCTATTCTCACGAAACGAGAAACTATCGATTAGTATTAGTCGAGGAAACCTCATAGGTCTGCGCAAAGACACCGCTGGACACAAACACACATTGTGTTAATATCGACAAACAGTCATACAGGTACAGTGATACCGATACACAACAGACCTACCCACAAACTCACGCAAAAATGGAACCACAACTTGTACAGAGTGAGTCCGAGCAAACGGAAGAGCGAGACGGAGAAAGCGGCTACAGAAGCCAATATCAATGCAGGGCGAGTGAGAGAAGAGAGAGAAAACCAACATAGGAGGCGGTAACGCTACGGCTAAGCTCCATTGTCCAGAAAGCAGGACGAATAAGTCACGCTTGTTGATTACCAGCGCCTCTTGCTTATAATATTGTTTCTCTCTCTCTCTCTATCCATATATATATATATATATATATATATATATTCATCTTGCTTCTCAGCTGAGTGTGCTAGACGTAACCAGGCCGTAGGCGGAAAGAGGATCCTCGCGGTCGCTTGACTACCGTTCACAACCAACTCCTTGTCCACCTACCTACAGATTCACCCATGCATGCATACATCCATCTACAATGATGATGATGATGATGGTGCTGCTGCTGGTAGAACCGCTTACCACTAACGAACCACACAACAGGCATTAGAGCGACGCCTGTGGTGGTGGTGGTGGTGGCACCAATGACGAAACACAGAGGTACAACAACAGCAGGCACAAAAACCGCCCGTGTTGTGGCCCATGGAGCACGAACACAGCGTGGCCGGCCACGTATGATGGAAGCGGAGATTCATCGAAAACCGTAAATATTGGTTTGGCAATAATGACATTGCAAGCAAGTACAAGTGGATACAAAATATTTAGCTATAGCAACAAAAACAACCTGAGTGGGGGTGGATGGTAATGCACCATCTCTTATTATTGAGATCTGTGCTCCCCGTTTTTTTTCGATCATGGTCGATTTTTTTTTTAATCTACTCCTGGCATTCACCTTTTTTAATTTGGGAATCATGGAAACCAATTTAGGAGTGGCCGGTCTGGGACTCGGACCCAGGCCTCCCGAATGTAAGGCAAAGGCTTTTGCCACTAAGCCATCTTGCTCGGTTCTATTCAACAACTCTAGTAAGGAAATGTTATTGATTCCTAATATATAAAGAAATATCAAGCATATATATCTAATATTGTGATGATTTATTAATCATTTACAATACGTTTGCACACTCGGCAGTATTCGCCTTAATACAAATTGTGGTAAAAAGGTGTCACGTGAGGTTAAGAATCAGCTGCCCGTGTTCTTGCTTGATGGTAGCCCCCGCTCTTATGGACCCGGTGCGAGCGGTATATCCTCAAGGTTCCTTGCAACGTTAAGACGGCAAGATCCATAAGATTCCTCTTCGCAGATTCGGAGTCCCATACACCACTCATCGAGATAGTTTATATATATATATATATATATATATATATATATATATATATATATATATATATATATATAAGGATGTTTCGGAAGTCGCCGAACAAACTTTGTGGTCTAGTACAACTCGGCGAAAAAATGATTTTCTCCAAGAGAACGAGGGGCGGAAATTTCCCAAAAAAAATTGTACCCAGCATTTTGTCCGGACTCACCTTATCTAAATCTGCGACTGCGGGAGTCCCAGTCCTCATATCAACAAACCAATCATACCTGCGTGTTTGTAAGAAAAGTTTGCATCTGCTGAATCCCATTCCACGCTAGCTCAAAGCATAACAAATGTTGTATGTATGATAATTCTCAAGAAATTAAAGTCTGCAAATCTTATATTTCAGCTATCACGTTTAATTTCTCATTTCTTAGAAGACATTTCAGCTCTTCGTTACATCGAAAAAAACTTTTCGTCGCATTGTACTAGACCTCAAATTTTGTTGAGCGAATTTTGGAACAACCTTCCTTTTACAATTCCTTTTATCGCTCTCAAATTCTTAAGATATATATATATATATATATATCTAAAGATGTCAAGAGCGATAAAAGGAATTATAATAGAAAGGTTGTTTCAGAATTCGCTCAATAAAACTTGAGGTCTAGTACAATGCGGCGAAAAAAGATTTATTCAATATATATATATATATATATATATATATATATATATATATATATATATATATATATATATATATATATATATATATACAGGGTGTTTGGAAAAACCTTTTTCGCCGTAGTAGGGAATTATTAGAGCCTGTTAAAGCAAATATTTTTTTTAATTGAACATGGTCTCTGAGAAGTTTTGTTTTGGAGTTTGAGTAATATTACTAGCTGTTACTAGCCGACATAGGAGCACAAAATGTGCAATTGCGAGACAACCAGCCCTCTTATAAAAAAAAACTAACAACATCGACGTGCTCATGAGAAAATTCTTTTTTCTCATGAGAAACATAAAACGCCAGCCAGAAGATAATCCATGGTCGTTTGGAAAATAATTCGCAAAACATTAAGTTATTTTATTATCTTTCAGCCCCAATATCTCAAAATAATAACCCTACGACTATTTACAGCGCTGAAACAAACATTCTTTCGGACGTTATACAGCGGTATAAGTTTAGTCTCGTCTATTATCGCCATGCTTGGCCTTAGAGAGCAGCAGAGAAAGCCTGGCGATATGCCATGCTTCTGGCATTGTCTCCTCGTCATGATGTCGTCAAAGAAATCACAAAAATAGGTTGCCAAAAACGGCTCAGACTGTACCAATGCTCGTAGTACGCCTGGTCTGGCCCCTCACTCATTCCTTTCGGGAACAAGCGCAGGACCAGACTTACTTTTTCTATCTCAATTGGCAGGTTCATATCCTGTTCCAGTGTGAGCGGGCACTTTATAATTGCAGCCAGGCGTATCAACTCGCAGTTACGTAGAAGACCGGTTGGGTGACTTGTTACCTGTTCATCGCCGAACGGGTGGCTCGCCCCTCTACGACGTTGCACAACGTAGGCGGAGGCCTTCGTTTTGCTCTTTTGTGTCACTCGGAAGTTAATTATTGGCTCCCAGCAAATGTGTAAATCCAAGTCAGTTAAATCCTAGAATTAAAATATCTTTTAAGTAGGTTGCTTTTATTTCTAGAGCATCCTCCATCCCTACGTGCTTGGATCTCCCTGTGAGGCACATCTTCAATGCACCGAGGGCCGGGCATGTTGACGTATCTAGGGTCTTTCCAGCAGTCCTTGTGGCAGCATGGTCGGTGACTTTCAACTATGGTTTAATATATATTCTCAAATCCACCTAGCAAGGGTTCCTCTCACCGAGGTAGCATCCCCCCTCTAAGCATTTAATGACAGACGTTGTAGTGAATACTCGCCCGGCCTCTTATCTTCTATATCAAAAGCCAATATTCTCCCGACATCGCTGAGCTGTTTCTTTGTAAGTAACCCAGCCCCCCCCCCTCCATCCCAATGTCTTAACTAGAGCGAAGTGGGGGTAATCGAGAGTTATAAACTTTCTACGCTTAGTTGGCTTCCGCTAGGGGTATCGCGAGCCCACGATTAAATGGGCTAAAGAATCGGTCACGGTCGCATTCCACACCATCATTTGGCGCCGCTTAAAGGAGGTCAGGGCCATGTCATCAGGCCTCCTCCCATCGTCTCTGACTAAACCAGGAGGCTCCAAAATACACGGATTGCCTGCCGATCGTAGTCCCTCTGCTAAATGTCTCTTTCAAGGCTGAGTGGCGTGCAATTCTGCTTGAACACTGGGATAGGATAGTCCATGGTAACCTAAGGAGTCAACCTCGTCACCGCATTCGACAAGACTGCGAGAAAACAGGGGTACCCCAAGCAGATTCAGGTTGTCGCCCGTTACGTGGTGACCCAAAAGTAGAAATCCTGGATAGCGAAGATGTCAGCTGTGCCTGAACGAATGAATTTCACACTTGGTTGGGTTCAGCTGCAAACCACTGCAGGTAGCGAAACATAATATCATCTCCTAAGTCCTCGCAGACCGTACTAACGTTACCTCCGATGATCCCGTCGTCCAACTACCAAATGTTACGAGAACTTTCGGGACAGACTTTGACCTAGGCTTTAGCGGCCAGACCAAACAGAGGAGGGTCCCCCTGTTGAACCCCTATGAGCCGAAGTGACCAGCGCTAAGGGTAAAACCAAATGCAATGGATCACCGCAAGCCAACCTTACTTGGCGAGAAATAGCTGCATACGATTTACAAATGCTATAATTCTAATAGTAACACCATAGAGATTGAGTTTCACATAGGGAAACCATCACTAATGGCTATATACTTAAGAAAGCCAATTTGCCACGCAGTTGTCTGTGAATTGGGCCTAGGAAGCGGTCATCTGGCTTCAACGAGTGTTGCACAGACCCCACCAAAGTGGAGAAATCCAGCTGATGAGGCCCAACGGTTATGCTAATAACCTCTCTAGAATCTCTATGCATTACCGATGAACAAGCAATTCTTCCCTGAGGAGTTCCCCAGAGCAATAGGTCGATTATCTTCGCGAGGGCCGTACCTAGTCTGTCGTTTGAGCAGCTGTTCAAACTTTTTGAAAATTACCTAACAACATAGCGAACATCCAATTTTTTTTGGTAACGACGCTGCGGCGGCTGGTTTATCGACCACAACCTCATCAGACAGAAGAAGGCGGGCTGCCCCTGACACGTCCCTATCCGGTAGCGTGGCCAACACGACGTGTTTGATTGATTCCGCTCAGCACCAGCGCAGGACTTGGGCTCCAAGCGGTTCGGTGTAATCGCAGTACTATGCCCGAATGTAAAGCTTAGGCCAGCACCCTTTAAAGGATCCAGGAAACTTTACCATTCTTGACAGCTCAGACTTTATAGACCAAATCCATATATATAGAAAATATTGTGATGATTTATTAATCATTTACAATACGTTTGCACACTCGGCAGTGCTCGCCTTAATAAAAATGGTGGTAAAAAGGTGTCACGTGAAGTTAAGAGTCAGTTGTCCGTGTCCTTGCTTGATGGTAGCCCCCGCTCTTATGAACCCGGTGCGAGCGGTATATCCTCAAGGTTCCTTGCAAAGTTAAAACGGTGAGATCTATAAGATTCCTCTTCGTGACGCCGAGCCCCAAGAGCGTCCTCGCAGATTCGGAGTCCCATACACCACTCATAGAGATAGTGATGGATCCGAATCTGCGAGGTTTTTGCGGGTCGGGGAGCGCCGCTCTTAGGAACTCGACGTCATATTTGGCGATCTTGTCTTGCCGTGCTTTTGCCAGGTCCCGGTTCGGGCCGCAAACCTCGGCATCTAAAACCCAGACCTCGGTAGTTGTTGTTATTACGAGGTCGGGCTTTAGACCCGGTGCGCCCGGTCGACGGAATACTCGCTCACGAACCACCTCATAACCCCTTTCGCGGAGAAGACGCGCCACGCGATCACAGACGTCGTCATGTCTCTTTATGGTTTGTTTGTGTGTTATATCGCACATCTGAGCGACATGAGCCAACGTCTCAGGCGCATGACACCCGTGCCTACAACGTTTGTTGTAGCCCGGGCGTCCCCTGGCCAGTCTGGCACGCGTTGGTAGTGCGTTGATCCTGAGCTTTAGTAGGTTTAAATACTCCTTACCAGATAGGTAGGGCATACCCTTAATCCAGTAATGTACAAAGGGCGTTTCGTGTGCTTTTTTAAAATGTGCCCTATCGAACGTGTATATATATATATATATATATATATATATATATATATATATATATATATATATATACAGGGTGTGACTGGAAGGTTTTTAAAGCTTGCATGGGATTGTAGAGCTCGTTAAAGCAAATATTTTTCCAATAGAACATGGTCTCTGAGACGTCTTGTTTCGGAGTGAGATTGAAATTACTACAATTTGTGACACTGGTGTTTTTGTCCGACAACGGAGCACAAAATGTGCTGTTGCGAGACAACCAGTCCTCCTAGACAGAAACTAAACACACCTTCGTGTTCGTGATAAATTCTGCTCCATCCGAAGAATATGCAAGGCCGGTCAGAGGACGCGACACGGTCGCTTAGAAGAGAAGTCGACAAAAATGAAGTTTTTTATTAACGTTCACGCCAAATACTTCAAAATCATAACCTTACGACCACTTACAGCGCTAAAACGGACATATTCAGCCAATGGGCAATTCAATGGCGACCATTTTGGTACCAAATATATATCCATACGAGCTGTGGTTGCGGAGTAATTACGATTTTTCGGCGGGATGTCCAGATTAAGTGCATGGAAAATAACGCGCTGCGGCTGTCGCGCGACACGTCGGCGGTAGTGAACGTCGCCACACAGTCATTTTACATGCACTTAATTTGGACATCCCACCGAAAAATCGTAATTATTCCGCAACCACAGCTCGCATTGCCATAAGTTGACAAAAATGATCGTCATGAAATGCGCATTTGCTGAATATGTTAGCTTTGAACACGTGGGTGGTCGTAGGGTTATGATTTTGAGGTACTTTGGCGTGAAAGCTAATAAAGAACTTCATTTTTGGCGAATTCTCTTCTAAGCGACCGTGTCGCGTCTTCTGACCGGCCTTGCATATTCAGATGGAGCAGAATTTTATCTTATTTTTTTTAGTATTCTGTCTAGGAGGACTGGTTGTCTCGCAACAGCACATTCTGTGCTCCTATGTCGGGCGAAAACACCACTGTCACAAATTGTAGTAATTTCACTCTCACTCCGAAACAAGACGTCTCAGAAACCATGTTCTTTTGGGAAAAATATTTGCTTTCACCAGCTCTACAATTCCATGCATCGCTTTAAAAACCCTTTAGTCATACTCTGTATATATATATATATATTTTTTTTAGGTAGTTCTAGGGCTTAAAATGCATTTGCGTACGACTGAGTAAAATCATACCGGGATTGGCTGGCCCCTTAACATGTTTACGCTTAGACCGTGTGGGGCCCAGCCACCAAGCAGCAAGTCTCACCAGCTAGCCTTGGTGTTTGGCAAGATTCGAGCCGTAGGCTTGAAGCAATACCTTACTAAAACCCTACATATATGCACGCATTTGCCTGCATATATGCATCCTCCCTATGATGACCCTCCGGCCTGCGGAATCCTTGACACAGAAAAGTAATTATGCTCAGGCGGCGGGGAAGCCTTAGGAAACTCTAAATCGTTATGTCGAGTCGCGTGTAGCAAGCGATTTTGTTACGTCCTTCCACCATTCTTTAAATCCCCTCCGGAATGACCGAGTCATGCCTTTATATCTGAAGGGACGGCCTTTGTTCGCGTCCCCAGGGATCCGCTTTAATTGTTGTGTCGTATCTTTCCAGAGCCGACTCCGTTCCTATGCCCTTGAGATCACGCACGATGCCGTGGGATCTCAAAGGCTGCTTTAGCGTTTACCGTTCGGTACGCGGTAATAATACGCAAATGTAGCGTTTTTATTCCAGAATTACTGCTTTACTTGTAACAGAAGCAAAGGTTAGCCGTGCGGACAATCATCCAGGAAGGCCACATCATCCGGGACTTTGTTTCTCTGCCGCTCGAGCCCGTCAGCTGACCTAGTCTGGATAAGAACACGAAAGCTCATCCGCGAATGCCAGGAGCTCTGCCCCGGATGGGAGCCCTCGTAGTTGGAGCAACTACGCTTCAAGGCGAGGGTCCGAGGATAAAACCCTGCGACACTCCTGCCGTCATGATGCATTCGAAGCCGTGCGCCGTAATAGTTTCTTCATCTAGGTGGTTTAAGATCAGACAGTGCGGTACTTTACTCCTGTAGAACACTTCAAGAGTGGTGCTACAGCAAGATGGTTGACATGTTTTTTACATCCAGGAGAGCTGTGAGCAGAAGTCCGCGAGCCCTGGGCTTTTGATTGGACTTTTTTGATGGCTCTGATAGCGTGCGGCTGCGTCGGTATCCATACTGAAAGTTTGAGAGGAGCCCATAATCTTCAGCGAAATCTTGAAGACGCTACTCTAAGATAATTTCGAATGTCTTTTCCAGGGTATACAGTGCGCATATGGGTTCGTACGATCCGCTCCCTTTAGTGAAACGGACCGACTTCCACGCGAGAAAGCGGGTTCCTCAGAAGTTGTGTGAAAATCGCAGCTATCGTATCTAGAAGTTTCATCAGGAAACCCCTCTGTAACAGCGCTCAGGATCCCGCCAGGTCTAGGGCCTTCTCCCTCTTTGTGTCACGGCGCTAACTTTCTTCAATCAGGTAACGGGCGGGACTTCTTCTATGGCCTCTTTCAGGTAACGAGGTCGATCGAACAGATGTGACTGGGAAACAACGCGGAAAATGTTTTTGCTTGCCTTTTGCCCGAGAGCGTATTGGGATGTTTGAATGCCTCTGATGAGCCCGTAGGAACGGCCCCACGGGTCATCCTTGATCTCTTCTAGAAAGGTTCTCCAGGATGAAGCCTTGCTCTTAGCAATCTCCGTTTTGAGATGTACGGGTCTCCTTGTACCTGTTCGAGAGGTCTGTCATCCGATGAGTGGCCTCGCGTAGTCTGGGTGAGCTGGCGCCAGGCGCCGATGCTTGCACACGAACGGTCAGCAATCGCCTCGTTCTACCAGTACTTAGCTTCAACCGGTGCACGTATTAAGGCATTTGCAGGTCTCGGGTCATCATTGCAGTCCCTCTGCTGTAGTTGGCAGATTATTTCGGGACATTAACTAGTCTATCTTCGATCCAACTCATCTGGGCTCTGTCGTATCCACATTGGCTGAAACGGTGAAGGCGTGGTTGTAGGAGAGAAACAAGATGAAGTGGAAGCCAGGACGCTGTCGAACTCCAGATAGTGGTGATCACTGAGGGATCTCATCAATTAGCACTGCCCATCTCAATTTTAGCATGGCATTTACATGGCACAAAGAGTCGTAGGTCTACATTCCTACCGACGCCAGCTAGTCTAAGCGCTATAACAATAGTTTAACTCTTAGCGTTTTGGGCCACTTCCCTCGTGCTTTCAAAAGGAGGATCGACTAGTGCGTGAAGTATGCGCTTTTCCCTAGCTGGTGTCCTTGCCGTCCCCAGTCTTCCAGCGTCATAGTGGCGACCATGGTACAATCCAATTTCGCGTACGTGACGATGTATGTTCACAAACGTGTTAGCACGAGATAAGCGTCTTTTTAAAAAGCGCATCTGTGGTATGAGCGCTTCGTATGCTATACATCGTACTTCAGCATATATGTGAGATATGTCACTTTCTCGGCCTCTGTGTACCAGGTCATCGCGATACCGCAACAATAACGACTTTAAGGGACGTCGCGGCATGTGGCAACAAAAGTTGCGAGACGACGCTCTCGGAATTGGTCGAAGTTAGATCGGTTCTGTGTTTGTATTAGAACACTAGTTGCGCGATGGATTCGGTCATATCGAATGTTCTATCGGTCATCTTTGCTGATTGGTCGATTCCGACGGCCACCGTGGTAGCGTAGGTTGTCTCCTATGACTGCTGTGGGACGCGAATGAAGTTCGATTATGATGATGATACAGATGTTGTGGTTAGGACGCGACATGGAGGCGGTGGCGGAGATGCATATCTAGATAAATAGATAGCATGTCGTTGAGCGGGCCTGTGACAGCATTGTTGATGATGGCCACGCTGCGGCTACGGGCTCGATCGGCTGTTGTGTCTTTTTACTGGTAACGTGTTGTATCAACATCATAATAGGTGGCTATTCCATTGTGGTGTTAAGGATAGCTCCGTCACGATATCACAGCGACTCCGAGAGGTTGAAGCAGTGGAGCGCCTGAGTATATTTTTAGAGCTGTGGTAGAAGATGGTGACGATACCCAAGAGCTATCCATCTAGTATAGACGGGCTGACATTCACAGACAAGACCAAACCAGAGGTGAGAAGCACTGAAAATATCGAAGTCTTCAACCTCTCGAACTTGCTCGACTAAATTGTCTCACTTAGAAACAAAACTATCGTATGGTTCTTTACGCGGAGCCTTCAATCTTAATCCAACTATTTCAGCAACCGGAGCACAGCCCGACAGCCACACACACATATATATACAGGGTGTTTCACAATTAATTACGCGTATATTAAGGTGTAGCGGAACTTGTCCAAGAAATATTTTTTTGTCAATGGAATGAAGGACAAAAATGTCTTGGTTATTTAGGGGTAAGAGTGAAATCCATCTTTCAGTTTTGGCCGAGTAGAGTTTAGCAGCTCTGATGTCCCCTGTTGAACGGTTGAGCGACTTGCCGGTTTGTTGAGTAAGTTTGTAGGTCTTCGGGCCAAGTCGCTCCAGCAATTACTGGCCCCCGCTAACATAGACGCATGACTAGCGTAGTCCGCTCCTGCACAACTCATTAAAGGGGTTAATGAGTAAGTAACGGTTGCATTCAACATGAGATCCCGGTGACGGAAGACGGCTAACTTGAGCTACTCTCTCCACGCGTTCAATGCTCTAAATAACCTCCCTGGGCAAGGCGGAACCCAGAGAAACTCATGGCTAACTTTCTGGACTACCTCGCAACCAGGAATGAGAGTTGAGCTCCGATATATCCGGAACTTGAGCTTCCATTTCCCGAGGGTTGAGGATAGACGACTCACCTTCTCGAGATCCCGAACTTTGCAGATGTTACCGATCACCGAGGCTAAGTCACCCCAAGCACACCGTCATCCGAGTACAAAACATTTAGATGACACTATAAGGAGTTGACGTAGTCATTTACGAACGAGCAGAATAAGGCTCGTGTCATTTCTTGTAATATTCTAGTATATATGTATATATATATATATATATATATATATATATATATATATATATATATATATAAATCAGATTTTTTAGTTAATAATGGGATATTAGATATTGTCTCCTAGTGAATGTGACAACAAACTACACCAACCTTACGTACAGACCTGATGTCGGTCATCTGGGTAAAATGCCAAGCACCGCTGTAGCATTATCGCGCTTTATACGAGTATCCAATGAAAGCCGTTGTCGGAAATTTTCACCAGCAAGTGAGTTCCCTGTAGGTTATAATAGGTACGAATCACTTGAGGGTTTGCTTCAAATTTTGTAGCCATATCGAAGTAGCGGCACTGACAATAAAGGTATTTGTACATCGTCGTTTTATACCATTTCACCGAGGATATCTGGAGCCTAATAAACTACAGTATGTGTTAATAAAAAGTTGTCTCCTAGAAAGCAGACGTTCCGTGGCCACATAGTTCATGCGACCCGACGTCCCTGGATCTTCTCTGTGGGCTTCTTGAAGACGAAGGTGGTCATCAGTAAGCCCGCTACCCTAGGCGAGCTGAAGGAAACTATTTGGTGAAATATCTTAAAAATAACGCCCACGTTATCCTAAAAATTAATAAAACATGGACTATCTCGTCTAAAACATGCCAAACAATTACGGGTGGCAATCTTCTTTACATCTTACGACATAACGTGCAAGGTGGGATTTGGCATGGCGGGCGGAACGGAGACTGTCGTACATGCAGCAAGAGCTGATCCCCTGAGCAATCAAGCATCTGAGCAATTAAGTCCCCCCGGTACGGCACTCCTGAAGTTGGATTTTCGCAATGCATTCAACACCATCCGTAGGGATCACCTCCTTCGTGCGGTTCGCGATACAGTCCCGGAACCTTTCATCTTAGTAGAACACGCGTACAAAGAGCCATCCGTCCTGTTGTTTGGCGCCGAGACGTTATTTTGGCATCGGGCATACAGGAGGGGGACCCCTTGGGACCGGCCCTATTCAGCCTGGGGATACGTGAGCTGGTTAACTCCGTTCAAGTGCCATTCAACGCTTGGTACCTAGACGATGGCACACTTGGTGGACCGATGGTGGACTTGCTCGATGAGGTGCGCAGAGTCCTTGCTTTCGAGGCAGTCAGTGGTCTGGTGCTGAACACGGCCAAATGCGAGGTGTTCGCTCCGGAGACAGACCCAGACGATCCCTCATTGAGGGCCTTGCTCGAGCTGCTACCGGGGTGTAGAGTCGTGGCTGACCACGAAATAAACCTTCTTGGCGCACCGGTTCTGCCCTCTGCGATGCCGGGACAACTCGACCCCTTGATGGACAGATTGTGGGCGATGCAGGAACGTCTACCGCTTGTTGGAGCCCACCAGGGACTCTACCTGTTTCGCTCGTCGTTCTCCGCGTGCCGCATCGTACATATTTTACGGTCCATAGACTGCTCAGGCGATTTGAACCATCTTCTTCAACCATTCGACGACCAGGTGGTGGAGGCCCTACAGACAGTGCTGAGTCTAAACTTACGACTACGAGAGATGCGCCAGGCGGCCCTCCCCACGTCCATGGGCGGCCTTGGTCTCCCCTCAGCTCGATCCTTGGCGGGCCCGGCCGTGGCTGCCTCGATGCATGCTACGTCGGATAATGTCCATCGCCTGCTCCCGCCGGCGGCTCAGGCAATGTTCGAGGCGGCTCGTGACGATATAGCAACTAGACTTCAAGCTTCATCGCCTGGTCCCGATAGACTAGCCTGCCAGAGGGCCTGGGCCGAGAAGGCTCACGAAGCTTCGCTTAGTTCGCTGCTTGAGGAATGCAGGGATGATCAGGACAAGGCACGCCTTTTAGCTGTCGCTCGTCCAGGAGCAAGCGACTGGTTGCATGCACTACCCGCTGACTCACTGGGTACCCGCCTTGATGACCAATCCACCCGGATATGCGTTGGCCTTAGATTGGGGGCTGATTTGGTTGAGCCACACAGATGCTCTTGTGGCGAGCCCGTTGGGCGACTCGCCAGACACGGCCTGTCTTGCGCTCACGCAGCGGGCCGGCGCCCAAGACACACTGCCCTCAATGAAATGCTTGCGGAGGGCGGGGATTCCGTGCGTCCTGGAACCACCTGGGCTTTCAAGAGACGACGGTAAGCGCCTCGGCGGTATGACTTTGATACCCTTCTATAAGGGTCGTTCCCTGGTGTGGGATGCGACGGTGACCGACTCTCTGACCCCTTCCCTTGTCGGTCCCGGCGCGTCCCGCCCGGGGACTGCCGTTACGCGAGCTGAGACCTCAAAGATGAGAAAGTATGCGGACCTAAGTCGGGCGCACCACTTTTCGCCATTCGCGTTCGAGACGATGGGTGGCCCTGGGCCCCTCACGGTAACATTGATCTCTCGGGTTGGCGACGCATTACGGCAGGCGACAATGGACAAGAGGGCGCACGCCTTCTTCTCCCAGCGACTGTCCCTGGAGATCCAAAGAGGTAACGCGACCTCAGTGCTCGGAACTATGAGAGACTGGATGGACCCGGACCTTCGTGCCAGGGGGCGGGCAGGACTTCCTCACGGGCATGAGCGATAGAGCGACTACGGCGCGCAGAAAGAGCAACTAGGTCGACGAGCAGCAACGCTGTGAAGCATTTTATATATTCTTCTAAATTATAATGAAATAAATCTTTCAGTAACATAAAAAGGTTATATACATATAACCTATAAATGTTTTTGACATTGTTGAAAGTCCTGCACGTGCAAGGTATTAACTAATGTAACCCGATTTTTTATTGTATCTAGTCTAATTTGTCTTTGATGTCAGACCATTTAAAACCTTCACTTGTTGCGCTCTCTCTCGCTTGACTCTTGTCGCGCAGATTATATATATATATATATATATATATATATATATATATAGCGTGCCTAAAAGCATTCTCTCTCCTTCATAATAAAATATATATATATTTATTTTGTGGAGGAGGGTAAATGCTTTTACGCACGGTACGAGTGCGGGGTGTTCCCCCTCTCAAGCAGTGTGGGACTCGACCCTTGCGGTTGAATGTTGGTCCGTCAAGATCCCCCAGTCATTTGGCCGAGGTCACTCACGAGTTTCTCTACCGATCCGACGTGCTTGTCCCAAGACCTGCGAACCCGTTTGATTACAAGCTACGTCTTTAGTTGATGTCGTGAGCGCTATCCGTTCTCTTCTCTACCTGCCGAGCTCGGCTTTCTTTTTCATCACTGCAGTTGCCATTTCCTTACCTAGCTTCCATGCTAGCACAGTGCACGCACATTTCTGAGAGAGCTTTGCCTATTCGAAAAAGATAGCTTTGAAAGTCACCGTGGCCAGTGAGGTACTGCGTAAGGAAAAAGTTTATTTCTCCCGCCAGGCGGTCTATCCACTTTTTTATGTCTGGGATGAGCAGGCGAAATGAGTGGCCCGATAAGCCTCTGGGGATGGCGTCCCATTCTTCTTGCCGCAATCTTATCACTTTCTCCCTCCTCCCACGGCCCGTGTACGTTTGGGAGGATCTTGTCTATCGCGTTAGCTGCTTTAGCCGCCTTGGCCGTGCACATCCTGATGTGACTTGTGCCCCTGAGACCCTTGTCTAGTAGGAAATCAAGGTATTTGGCTTCTGTTGCTTGCTTGATCTCTTGATTTGCTACCATTAGTTTCCAGTTGCCTACTCTTTTTCTCCCTGTCAGAAGAATAGCTTCGCTCTTTTCCGGGGTAAGTTGTAGCCCAGCTCTGTCCATTCATCTCTTTGTCGACCGGTTAGCTATGTTTGTCCTTAACTCTAGCTCTTCCCGTGTATTTGCTTGAGTAATGACGGCCAAGTCATCCGCGTACGCAATCATCTCTACTCCCTGTGGGAGATCTTTCTGTCTCAAGTTTTCGCCATATGTTATGTTTCAAACGATAGGGCCCGGAATTGACCCTTGTGGAAGCCCTGCTGTCATGTCTGTAGGATAGCAGTGTTCGTTAAGCAGCGCGGGCATAGACAGCGTCGTTTGGATACAATGCCGAAGCAAGTTAGATACATGGCGCCAAATAGAAGATTCCGCCACCCTACTAACGAATACGCGGGAAGTCACTAAATGCGCGGGCAATCTGTGAGTATATAAGGAGGCATGAGAATAAATGAGTCAGTAGTCGTTGATGCGAGCCAGGCAGAGAACGTTTGTTGCTTGAGCGAGAGAATGGTGAACTCGTAACGGTCGCCGGCCAGTCATGGAGGTGGTGGACACTACAACTAGCGCAGCCGACAGGATCCGGAAGAATGAAAAGGCAGTGCAACAATGCCATAAGTCTGCCACCCCCACCTACGGTTCTGCCATTCACGGACCGGCCAACAACACCGTGGAGGAAATGGCACCAGGCACGGAGCCGGAGGAAGACGGCGAGGCAACGTCAGGATAGTGACGAAGCTAACCGAGATGTTCAAGAAACACAAGGGAGCAGCCGTTGCCGACGACGAATTCGGCAGCCGTTGCCGGCAAAGACCGGTGAAGAAGAAGTGACTGGTGGTGAAGTGCTCGACGTTCGGGGCCTGGGTTCTCCGGGGCCGGGGCCTTCTCATGCCTCGCTACATTAGAAGAGGTGCGTCTCGAATGCCAGATGGATCGCAGGAGGAAACGAGTAGGTGAACGAGGTTCGGGAAGCAGAGGGCCGCCGGAAAGAAGCGGATCAAGGCCGTCGGCAGGGCGAAAACGCGGAGCGGGTGGATCGTGCGCGGATGGAAAAGCCACGAGTACGAGACAGTCGAACAGGCCCTGACGGCCGCGTTACACGCGGAGAGGTGCGTCACGGAGGCCAGGATAGATTGCAGCACGACACGATTTGGTGAACGAGGGCCGGCGGAACGAAGCGAATCTAGACGAGCGGGCGCGAGTGGACTAAAAACAGGACAAACAGGAGTACGCAGACGGGAAAAGAACCCGTCTGTCTTCCAAGTACCTGTTACGGCACTTACAAGAACGGGAGAGACCGCTTCGCTTACCAGGGTGTCTAAAGCCTCTTTCCACGGCAGACTGTTAAACGCGTTCTTGACATCCAGAAGGACGGCCACAAGAATCTTTCGTTTTTATATAGGCAGACCGTGAAGCAAGTCAGTTTTGACTGTTATTCGTTGAATTGCTGTGAGAACTGATCTGTTCTTGCGAAATCCGTATTGGTTAGCCTATAGAAGGCCATACTGAACCGCAAACGCTCTAAGTCTGTATTCTATAATTGCCTCATACCATATATATATATATATATATATATGTATGGATATATATGAAGCATATACTATAATATTGTGTGGATTATAGGACGGAGTATACACTAAAACTGTGTGTCATTTTATAAGACTGAGTATATCATATATATAGCAGTATATATATATATATATAATATATTTAAATTTGCTTGCTCCACTGTTATTGCTTTGACCACCAAGCACGACAATGTCTAATCCTTGACCGTGTTCACTTTACGATTCGGAAAGACTAATTAAAATTGAATATAGAAACAGCGATACTTGTGAACCACCGGTATTGTGTACCGACAATCCTTGTGTCATAAGTCGTAGATTCGATGCCGATACGACACACAACGAGAACACGCTGCAGACTTGTTTTACGTTGACTAACTCAGAACATATATACGATATATACACTACGCATCACTGTAGGTGTCCCAAGTACCCTCCTGTGTTCTAAAACAACCTATATATATATATATATATATATATATACATATATATATATATATATATATATAATATATATATATATATATATATAATATATATATATATATATATATATATATATATACATATATATATATATATATACGACCACTACCACTTAAGGTTAAGCAGCGAGTGCAAGTCGGAAGTCTGCGACTATGCATCAGAGCGATGCATTCTACCCTGTTGGTCGTGGCCATAATCGTAGACTAGTATTCGCGGCGCGGGCGATTTAAAGCAGACAGCTGAAGCTGTCTGCTTGCTTTGCGATCTGTTGCATGGTGAGGAGGTGCATAGGCGGGTATGTGAATCAGAGTGTTTTAGAGTTGTTTGACTCTCTTGGTGTGCGATAGGTTGTGGTCGTGGCGGCTTTGGCAGCAGCTAGGCTCTGTTAGTTCGTGTGGCTGTCTGCATGTGGCTTTCAAAACAAAACACACACAAATCCGACTACTTCGTTGTCTGGCAGCAGAGGCAGTTCGTTCGAGTTGTTGATGAGGGTGTAACGTTGTTCGACCGTGTGGCTGTGAGGAAGTAAATGGCAGTAGTGGAAGGCGCCGATTGCCACAGCAGCGTCTAACTAGAAGAAGCGGGTGTTCTGTCCTGTCGTGAGAGCTGTCTCTGCTGCTGCTGCTGCATGTAGATCGATGCCTGCTGCTTGTCCTGGTTAGGTCCTGGATGTCTGAGCTTTGCGCTGATCTAGCTCGGCGGTTGTTCAAGGTGCCGGTTCTGCTGCTACTACCACAACTACAACTCCTACTACTACTACGACTACAACTACCATCATAACAATTTGTAGCTTTACCAGAGTTGCAGAGCGGGTGTGGATGGATGCCCAATAAATCGACCTGCACAAAACTGCGAACGGCTGCCAGTTGTCGAAGGAGGATTCGAAGTTGCGAGGGTGAGTGTGTTGCAAGAGACGTTCGTGTGCGTGTGTACTCTAGCTATTCGCTCAGTGTCGAATCGAATCGAGTCAGGTCAAGTCGAGTCCTAGTCACGACGCACACAATCGGGACAACTGACGACGACGACGACGAACCTCAAACGATGAGTATCGGCGCCACCACCGCTCGCTAAGAATTCATCAGAATTGGAAATCACTCGAATCTCCAAATTCGAGAGCGATTCTTTGTCGGGCACGTCACGTCATCGCCGTCGACTAATTCGCCTGTAGTCGCACAGACAGTTAGCTGTTGCACAGGAAGCAGCCCATACACAAGCCGACGACGCCACAGGCCGTTAAGAGCTAGCACACACAGGTCGCCGCGGAATATCGTCATCGTCGCCGTCGCTGCCGTCGCAATGAGCTATCAACTGTACCGCAACACGACGTTGGGCAACTGCTTGCAGGAAGCCCTCGATGAGCTGCTCAGCTCGTCCGTCATCCCCGAAGGCTTGGCGCTCCGAGTTCTGCAGGAGTTCGACCGGGCCATCAACCACGCGCTCGCCAACCGTGTCCGTAGTCGCATCTCGTTTAAGGTACGTAGTGGATGAACGAACAGCCACCGTTGTCGCTAGCCAGCCGCTTACCACGTCTCCAAGACGAACATCATCATTTTCATCATATATATATATATATATATCTAAATCCATCATCTCTCTCTCATATATATATATATATATATATATATAGATGGAGGCACAGCACGCATCATCAAATGTGAATGGTTTCAACTCAGTTGTCTCAGGTAATTATCAACAAATGTTTCCTGTTGTCAAATCGAAGAAGGTCTTTTTCAAATAATACTGAAATATTTTTAGTTATAAACTATAAAACGTTTTCAAATGCTCGTTGAGGGGCACAATCAAGTAGATTATTATTAAACATATATATATATATATATGTATATATATATATATATATATATATATATATATATATATATATATATATATATATATATATATATATATATCTAACAGGGAAGATGTATTTATAAGTATACGGGGTGTATCAACATTTTTTAATTGATAGTAGGAATTGTAGAGCTCGTTTAAGCAAATGTTTTTTCAAATGGAGCATGGTCTCTAAGAAGTCTTGTCTTGGAATGAGAGTGAAATTACTACAATTTGTGACACTGGTGTTTTTGACCGACATAGGAGCACAAAATGTACTGTTCCCAGACAATTCTTCTGAAGAACATATAAGGCCGGTCAGAAGATGCGGCATAGTTGCTTAGAAGAGAATTCGCCAAAAATTAAGTTCTTTATTAGCTTTCACGCCAGATACCTCAATAATCATTACCATATGGCCACTCACAGCGCCCATGACGATCATTTTAATACCAAACTTATGGCAATGCGAGCTGTGGTTGCGAAGTAATTCAATTCGGCGAGATGTCGAGATTAAGTGCGTGTAAAATGACTGTGTGGCAACGTTCACTACTGCAGTGTGTGGCCACACAATCATTTTAGCCCCTCAACGAGCATTTGAAAACATTTTATAGTTTACAGCTAAAAATATTTCAGTATCATTTGAGAAATACCTTCTTCGATTTGACTACAGGATACATCTTGATGGTAATTACGTGAGACAAGTGAGTTGAAATTATTCATATTTGATGATGCGTGGTAGTGTCCCACTACATGGATGTCTTCACTGTGTGGCTTCCACCGATCGAAATATTTTTCAAATAAGCTTTGATTAGTATTGACCGAACGTAAGCGTCAATGCCCCGTATGTTGGTCTAAACGTATTGAATTGTGTCAGCTCGCGTAAATAAAGCGTGTGTTGGTCTGTTACAGTGGAGTAGATACAGCTATATACCAAAATGTATATAGCTATAAATGAATATAACAAAAATCCTGCTGGAGACAATTCCGTCAGGGTTTACAATCGGTACTAACACGTATGTTGTGCGTGCATATATATATATATATATATATATATATATATGACTTGTTTTTTATTTCATTATTTTTGTCTATCCTATAGCATTTAGGTAGGTCAAGTTAGGTTGATGTTGACTATTTTCTGAGCTACTGATTTGATTTTTTTCCAGGCTGGCCATCTGGTATCGTATCGCTTCTGCGACAACGTTTGGACGTTCGTGATGAAGGACGTCGAGTTTCGCGAAGGCCAGGAGTTGGCTAGAGCTGAACGACTCAAGATCGTTGCATGTGAAGCCAGAGCACAGGGCTCGTAGGCAGTGGGCCCAATGGGGAACGACAAGGGCGACCACAATTAACGTCATCTACTGGCTAAAATGCAGTCGAGTTTGAATTGGCTTTGCATGCCGGAGAATCATGTCGGCCGGCGTCGCCGAACCCTCACGATATGAAGCATCACAGCCAGCAGGAACAATTAAGGATGCCTTCGTATAGAGTACGGGAAAAGAAGGGGTACATGTGTACACAACCAATTATTGCCTGCTACTAATTCTGGGAGTCATATCCTAGACATTACTGAGATGGTGATAGAATGGCTGCGCGTGTTGGCGTAATCAACTTAAGTCTTGTACTGGCCTTAAGCACAATGTGATTAGTGCAAGCCTTTTACGATATTTATATATATATATATATATATATATATATATATATATATAAATATAAATAAATATATATATATATATATATATATATATATTGGGATGGTACAGATATCCTAGGCGACAAAGGGCGCATCCGCACAGGTATATGTGATGGACTGCAAATTATATTTTAGGATATCTTAAAATTTTTGTCATTAGACTAAAGAACGGCATTTCTGTGAAGACGTGAGTCGGATGTCACTTTGATTGCCATAGCTGCGTCGTTCACCGAACGAGCCTATGGAGTCATGAACGATATTGCGAGTAAGAAAATGCTGAGCATTTGTATCAGCTCTTGTTAGAAGCGTTTGTATACCTACCAAGCTAATCGATTTGGTGTTCGGTGTTCTAAACCACCTCGCAGAGATCTCACAGCCTAAATATATTTTTGTTGTTTTTCTCTTCTTTGTAGGTATGATCAACAAACTACTGTCCTAATATATATATATATATATATATATATTATATATATATATATGGAAGAGACCCAGTTGTTTGATTAGATGTTTAAGGGGAAACAACACTAGAGAACACTTATATATACATGCATATATGTACATCATTATATTCTTCTTTGTTAAAGTTCAGATTAGCAAAGTAGCTGTATATCTATACATACATAGTCGCACATAACAACGAGGCAAACATTATTACTCATGAGGTCATTTGGGATGCTCGTTTTGTAATCAGCGCAGAATATAGACATTGCTTGTTACGAGTTAGCGCTTATGTTCAGTAGTGCATCATCTACGCCATCAGAAAGCGCGACTGTGAGAATCGCGCTGTTGTTATATATGGGATAAACTTTATTTTTTGATCCAGCTTCGATAAGCGTAGTAATGCTTCAAAATGTGGGACACTGATGGTAAAGTCGGGCCCTCCTGCGTAACAATCCTCGTCATACCCAAGCGACATGACGCCTATTGAGCTGAGATGACGCTCTCTTGGTTTGATCAATCTCCGGACTAGAATTATGGCAACGATTTTTAAAACTATAGCCGCAAATTTGCATTTGGTGACTTACATTGCTTGCCGGCAAGTCCACGTAACGTACACTATTAATCTAAGTATCTAACTGTGTAATAAATAATGTACAGTTGAATAAAGAAAAGCTAGTTATTTTATAGAACGTGCATAGAAATCAGCTTGCATTCATTAGAACACAGGTACACACCCGCACACACGTAAAAAAAAAATATATATATATATAAATATATGTATATATATATATATATATATATACATATATCTAAATATAACAACTGGACGCGACCGGCTTCTAATTCACAACAACACAAACACCATTAAAGCCGTTGTGCAAACGTGGGAGGTCCTTAAGCATCTGTTTTCTAGGCTAATAGAGCATGTATTTTTCGCTCACAGCCGAACCATATGTGCAACAAGCTCTTTGCAAATGAGAAGGGCGTCGAAACAGGCCAAACAAGTTCTCTAAGCCATTCGATTTCTGCGAAATGGAACGTGTACATTCATTGTGAGGTGGAAGCAGGTGATTGTAAAGACTGAAGAAAACATCGTTGTGTATGCGCTCTTATAATATGTAATAAAGCATTTACTAAATTTTACAAAATGCATGCATTTATTGGACATATTGGATGGACTATTCGACCCCCTCCAGGCATCGTCCACTATGGAGACGGCCGTTGCAATAACCGTCTTGATGCACCCCGTATTATCTAACAAATTGGGGTGGCTTCTATGAAAGCATATAGGCTAAGCCAAATTTACTTTAAAAGTAAACCGTGTATTAGTAGGCAGGATTAAGTATATTTTGCCTCATCTGCTTGTGGTGTTGTTCAGCTGCTAGCCGCACGTGTTTTTTAATGTTTGGGGCATATCAGAAAACAAGCGTTCTCCCACGCCAGCAAAAACTTAAAATCCAGGCGACTATCCAGTAATACGCTATATGAATTATGTTACTTACTTGCTTTGGCAGTCGTACTACAATTTCTGTTGGTACGTGGAGGGCTTCCATGAACAACAAGACGAATGTCGATGCAAAGAATGCTGGAGTAAATGTGATTGTCACAGATGGACAGAGCGCGCCACACAATTTGAACCGACGAAAGACAGATACGTTCAGTGCGGCCGCGCATTAGTAACAGTGTGTGATATATTATATATATAAATATATATATCGTTATGTAAACAGACCCCGCCGTCTGTGTGTGAGAACGAATGTAAGCTCCACCCACGCGAGAAAGGCCAGTATCGAGAAATAAATACGAAACTGAGTATTCTATTATTATTGATATATATTTGTTCCGCATTAGTTCTGTAACATAGTTGGCGCCCAACGTGGGGCAGTGTATTAATTAATTGTTACACTAATTGCGGAACAGATAGGCCATTATGGCAGATTCGATAGATCACCTCCGAGCAGTTAGGAAGACTACGCGCGCCAGCGTTTCTGCTTTACGCAGTGCTGTGCTGCAATTATGGCCCGAGGGGCAGGGGCCACCGGCCGCAAGTCCGCGGCCAACGACCAGCGAGTAGCTACATGGCTACTAAAGCTGGAACGTTTAGAAAAAAAAAGCTAGTTGAGCTAGATGATAAAATATGTGCATTGTCGGTAGGTGCCAGTGAAGACATCCTAGCCGAGCAGATGGCACGTTGCGAAGCGTACATGGAAATGATAGACCAAAGAGACGCTGAGTAGAGCATTCCGCGAATGACGGTTCAGCCGTGGCGCACGGCAAAATGAAGTTGATTTTAGATCGACTAGTCTCAATACAAGAATCCGGCACCTCGGGTGGCGCATCTTTGCCGCCGCCGAAGCTGCGGAAATTTGGTGGTGACGAACACAAGTTTCCAATCTTCATCGAAGAGTTTAGAAGTTTGGTTGATGAGAGAGAAGGCATATCAGATTTACACCGGCACAAGATCTTGCGTGATCTACTCGAGGGTGATGCAGCGAGTGCAGTCGCCGAGGTACCTCCAACCGCCGACAACTATCCGCATGTGCTCAACTATCTAATGAACAGGTATGGCCGTGTTGAGTCTATTGTGTGTGGTATACTCGTATATATATATATATATATATATATATATATATATATATATATATATATATATATATATATATATATATATGGGCAAGATAGCCAAGTTAGCGGACTGGTTCATTGACCACTCGGCATTCAGGAAAAACCTGAACGGCATGGCTAAGAGCATGGCAGAGACGCTTCGGGTCGCCGTGAGGGAAGCCAGGACGCAAAGAAGACCGCTCCGGAGACCACTGAGTCCGGGTGCCAATGTTCACTCGAGGATCGCACCAGATCGGCGGGATGAAAGAATAGCCGCTCTTAGGGATGCTTGCAACACAGAGGAGAACATCAGATACCTCCTTGCCGAATTTTGGCCATCAACCTCTTACACAAGAGTAACACACTTAGGGACTAGAATCCTAAAGAAGGCCCCCCTTCGGATCCTGATGGCCCAAAACAACAACCCATTAGACAAAGCTGTATGGCAAAGCATGGCCTGCCAATTCCAGGGTAAGGCCGGGGAAGCCGGAAACAAGACAGGTGTAGTCTTGCACCGTCCTATAAGCAATACGGAAAACGACGACAAGCCTACTACTACCACTTTGATGGCACTTCGACTCCCAAGGACGCAACGCCCATCCAGAACATAAACCTCCTGGAGCAAACGTTAGCAAAGGCCAAGGTCCTCTCGGGTTCAAGGAAGCTCAGCCTATCCGCTGCGCCATGACCAGTCAGGGGGAGCAGGAAAACTTCTCAAGTGCCTACACCTTTCCGTTACCTCCCACGACACGCAGCAACACCCCAGAGAGCGTGAAGAGAGGCAGGTCCCCACAACAACCTTGCCTCTAAAAAAAGAAAAGAAAGACCTTAGCGGATCGATTCGAGAGCCGCGTACGAGGGTGGACCCTAGCGCACACAACGTCAGGGTCAACCACGTCTAGCAACTACCCAGCGGAGACGTAAGACTGGTAGTGGCGGAGGGGCAAAAAGAAGGACCAGTACGTTCCTTCAAGTCCTAAAGTTAGCCGGGGCAGCAGACGTGAGCCTGGACCGTTCCTTCTTGCGACGCCTGCTCATAAAGGATATCATCAAAGGCACCTCCGCCGAGAACATCGAAAGAGCTCTCCACAACACGGCGTATTTCAAAGAACAATTGACTGTCGACTCCCCTCGTCCCGAAAGAGGACGACTCTGGTCCGAGCGGCTCCGGCTGACCGGCAAGATTCTCATAATGAAGCAAATTCAAATGAGGTGGTCCTCGTGCTTCATTGCGGAGTGGATCAGGGTCCCGACATGACAACGGTGCCAACGTGTGGGGTACTCTACTCCGTCGTGCACCTAGAAGGCGGTCAAAACGGAGCGCTGCCACAAACGCGGGGCGCTGAGACACCTCTCTAGGGAGTGCGCAGCAAAGCCATTTGCAGCGAAGAGGGGCTTGCAGCCAGCGCCGCGCCAAGTTCAGAGAACAACTAGAGGAACTTCATCGCCGCGGAATGTGTATCCTCGTAATTTCATAGTTACCACCTAGCTATTCTCAGCCCATCGCACCTAATATTGACGCGGCATTTCCTCTGCCTCAGAAATTCGTCTTCGCGTATATCCCCGGTGTTTGCTCGTATTCAATCACCTAAGTCTTTTATAAATTTTCTTGTACTTTTGCTGACCGGGCCTATTGTTTCCATTGTAATCGGCATGAAATTCTATCTAACCCTAACTCTGTGTATTATTATTATTATTATTATTATTATTATTATTATTATTATTATTATTATTATATGTATACTCAATATGAGTGAAATAAATATGATGATTATTATTATTTTAAAAATGTGAGGTGTGAACGTGTACTCCCTGTCTTCTCCTAGCTCCTTAATATTATTCCATGGCACCGACAATACAACCGGCGTTTCCTCGGCACACTGCAAGCAACAGCAGTTGCCGTAGAAACTCGCCTTCGAGCCTATTGCCTGTGAGATCTGTAATCCGTTTGCCCAACTCACTGAAGAATCTCTTGGTTCCCTTGCCTTTTTTTTTTTGTAGAGGACTAACTGGAAAATGCGGTTGCACACGCGGGCACCGCGGCAGGGGAGCTCCCTGCAGATGCGGGCCGGTAGTGTGGGGCTCCAACCCACTAAAAACCAGTCATGTCCCCGTCCCCCACACTGACTGGGAACTGCGTTGCGCATATCATCAAACAGAGGTGTATAGGAGGGCGCCACTGTGCAGGACACTGTAGCATCCCATACTAAGCATTTGCCTTTAGCCCATAGCGGGATTGTTACATTGTGAGGTCTTTTGTCGTCATAAATACCTAATCTAGGCTCGAGCGTGCTTAGTATACCAGCCCTGCGTAAGGCTCTTCTTATAATTGCATTTCAGCGCGTCTAGAAACTCTGCCATGGCTTTTGATGCAGCTAAGAGGGTGAAGCCCATCCTCAGTTACTGTGGGAGGTGTGCACCAGTGATACAAAGTATACGCTATTAATGTGAAACTCTACTCTGTAAAATAACTATAGAATAAGAGCGTTTAAGAAAATTATTGATATAGTATCCAAATTTGCTATGGCTATGAGTTTCAAAGTCGCCGTCTGTCCGTCACGTGCTAATTAATGTATTTATTGCGAGTGAGTATTTAATTAAATTTCACTGGTAATGAATAACGGCGGCGACAGCCCAGAGCCTATGCGACTTGTTAAATTATATAGGTATCGCGGCATTTCTTTCAATGCCAATTTCAAGTTTACATTGCATATTGGAAAGATCGCTAAACACACTTTTGACTTGGATAACCTGATCAATCAAGTCTTTATCGAAACAGAACCTGAACACCTTAAGTCCTATAACACGAAAGTAGTGTCCCTATATTTCATCGCCATTTCAACAAGGCAACTTACTACTGTGCAATCAGAATCGTTTCACAAAGCCGATCGGACGGAGGTGCAACTTAGATCAAATATAAATTCCCTTGCCAAGTGGACATTTCTGAGTTCATGTCTCGAAATTACATCAGTTTTTTTCTGTGTACGAGACCTAGTATGAACAGACATAAAAATGTTTTTGTTTAAGTTTTGCCGCACTTATAATATCAATGTATTCTGTCGCTATGTAATTTAAAAAAATACAACACTTAATTTAATATGTTATAAGCAGGACTTTTATTTTTTTTATAGAAATGCGCTTCGTTCCACTTATGATATATACTAAACGATTGTGATAATGCGATTAATTAAGTAAATATGCGTTGAATATCTTACACTTATGGCAGTCGAACATCATATTTAGGCGCGGTGTGTGGTATTGCACATTGCTTATGTGCAAAGCAGAAAGTCGGATTTGTCCTAGACAGTTTAACATAAAAACACGGCTAACGTTTTTTTTCTGCCACGCAAATAAGGACGTGTTAACCAGAGCATTGTTATGATGAAACATGATCTTTTAGCAGTAAAGAAGTCGATCGAGACGTTTGAACAATTATTGGTGTACATCAATGATTTTACCTGTAGGCAAACAAGTGTTGATCAATTAGTGGCAGAAAACTACTTTGTTACTATTGCTGCATAACTAAGGGCACTACCTACACTCGGCCTCTCTGAGCCAACATGACGTGGATAACGTGGCACGAGGACGCCACCAAACATAATGCCTGAAAATATAACAAAGGAAGAAAACTGTTACGAATATGCGCAAACGGTTAAAAAGTGTAAAATAGTACTGCTCTTTTGACTTAGATGTATGCTGATCGTGCGTAGGACTTACATCTGTGTCATGTACGGTTACGAATCTAAGCCACAAATATTGTGTTTTCTAAATTTTCTGCAGGACAGTGTGCGCCCAATCCACTACGATTTACCTACAATTTAGGTATGTGACACAAACTCATTTGGAGGGTAAACTTTGGACGTGGTCTTTCTCTTGCTTTACAACAACTGCTGCTATGCTTATTTTAAACGCTTGGCACATCATGATTAGGCGCAGTGTGTGGTATTGCTGTGCTTGAGACGTGCTATGAGATTGTTTGGAGAGTGTTACTTCTAAATTAATTTTATCAAAATATGTATTGCAAAAATGAATTTTATCTTAATATCTATATATGTATGCAAAAATAATTTTATCTTAATATCTATTTATGTATGCGAAAATTAATTTTTCTTTATATGTATTTAAAGTATATGTATGAATATATATTATTATTGGGTCACAAACTTATAATTCTTGAAAATTTAAAGCTACGACATGTGCAGAATGGCGTAACTTTGAAACGAATTTTACACTCTAAAACGATCGAAAGAAAAGTTACCATTCATGCACGCGTATTGAAGAAGAATCAACACAACAAAAAACGGTTTACACCAAACAAATGATTTTATGCCATCCATAAATCTGGAATGTAACGGGGTAAAGTGTAGCCATAATTGACAAAAGTTGAACGCTTTATGCATACACACCGCGGCCGCGACGAGCACAGCTTCGTTGTAATCCTTAATGAGCATACCAATGCCTCCGAGTAGATACATTCCAAAGCCGGCGCAGTGAAGAACCATAAACTGAAATATCGCACCAATTAGTCCCCTAGCTGCATGTGCCGTCATTGCTGCAGGCGGACCCTAGCACTAAATATATTTTTTATGGGACCGTCTTCTCCGGACGACAAATCCATTTAAATTCAGTAATTCCTCATTGAGCTTTAAATTTTTTTATACAGACACATTTTCAACAATTAAAGGCATTTTGCAAAAAAAAACCATCGCCCGTGTCTGCTGTATATATACTGAATTTACGTTTTTCGAGTAAGATCTCATATATATATATATATATATGAGATCTCACTCTAGAAACGTAAATTTTATATATATATATATATATATAACTTATAATAAATATAACAAAAGGAATTGTACGACAGCAGCTGCTACAATATGATATATAAAAAGCTACATGAGATCTTACTCAAGAAACGTAAACTAATGAAGTCTAAATGGGAATTGAAATTTGCGTACTTGCTTTTATACCTAAATGCACGTACCACCAGGGATTCTAGTGTGTAATAATAACTTACAAAGAACGTGGTAGGCAGGATGGTACCGGTGATGGACAGAAACGCCGCGATGATGATGAGAGACAAAACAACCAGGAAACAAAACGAGGTCAGATTGACGAAGTACAGCGGTAGATTGTAGGCGTGTGCAAACGGTCGATCTCTTGTTTGAACGGTCAGAATGAAAATAATCAACGCAAACACCTGGAGACAAACAAAAAGACATGAACCACAGACATTACTGCTCTAGTGTTCATTATAGCTTTGCGAATATGACGCTTTTTTCTATAGGGAAAGCCTTACCAGGCTTTTAGTTGAAAATTGTAACGCCCGGACAATATGTAGAAACGTAAGGCAGAAAAATACTTTCTACTCAAATTACACTAGAAGCTCTATACTGTGTCTAAAAAGACTGAGCCATATGCGATGAGCAATTTGTCGTGTTAGAGAAGGTGTATCGATATCCACGTTTATTAGAGTTGCCTGTTTCACTAAGATAAACACGCTCTTTGTAAGCAAATATTTCATTAGAAAGAAAACAAAGTAAAATACCGACCCAGTGATCCTTTTGTACTGCAAGCATGTCTTCTTAAACCTAGTCTTGTCCAGAAAGAAGGCTCGAAAACGAATTCTGAAAGCAGCCGGCCTGTTTCGCAATGCTCGATACCACCTTTGAGAAAGTTTTAGTTATCCAGTTAACTATTTCTTAATTTTTTATGCTTCTTACTTGACCCTGTCCAGCACGGTTTCACCACCGATCGGTCTACGCGTGCTTTTGGGTATGACCCAGGATTGGGCATTCTGCACCTTGTACTTATTGTAAACTGTATCTAGTGAACTGCAATGCCGAAATTAGCAATATATTTATAAATGTAACATGTGCATTATTGTTAAAAAAAGATCCACACAAACCGCTTCACACTCAAAACTAGTTTAACTTTACTTTATTCACTGCTTACTTTGACTCGTATTGACACACCACGAAATACTTGGTAACAAACATTGCCCCAAAACTTCACCTTATATGCACTAAAATTTAGCCGCGCTTTAACACTACACAACACATAATACGCCAACAATGCATCACAAGCGTTTTCTTTTTAAATAGAGTGACGATTTTAATTAGATAATGTTAACGAAGCGGAAACAGGTCGCGAATTAAGCTGGGATGAGGGTGTAGAAGGTCGAGAGGAGCTGTGGTGATGGCGTTTGAGAAGTTCAACCGTGGAAACCAGGTGATGGGGAGAAAGACAGTAGAGAGCGACGGCACGTAGACTGTAGAAAAAGATAAGAGGCTGACACAACATGAGTCGGCCGGGAGGAAAATAGAGCTGGTTGGCGCCGCCAAGCGTCGCCACTGTACTTGTGGTAATGTTTCTCAATAATGGGGTCTTTAATCCCAGCTTCACGGGCACATCTCTGGCGTGCCCATTTTAACCATAGTTGTCGCGGTGACGTTAGATTGATACTTTTATATCGGGGCGTCTATTTTGACCATTGGTGTCAATACACTGAGCGCAAAGTTAGACAATACTCAAAGTTACGATAGGACATGACAGAATTCTTAAATTAGCCAACATTTTATGGTGAATAAACTTGTAATTCCTGCTTCGGTCAGTACCTGGATTACCTGTGATCACGAGAATGGAGAGACGGTCAGCTTGATATTGTCACGATGCTTCTCCGTCAAATGTAACAAGGGCGTTAAGCTGAGTTAACAGGAAATATAGAACACAGTAGAGCAGTAGGAACGACAATACTTGCGTCGCGAACAGACAAACAATCATCTGGTACGTAGCACGGCCGAGGAGAGAGTGGTCGTTAGCCCACCATTAATCGGTCTATTTATTGGTGCACGAGGCACCGCGTCGTACCGATACCCAAAAAAATGCCAGATTCGCACTAACACCGGTCAGAAGTTACATCGGTTAGCGTTTGTTTCGTATAGGAACACTGGTCAGGTTGAGGTTTGGCTTGGATTGAGCGTCTTAAGTCGATCCCCTCCATGTGATTGTTTCGTGTATACGCTGAGACGAAACGTTCTGTATTTCAAAGTGGCCGTAAGTCTATTTGGGAAATTATTGTTTTTGCTTTTGGGTACTACCATATGCAGGTCATTGCACCATACCTGTTGCGGTAGCCAAAATTAAAAACAGGCTGCTTAATCTTAACAGCACAGATTTAAATAAAAAAACATGTCCACGTGGTTCAATTGGGCTGCCAAAAATGCGTCGATGACATTTATACTTGAATTAACCGGAAAACAAACAATATTTGGAAACTTTATATACATAAAAAAAAGTTGGCACGGACATTTTGTGGCTAATGTAATATTGGTAGGTGCCATATACTGAAATGCATGGAACAACCTCCCAGACGCTATTCTCCTTGATCGCGTTATGATCTGTGCGGGAAAAAATGGCGTAAAATTGCACTGTTTTCGTGAAAATTTTACTGATGCTTGCTGAATAAATAAAATTCTAGGAATCCAAAGAATTTTTATTTATGAGCCGTTTACGGTCGGCGCTTGTTGGGATCAGCTAGCAAGCGTGGGTAAATGACTAAACTGATGAAGGTCTCTAGGCGAAATGTCGCGTTTGCAGGACGGATACTGGAGGGCGGATTATGTAACTCTGGCAACGTGTGGACGCATATTATTGTGAAGCAAAACTACTTCAAGAGCATTGGTCTGGGAGGAAGCCAATAATAGCTGGTGCGTAGGCTACGGAATGTCCTCTAGTACACGTCACTGTTTGTGGTTTTGCCCTGATCGAGAAACTCGATGAGTATCGAATCTCGGACGTTGAAAAAGACGGTAAGTATCACCTTGCCTGCATAAGATACAGCTTTGAATGATTTCGAATGCAACACATGCTTCTATCGCATCTCTCCCGCTTTGTCTCTGCCTCGAAGTGATGACACCAACTCTCATCACCGGTATCGATCCGCTCCTACTAGGTCGTTCATCTTGTCAATGTCAGTCGTCGAATTTTGCAATTTGTATTTATATTTATATAAAATGCGCCCTGTTTGGCTATGTAATAACGAACATATGGTGGCTTAGTGGCAAAGCCTTTGCCTTGCATTCGGGAGGACCGGGTTCGAGACCCAGACCGGCCACTCTTAAATTGGTTTGCATGATTTCCAATTTAGACAAGGTAAATGCCGGAGTGGAGTAAACTTAGCCATGACATGAAAAATCCGTACACGGGCAATTGCCTTACGGGAAAATCTAAAAAAAAATTGTGTATGACAAACATGGTAAAAATGGTTTATGAGCATTCTCGCTGGAGCTGAGAAAGCGGCACGTATTCAGTACAATCAGATAGGTGATACAGGGGACATGGACCGCCACAACGACGGCATCTGCAGTTCTCTTTAGGTTCGTGAAACCCAGAAGACCGGCAAAGTAGATGATGAAATCCATGAACTGTAGTGAGTAGTGATGTGACGAGATGGGCGGAGAGACTCCTTCCAGGCCTGGTTAGTCATAACTGGTGATAGATCAAATTTTCTGGGAATTAGGGACATTTTTTGAGAATGCTCATGCCAAAACGTTTGCAGGGCAACTGTCTGCGGTAAATTAAAGCGGTCTACGAGTTCACCAATAAATGATATTGAGCCCGCGAGCATGTATACTAATCTGTCAAGCGAATTCGACGGAAGGCCAAGTACTCGCTCTAAGAAAGCTGGCTTTACCCTATCCAACTGCCACAAATGAGAAGTGCTAAGACGTTTCCATGTCACTTGGATACCGTAAGCAGCTACGGATGTCGCTTTGAGCGTGAATACGGCCACGGCAAACGCCATGTTGTGCTGTTGAAATACCGCGTCCCTAGATGTCTCACTACGTTACCAGCGCGGCACTAAATGTCAACTGATTTAGTAGTGACGATGTACTTTTTCATTTAAACACTTCTCACAGCCTGCTGCCAAACTTTAAAGATCATTTTTTTCAGTCTCAACGCTCGTATATTGATACACTGAATCAGTTGTTTCTTTAATAAAATACTATAGTACATTATTTGTTATATTATGAAATATTATGTATGTATGTATATATATAATATTATATTATGTGTTATATTAAATATTGTATACTATATTAAAAACAAATATATATATATATATATATATATATATATATTTGTTTAGGAGTGAGGATGAAATCTATAAAAGCAGTTATTCTGTCTTTTTTCTCCTACATAGTTGTGCAAAATCTACGTTTGCGGGAGAACCAGTCAGCGCACAAAGGAACCGATTATACCGGCGTGTTTGGCGAAAAATTCTGCACAATAAAGTATACATTACTAGCTTGCGTAGCAAAAAGCGAATAGCCAGATTAAGGAAAGTCATAAAAAGTCAAAATGTTACGTTAACGCTTTTTTGTGCAACATCGGATTTTTTTCCATTACGACCAAAAATGCACGTCCAAAAGACTACTCTCAGGCAATAGCAGATTTAATGCCCACTACATTCGTACCAAAGTGATGGTGCTGCGTTACGTAGTTGCCAAGTGACTAAGCTTTTTCGGCAGTTATAGTTGTTATGTTTCACGTTGAAGTTTTCACGTCCAGAACCGTAGCATTTTGCCAAGACGTTTCCGCCCCTCTTTCCATTAGAAAAAATTATTCTCTTGCTGAGTTCTACCAAACCTCAAAATATGTACCTAACTTTCTCATACACCCTATGCAAGTATGCATGCCTTTGCTTTCGATATGACTGTCGAAAAAGCTTAGTTACTTGGCAACTACGTAACGCAGCACCATCACTTTGGTACGAATGTAGTGGGCATTATATCTGCTATTGCCTGAGAGTAGTCTTTTGGACGTGCATTTTTGGTCGTAATGGAAAAAAATTACGATGTTGCACAAAAAAGCGTTAACGTAACATTTTGACTTTTTAGGACTTTCCTTAATCTGGCTATTCGCTTTTTGCTACGCAAGCCAGTAGTGTATACTTGTGCAGAATTTTCCGCCAAACACGCCGGTATAATCGGTTCCTTTGTGCGCTGACTGGTTCTCCCGCAAACGTAGATTTTGCACAACTATGTAGGAGAAAAAAGACAGAATAACTGCTTTTATAAATTTCATCCTCACTCCTAAACAAAACGTTTTCCCGGCTTCCACCCATTGGCAAAAATGATTTTCTCACCGAGTTTGATCATACCCTAGCGTTTTGGACACACAAATAGGAACACCCTGTATATATATTCATTCAATGTTATCATTCATTCAAAGTCGTAACATGATGTAAATATAAAATTATTTCTACATTTAGAAATATTAATTACCATAAACAATTTGTGTGTTAAGCCCAAAGAGACAGCCGATACAATAGCTAGCTGAATAGTACAACGCTAAGCGGTGCCGAAAAAAATGGCGCCAAAACAACCGGCCTGTTGGAACCTGCGGAGATCCAACATCGGGGGCGGGGAACGGGACATCAACTAATCATATATATATAAATCTCTTAGTTGGTTAATTGCCAGTAACATTTGTAGTACAAAAATACATTATGAATATATTTAACTGCTGTTAACGATAGATAATATATTTTTCAATGTAATGGACGGACCAAAAACATCTTTGCTCTTTTCTTCCGTACCCTAGTTTTAATGTGTGAAACGCATAGTAATAACTAAACGTTTAACATAGATAGCTCCTACGAACCACTAAAATATTTGCATCTCTCGGCTCTGTTAATAAAAATTGCAGCAGATTCTTAGAAGGTGAATTGATTTTTGCATAAGAGTACAATGCACGATATCTTACGATATTAGATCTCCATTTAAACAATTGCAGTTATGATTTATGTATTTATATAGAGTTTCATAGGCTTGCTAGAGTTAGCCACAGAGTCATAATTTCTAGTGTAACTTACGTAGAAAAAATAAAATGGTGTTTTAAAATTTATGACCGATACTACTGAATTTAGCAACAACGCATTAACATATTGAGATACTTTTTGGATGGCCTATATATAATCAAGGACAAATCGGCAAATTTTAATGCATCGAATTTCATCGTCAGACTGCAATCACGTTATCGTGCGTAATGCTTTGATCGATCAAGGTCTACCGGTTTCAGGGAGTGCAAGTTCGGCGGCTTACTGAGTATTAACAACGTGTTGACTAGTCCCGCTGGAAACCTCTGTAGAGAGAACATTTTTGTTGAGGAAAACAATTTAGGCGGAGGTTCCTGCACTTGTACTTTTTATGAAAGGTGCCTCATTTAGACAACGGGGCGGATTCAATTGGTGGACCAATGACAACTCGCATGTAGCCCTTAAGCACACCCAGGATTGCTTTTTTGCGATAGATTAAACTAGTGTGAGTGATAGCAAACAACTACACTATTGGCGCTTATCTATCGCCCTAAAAGGCTCAAAGAGAATAATGTTATATTTTTTCTCGCAAGGTTGTACTAGAATCTTTGGTAGACATACCCGTACGTACACGCTCCAAAAACGTTGTTTTAACATGATGGAGAGCCAGCACATATGATCCTGCTGTGCGGGATTAGTCATGGCTTGACCTACAATGTGACGGCTTTCTTTGTTGAAAAAATGTCATTCACTTATCGATGATTTGGTCGGCAGATTTTCCACTGTTGCATCTATATGGTGAGAGCCGTATCTTTCGTCGCTGTTGAGTATCTTTGTTTGAAATCCATTCATTTTCGGCCAACGATATTGGCAACCAACGATCGTGGCGGCATTCATCTCGCGCGGCAAAACCTAACAAACACTACCGTACGAGCTCAGTTGCACGACAACCACGTCTCGACCGCCATCGCAGCAATACAGGCTACACAGTCAGCCGTCAGAGAGACGGTGGCTAATGCTTGTGTCTTCTTCTCTTGTTGTAGCATAGTGCAGCAATTCGGGGCAACAGTGGCATAGACGAGAGCTTACGGCTGACAAGATAGTCAACATCCACCATATATATATATATATATATATATATATATATATTGTCCTGGAGACGCTTTACATATTTGAATGTGTGCGACAAAATCTGTGTAATCGCTGTAGACTAGTGTCATGTTATCCAGTCATATCAGTAATATATTTAAAAATGCAAAACAAACCCTAGCTATATGCATGCGCTCAGTTCCGACCTTGCTACCGTTAAACCTTAATTAATTTACAACCACACATTTAAACAGTATGAATTTCGTACAGATTTCGTAAATTTATGTTTGTAGACCACGAATTGCTAGAAAATGCCCAAATAGTTAAACGTAGAAGGCGTAGAATACGGGGGAAGTGTGCTGCTCACTAAACCCGGGCTAGACGGTTAATGCCCCGGGCCTTAGCAACCTGGGAGTACCGTCTGGGACGCCTGCTGCATTGGCTTAATAGGCATAATGAGGGCGAGATCACCACATGAACGCAGACCGCCTGTCGGGAGGACCATCTGGCTCCGCTGCTGCCCTTCGCAGCGGTGGGGCCCCTCTGCCTTGGAGTGGTCGAGCGTCCCTTAAGGGGCGTATTGTATATTCTGGGGTGTAACGCGGAATCGCGGGGTGATCGCGTCTAATCGGTAGGGCGCAGTTGTGTGGTACCTCCATTCGGAACCCCAATAGGGGGAAAGGTGGGGGATCCGCCGGCCTGTCTATTCGGGCTGGCGGGCACTCCCGTAGAACCGCGCGTAAATCGCGGGCGGCGGGAGTGTAAGTATATCTTTCTTTGATAAAAGGCTAAAAAATAAAAATTATGATCTCGGCTTTTGTGAACTTTCTCTAAAAAACTAAAATTCTATTTTCTCAATTTTTAAGATAGAATTAGGACGGAAATACATAAAATGAATGTACGTAATTCAGAACACACGCACACACACATGTATATATATACAGGGTGTTGCAGGAATATTTGAAGCGCGATATACAGAATTGTAGAGCTCGTTAAAGCAAATATTTTTCCAATGGAACATGGTCTCTGAGAAGTCTTGTTTCGAAGTGAGAGCGAAATTACTACAATTTGTGACACTAGTGTTTTTGCCCGACATAGGTGCTGTTGCGAGACAACCAGTCTTTCTAGACAGAAACTAAGCACACCATCGTGTTCGTGATAAAATTCTGCTCCATCTGAAGAATATGCAAGGCCGGTCAGAAGACGCGACATGGTCGCTTAGAAAAGATTTCGCCAAAAATAAAGTTCTTTATTAGCGTTCACGCCAAATACTCTAGAATCATAACCCTACAACCACTCACAGCGCTCAAAACGGACATATCCAATGCGCAATTCATGGCGATCATTTTGGTACCAAACATATGTCCATGCGAGGTGGTTGCGAAGTAATTACGATTTTTCGGCGGGATGTCCAGATTAAGTGCATGTAAAATGACTATGTGGCGACGTTCACTACTGGTGACGTGTCGCGCGACAGCCGCAGCGCGTCATTTTTCATGCACTTAATCTGGACATCCCGCTGAAAAATCGTAATTACTCCGCAACGACAGCTCGCATGGACATATGTTTGAGTATGTTTTGAGCGCTGTGAGTGGTTGTAGGGTTATGATTCTAAACTATTTGGCGTGAACGCTAATAAAGAACTTTATTTTTGGCGAATTCTCTTCTAAGCGACCATGTCGCGTCTTCTGACCGGCCTTGCATATTCTTCATATGGAGCAGAATTTTATCACGAACACGATGGTGTGCTTAGTTTCTGTCTAGGAAGACTGGTTGTCTCGCAACAGCACCTATGTCGGGCAAAAACACTAGTGTCACAAATTGTAGTAATTTCGCTCTTACTTCTAAACAAGACTTCTCAGAGACCATGTTCCATTGGAAAAAATATTTGCTTTAACGAGCTCTACAATTCTGTATATCGCGCTTCAAATATTTCTGCAACACTCTGTATGTGTGTTCTGAATTAAGTACATTCATTTTATTTTTTCCGTCCTAATTCTATCTTAAAAATTGAGAAAATAGAATTTTAGTTTTTTAGAGAAAGTTCACAAAAGCCGAGATCATAATTTTTATTTTTTTAGCCTTTTATCAAAGAAAGAGATACTTACGCTCCCGCCGCCCGCGATTTACGCGCGGTTTTACGGGAGTGCCCGCCAGCCCGAATAGACAGGCCGGCGGATCCCCCACCTTTCCCCCTATTGGGGTTCCGAATGGAGGTACCACACAACTCCGCCCTACCGATTAGACGCGATCACCCCGCGATTCCGCGTTACACCCCAGAATATACAATACGCCCCTTAAGGGACCCTCGACCACTCCAAGGCAGAGGGGCCCCACCGCTGCGAAGGGCAGCCGCGGAGCCAGATGGTCCTCCCGACAGGCGGTCTGCGTTCATGTGGTGATCTCGCCCTCATTATGCCTATTAAGCCAAGGCAGCAGGCGTCCCAGACAGTACTCCCAGGTTGCTGCACTGGTTCTCTCGCAACAGCACATGTTATGCTCCTATGTCGGGCAAAAACACCAGTGTCACAAATTGTAGTAATTTCACTCTCACTTCGAAACAAGACTTCTCAGAGACCATGTTCCATTGGAAAAAATATTTACTTTAACTAGCTCTACAATTCAGTATATCGCGCTTCAAATATTCCTGCAACACCCTGTATATATATATATATATATATAGTATTTACTTAAATCAGTTTAATTATACAAGCCTGCAGATATATCGTAAGGTTAAACGCACCGATACAAAGCGTAAGAAATAATTTATATATAGGTTTATACATATATATATATATATATATATATATATATATATATATATATATATATATATATATATATATATATAATTTATTAGGTAAGTCAAAATGTTCGTCGGCTTTCTGGGACCACATTTTTTAAATTTCAGCGCTCTGCAGCAGGGCCGCCTGAGAGTGCGGCTAGGTGTTTACATCCAGGAGCAGACCCCTGGCGGCGCGACGGTATACCGGTTCCAACTTTACCGTTTCGTTTGCGGAATTGGCAGCTGTTTGCAATGGAGGACAAAAATACGCATTTTCGACACATTATGTTGTTCTCCTACCGTGAAGGCATAAGTGCAGCGCAAACAGCCCGGAGGATATGTGCAGTCTACGGCGAAAACGCAGTACACAAATCCACAGTCGAAAAGCGATTCGCCCGTTTCAGAACTGGAAACTTCAATCTCGAAGATGAACCGAGGTCAGGACGACCCAATGTTGTGGAGACCGACGAAGTCATAAGCCTGGTTACTTCGAACCCAGGTTTGACCATAAAAGAAATTGAAGATGTAACGGGAGTCTCCCACGGAACCGTTTGGAATTGCCTCCATGATGCAGGTTTCTCGTGCAAGCGACATATCTGGCTACCACACATAGGCAGCTTGAAGGGCGAGTCGATACCTGTCACGCACTCCTCGCAAGAACTCGAATGAGCCATTTCTGAGGAGATTGATAACCGACGATGTAAAATGGATACTCTACAGAAACGTAACACAGAAAAGAAGTTGGGTCCCCAGAGGTTCTCAGGCCGCAGCTATCCTTAAAACCCGAAATTCATCAGAAGAAGGTTATGCTGTGCTGCTGGTGGGACTGTAAGGGCGTCGTGTATTTTGAGCTGCTTCCAATGGGTCAGACGATCAACTCCGTCGTCTACTGCAGACAACTCGAAGATCTGAAGGCTGCAGTAGCAACGAAGCGCCCGGAATTGTCAAACAGGTGGGGCGTCACTTTTCAACATGATAAGGCGACACCACACAAAAGTTTGGCCACCCGGCAAAAATTGGCGGAGTTTGACTGGGATGTGCTGCCGCACCCAGCTTATAGTCCCGACCTCGCACCATCTAATTATCACTTGTTCAGGTCTCTCCAGAACTCCCTTGATGGCACAACATTTGAATCTTTGGAGGCTATAAAAAATCACCTCACTCAGTGTTTCGACGAGAAGGACAAGACGTTCTGGGAGAAAAGAATCATGGATCTACCGAGGCGATGGGCGAAGGTTATCGAACAAAACAATTAATATATTATTGAATAAAAATACTGTTGTCTGCATAAATAAGGCTCTTTAAAATCGGGTAAAAAAGCCGACGAACTTTTTGACTTACCTAATATATATTTATATATAAGTTTAATACCGGCGAGTTTAGCGGCGCCCACGACCCAGGCATATCGTAAGTGGGCCGTCAATGATGACAACACTTTTTCACGTTGACACACCTCTGAGTACGGATGGAACGTTTGCTATTTTGCTATAAATTTGACTACGCACACGGATAGTGGTTGTACCTGGTCTGTTTCGACTTTTTCATCATTTGTTGCGTACCGTTTCGAGGAAGGCTAAAATGCCACTGGCGGACGAGACAAACGACCGGTTGACCGTAATCACTCCTCCTGGCGAAGTAGTCGTCCTAGTGACAACCGTGGTTTGTCGGTACTGGGTCGACATTTCTTGGCGGTCTTCTTCGAACAAGAGCAAAAACTTCGTACAAACCTCTCTTTCTCTCTCTGCCCGTTTCGAACACGCACTCGAGAATGGTTAAGATTCTTCACGATGAAGGCCTCGTCAATGAAATACCTAAACAGGAAATTCACAAACATGCACACAACGAAATATGGGCGTTGTTTACACAGATTTGATTGACACAGCAGCAGATTTGTATGTGATAAAGTTTCGATCAACTACGACAAAATGCGCGCATTATCTGTAAAAATCTAAAGTATAATGAACAAATGGCTTACACAGACGCGCCTTCTAAGCTTATAGGAAGGTAGTGCATAAATATATATATATATATATATATATATATATATATATATATTCAGCATTTATTTCGCCACAAAATTGATAGTAGACAATTGATTGAAGTTTCACAAGGTGTCACAATGTGACTTTTTGGTCTCACAATATGTGTTTAAATTTAGATGATAAGGACGTTCCGCAAATTTCTGCTCGCACAAGTATATAATAGCGTCCAATATCACAATCTCCGCAAAAGCTACAAACACATCCTTCAAGATTAAAACAGCTTGGGTTCATGCATATGTGATGGTGGTACCCGTGCCAAGTTATTCGGCAGATTAGCGAGCTTCTTCTTTCCTCTAGCATGGCTTCTTTCCATCTGTGTGAACAAAAGGCTGGGCCATCAGTATAATTCTCAGCTACAAATTTTAAATTTCTAATCTCCCTATATCGATATAGGTCTAGAATATGCGCTGTAAATGGTGTGTTATTAAGGCTAGGTCTTCAATAACTGTTCTCTCTCAGCACATCTCTAAGTCAAGTGTTGCCGACGCGCACTTTGGAAGCCGCAAAATAGGCTTGGCATAGCTGGCCTTTAGCTTTTCTAGACTTTTTTAATGGCTAAAGATCGGCTATGATGCAATTGTAGAAAGCCGGTATGTGGCTACAGGGAGTACTTTGATTTTAAAGCAATTTATAACAGTTTTTAATTCCACATCATGCGCAAACATTGCAGACGTAGCTTTTGCTTGTATCTCCTCGATATCTCTGCTAAAAGAGAGCCTGGGGGTTAGTGTGACGCCTGAATACGAGAAATGGCTAACTAACTTAAATGGTTTACCATATACTGACAGATCATTATTTCTGGCTGCGTATGACCCTTCTCATATATATAAATATATAAAAACCCTTTTTGGGAATGATGATATATACATGCAGAGAGTAACTGAGAAGTCTTGTTTCGGCGTAAATACTACAATTTGTGGCTTTGGTGTTGTTGACACTAAAACATAAAATGTGCCACTGCAAGACAACTAGTTCTACTATTCAGAAACTAAGCACACTGTCGTGTTCTTGAGAAAACGCATCTAAAGATCATATAACGCTAGCCAGAAGTTGCGACGTGGTCGTTTAGAAGATAATTTGCGAAAATGAAGGGGTAGTCGAGATTGAGTGCATGCATAAATAACCAAGTTAATTGGATAATTAGATTTGGTACTAATATAATTGTCATCAATTGCTTATTTGCTGCGTTAGTTAAAAAACTTATTTTTTTACGAATTATCTTTCAAACGATTATGCCGCATCTTCAGGCTGGCGTTGCATGTTTTTCAGGTGAATTTTTTACACGAACATTTATTAAAAAAGTAAGTTCACTTTAATTTCGAAACAAGACTTCCCAGAGATCATTGACGAGCTCTACAATTCCTTATACCGCTTTTGAAATCTTCCTGTTATATATATATATATATATATATATATATATAGCGCTTTATTCAAATGTTAAGGATGGTTCTATTTAAATAGACTATACATACATGTATATACAGGGTGTTCGAAAAATGTCTAAACATTTTTATAGGGAATTTTAAAGCTCGTTAAAGCAATACTTTTTCCAAAAGAACAAAAAATCTGAGAATCTTGTTTTAGAGTGAGAATGAAATTACTAAAAATCTATGACAAGGTGTTGTTGCCCGAGAGAAGTTGCCCGTTTAGAAGAGAATTCGCAAAACAATAAGTTATTTTAATAACTTTCACGCCCATTACCTCGAAATCATAACCGCACGATTATTCAAAGTGCTAAAAACTAACTCATTCGGGCAAAACGCATTTCAAGACAAATATGTTGGTACCAAATCTATGGAGATCCGATCTGTGGCTGTGGAGTAATTAAGATTTTCCAGAAGGCATGTCAAGATTGAGTGTATGCATAAAGGACCTATTCCATTAGATGTTTAACTTGTTTTTAGCTGTGCAGGAATATATATATAGGTTTACTATATGCTAACTAGTGTATATGAATACGTATATGGTTGGATAAATATTTTTTATTAGTCGGTTTACAGGTAGTTTTAAATACGTACGCAAAGGCCCTTTTATGCCAGGGGAGCTTAGGGCGGCAGCATAAGCGGACATGTTAAAATATCTAGGGTCGCCCTAACGGTTCTTACGGCAACTGCGTGATTGCTAACTTTCAGCGCAGGTATGGCTGTTAAATATCTATTCTCAATAAGCATCGCTCAATTTAAATCGATCAACAACAGTGCTTGAACCGGCAACACCTCGGTAGGGGCAAGCATAACTAGCGCACTACCTCATAAAGATGCAAACGTATTTGCGTATGCCAATACCGGACGCAACGAAACGCCCGCAAAGGCTCTCCGCTTAATTTGGTTATGTATCTACCTATCGTCAGTCGCTATTCGGCATCGGCGCAGTCGACATAAACTTTGAATAGAAACCAGTAGAGTCACTAAATATTACGATGCTCAATTTGCGTAGAAATCAGAACTATATAGAAGCAACTGATATATAAATATAAGAGTCGTTTGTATATTGGAGTGCCATTTAACATGTGACAAATAAAATATCTGCAAATACGATCATCGGCAATGGCAAATAGGAATCATGGAATTCTCAATTAAAATGTTGTAAAACTTAAATTAAATTAAACTGTGCTTTTTTGTGTAGGTCGCGATTTAGCGCAGGTTTTTGTTAGTATATATATATATATATATACTACGATTTAGCGCAAGTTTTTGTTTGTAGTATATATATATATATATATATATATATACTACGATTTAGCGCAAGTTTTTGTTTGTAGTATATATATATATATACTACTAACAAAAACTTGCGCTAAATCGCGACCTACACAAAACAGCACAGTTTGATTTCATTTAAATTGTATGGGTTCTCTGCTATAAGGATTACCTCGCATTGTGACTACCTAGTCAAATAAACCTTCATAAACAAAAATGTACATATATATATATATATATATATATATATATATATATGGATAGGCATATGTAGATAGCGAACACAGCAGATAAATAAGTAGACGAGGTGAATTTATACGCACGCAGATATGAAGGAATTAACTGTAAAAAGGCACACGAACACAGATGCTCACACACACAACGCCACACATGTACCCTCTAGGTAAACGCCATGTAGCCTAGCAGTGTAGTAAGTTGATCACTAACAAATGACAGAGCCTAAGTGCTTTATGAACAAATTGACGACGAGGACGAGCAACGAACGCCTTTGCTCTCACGCACGTCTGTACATATAACGTACCGATCCGTTTTGGCAGGTCAGCAGCTGGTTAGCGTCAAACGCTTGTTGCACTCCACTTCGCTTCGCTTCGGTGGCGGCGGCGGCGGCTTCCGGCTGACGGTGGCAGGAGAAGAGTTGTCGTCGATTCGTTGAGGATTTTTTCTCAGTTTGTAATGAAACCGACAAGTATGCTCTGCTGCGTGCAGTAGTGGCTCTCGTCTCGATGGCCTTCGGGCAAAGCATATGGGTAGCAAAGACGACAACGACGACGCCGCCTTTTCTGGCATCGGCCGTTTGCGCACACTTGCCTCTTTGGCTGTGGTGCGTCTGTCTGTCTCTTAGCCAGTCAGTTTGTCTGTATATCTATCTATCTGTCTGTCTATAGTCTCGTGTTGGGACTGCTGATGTTGGGACTCGCAAGCACGCGTTTCTACGCGAACGAAATTATTTTCTTTGCTTCTCTCGTACTTCGGCAGCTGCTGCTGCTGCTGCCGCTAATTTTCTCTTGGCATCGTCGTCGTTGTTGCGTCGTATCGTTGATCTTCGCTCGTTTGCACGCTAGAACTGTTCGCCGGACCCAGCCGATACCGATATGGCCAATGTTGCTGCTGCTGCTGCTGCTTGACTGCACTCGCCGTTCGCCGGCGGGCCTGCTTAGCTCTCACTATGGTTAGTTATGCGTGGGCACAGTGCGCCAATAGTTTGCTACAACTACACAACAGTCTACATACATACATATTCGTACATACATACATATTCGAACATACATACATATTCGAACATACATACATATTCGAACATACATACATATTCGAACATACATACATATTCGAACATACATACATATTCGTACATACACACATACATACATACACAGACATACGCAGCCATCGAAATGCCACTAGAAAGGACCCTTCACCCAATTGCCGACCCGTGTGTGTGTTATGGTTTAAAGTTGACGCGCGCGCAGAAACGCTAGTTCTAGCACCATAGATCTTCCAGACGTTAGCACTAACCATTCGGCTGATATTCGAGTAAGTCACATAGACGAGTGTTTAGCATAATCTATATATCTGACTGAGCATGTGTTGTTTAGAGCAAACATAAACTACTCTATCATGCCCGCTGGTAATCGCGGCGTTTCATTTTTATCACTGACTGATGTTTGCATTTTTTTATTCAAAAAGCCTGGAAGTTGGTCAGTTGGCCAGTCCTGACGTGCGGAAAAGTAAAAACAGGGGTCTTCTTGTGACGCAAACCGTTTTGTTCTTGCTCGATAGCTAAGCATATATATATATATATATATATATATATATATATATATATATATATATATCATTTTTTACAAGGGTTAGTATTATTTATATGTACAAGTAATAATAATAATAATAATAAGCAAGGGAACCGAAGCATTTCTCAAAGATTTGAGTAAGCAAATTCAGGAGGTCACGAACGACCGAAGAGAGGGTCAATTCTTGAGGCAAGCGTTGTCCTTGGCCGTTTGCAGAGGAAACGCGGCATCTATTTTAGGCGCCATGGAGTGAACTTGATATTTAAAAAAACTTTGCAATAATACGTTCAGACCTCTCAACTGTAACATCGTTTAAATAATAATAATAATAATAATAATAATAATAATAATAATAATAATAATAATAATAATAATAATAATAATAATAATAATAATAATAATAATAATAATAATAATAATAATAATAATAATAATAATAATTAGGAAGGAGGTAGTAAGCTACGACCGGACGGGGTCACCATTCCGCTATGGTCACATTGTAAAAGCCTTGCATGGGATGTAACCGTTTCATGCACAGCGGCCTTCTCGTATCTACGTCACAGCGCAGTTGAATCTGAATGGGTTGCAGAATGCGCGGACTCTGAAAAACGAGGAAAGTATCTCGAGCTCTCAAGGAGGTACCACTTTGTACCCATTGCATTGGAGACACTTGGGCCCATTAGCACAGGTACGGCGAAAATCCTGAAGGATATTGCAAAGCGTATAGAAGATATTACGGGTGATCGACGCGAGGCCATGTTTTTGAGACAGATGATGTTTTTGGCCGTGTGTTGGGGGAACGTGGCTTCTATCATAGGCGCCATGAATTGAGGAAATCAGCAGAGCATCGTGAACCTGGCTTAAACGTTCATACCTTACAACTGTAAAACAATAATAATAATAATAATAATAATAATAATAATAATAATAATAATAATAATAATAATAATAATAATAATAAAATGTAGAGTTAGAGCCGAGATATACAATAGTTTCGTGCCGATTGAAATTGAGCCAATAAGCCCTGTCAGCAAAAGTTCAAGGACATTTATAAAATACTTAAGTGATCGAATGCAAGCAAACATCGGGAATACGCGCGAAGGCGAGTTTCTGAGACAGCTGCTTGCATTGGCAGTTTGCGGAGGAAAGGCCGCGTCGATATTAAATGCGATGGACTAAGAATAGCTAGTGAAAAATCATGAAATACCAAGAATATACATTCACATATTACAATTGTTTAATTATAATAATAATAGTCCTTAGCTTGGGACGCAATGGTTTCGTGCGCAACCGTTTCTTTCTATTTGCATCACAGCTCAGGTGGGTAGCAAATCACGCCGACGCCAGAAAACGGAATAATTAGGCTGGACTGGAAACAAAATATATTTTTGTGTCTATTGCTATGGAGATACTAGGACTAATCAGTAAAGGAACCAAAGGATTTCTCAAATATTTAAGCAAGCGAATTCAGGAGGTCACGAGTACACCGAAGTTCTTAAGGCAACCGTTATCTTTGGTTGTTTGCAGAGGAAACGCGGCATCTATTTTAGGTGCCATGTGGTAGAGTAATTATTTAAAAGATTATTTGCAATAATAAGGTTACACCTTATACTTGTAACATTTTATAAATAATAATAATAATAATAATAATAATAATAATAATAATAATAATAACTGGAAAGTTTAGGGGGCCTCCGTAAAGCGAGACGGAATTTCAACACATTCTCTGTGAAAAAAAAGTCGTTACCAAAATTCGTCCACGACTGACACGCTTGCATTTTTAGGCTGCATTGTGCTTTTGGAGATATAGCCTGGGGTCTACAAGATTTAACTACGTACTGCGTACAGATTCTGCTTTGGTTTGCCCTGAAAAAATAACCGCGTATGATGGCGTCAGCAGAGATATACTTAGTGAAGTCTGGAGGAGGGCAAGTCTTCCGATACGTGAAAGTGGTCTGGGAATAAGAAGTGTCATTGGTCTAGTTCCTGTCTGCTACGCTGCTTCACTGGTCCGACTTGGTTAAAGCCCTCGCTTCAGCTCGGCACCAAGCTGGATCCAAACTCCTTTTGCATGATGTCAGAAACTTAGAATCGGCGTTCGTAAAACTGGCATACAATCGCACCGCAGAGCTTTCGCTCTCCTATAGATCGAACATAAAGTCATTTAAACAACCTCGATCAATCAATTAGCTTTACCAGGCACAACGAGCGGGTTCCTGGCATCTCTCTTACATACATGTTTTGCTAGACTCGTGAAAAGTCGGATCAGAGCCTAGCCTAGCGGATGCGGCGAGCGTAAAGTGGAACAACCTAAGGTGGGGGTTATGCACCCTGTATCTTACCACCAAGTGGCGATTGAAGCTTTTTAGTTCTTTCCGAATCGTAAGTTTGCTCTCTGATTATGTGTGACTCTGAGTATATATTGGACTTTAAATTATTTCCTGAGCCTTAGCGCTCTTGTAAGGTACGACGAAGTTTACTGTAGCTTGTGGATTTCCTTCAAACTTTGTCGTATATGAATTGTTAAATAATTACTTGCTCTAGCATTTCGTAACGGGATTTAACCTTAAAACTGAACTTAATAAATAATTAGTTTAATTGGCCGGATTTCGTTTGTTAGAGGAAAAATACTCATTGACTTAAGCTAGCAGCTAGCCTTTAATAATAATTTCACCAAATCGTTTATTCTAAAATGACTTCAAAATCGTTTTGTGAAAACTTTGTTTTTGTTTCGTTTTATTACATACATATTGTTTATTTATCTATGTCGTGGATTTGTGGGCAAGTCAGCAGTCGTTGCTGTGAATATTTTTTTCTTATCCGCGGTATATAATTTCGTGTTTTTAATGTAACGGAGCTACAATTAATAGACGAATGTTATTCGAATTTCTGTTTGCGTTTAGATGCATGCTTGCAAGCTAGCCACATTACTGTGCTCCATTCATACTCAAATAAGAACAAACTGTTCGCATTACGTGTCAACAGCCACTTTAGTCAACATGTTAATAACATTTTTATCAAAGGGTAGCCGCAAAAACCACGAGTCTAACACTATAATTCTTAACATACTCTACTAAGTTCAATCTGTATAGCTAAACAACTAACTCTGCAAGTCTAGTTTTGAATTAAAACGCTTTGGCGCAAAATGGTAAATAATTATGTAGAAATGCATCTACGATTTGTTACAGAGATTGATAGAGATACAATTGCTCTTTGGCAAATGTGCACCGAGCTTTAACGCTCTAGTGTTGTGCCTCATAAGAAAGATAAGGTACTCAAAAGAATCAGAATCTCAGTATACACTTAGAGGGGTAGATATAGTCCCGGTAAACCATAAGGTGATACCAATAGTTTAGTGCTTGGATGTTCTCCGCTTGAATGCATAATCGTTTGATATATTTGTCGACGGTGATGTCATCAAGAATTTCTAATTACGCAATTTTTGCTGAGACGGACGTATGTTTGCTTAAGACCGTAGTGATCCAAAGCCGAGACCATATAGAGCGCTACTTAGACGAGGCATCACAATGATGTGCAGAAAGCCTGAGTGACATTGCAAAAACAAAAGTTTTTCGACTGGGTCGCGGCGGTGCCTATGCCGCTGCCGACTGCCATATAAGTCTCAACGGTCCCAGCGTTTAAAACTTTCAATAAAATGCATAGCGAGCCATAAAAAAGATTGTACGAACTAGTCCAAGGAAGAATAACAATTCAGAAGAGAATTATCATCCAAAAGCTTGTCCCCCACCACTTGAAATTCTAGGTATCTGCTGGTGATAACCCTTGGAGTGCTTGTAGCATACAGTTGGCACTGACACTGCACACATTAACGTTTGTACCAAATAAGCCTATCGTAAATTACCTTAAGGTGAGACGAAGCCTGTCCGAAGGAGTCTTCAGCTGTCAATATTACCCAGATACTACGAGACGCCAATTTGTTGATTTAGGACACTATTCTTAAATATCTCGGCCTGTTAAACCAACAGTTGAAGTCATCACGTAGTACGACACCTTCTTGCAAGTCCAGTATATGGGTGCATAGTTTAAATTTCTTTAGCAGTGCTGCTATTGCTTCTAAAGTACTAGAATATATTGCAGCCACGTTGATGGTGTCTCTTGTGAGTACTAGACGGGCTGGACAAGTGTGTATGTTACTTTAGAGTGTTTCGACAAAACTACCAATCTAGTATTTTGCTAGTTCTGTTATGGACCGAAGTGCCGGACATACCGCAGCGTGGTATATATCAGATTTGCTGCAGCATTGTTTGCATCGACATTCGTCCTGTAGTTTATAGACTCCCTCCGCGAACGTGATGAAATCCGTGGGCTGCAGAGACCTTAGTTAGAGGCCGATATTTCACCTTGCTAGCCCTCCACCCAGTGCTCTTGTTTGCTGCTTTGGTTTGCCAGTTCCGCATATAAACGTCAAAGACGCACGTTTTTATTCCGCCGTCTTTGGTTATCCGTCAGCAGTGGGCCATCTTCCAGCACGTGCACTATCTTGATTCTGCACGTATTTGATGGCGCAAAACCCCTATTTAGAAGACAAACCTCACCTCATCAATTAAACGCAACTCGTCCATTCCTACCTTATCCCATATGAGTGAAATATCATACGTGGCTATGGGTCTAACTGTATTCCGAAATGAGGTGAGCCCTGGGTTTGTAAATTTTGAAAAGAGGTGAGCCTTGGGTTAATTTATTTTCCCTGATTTGAAGCACGCGACCCCTGGCCAGACGGCTGTCCCCTTCGAAATTTCATTACTACTGTCTTTTCCCCACTAACCTCAAGGCCACTTTCATCTGCAAACGTAGCTAGTCGACTCATGGCTTGTTTCACTCTAAAAAGGTTGCAATTAAAGATAACTGAATCTTTAGTTGAAACTTCTGCGTACAGTAAAATTTTGGTCCATTCTCGGGTCCAGCCCGCGCTTAACAATCCACCCAGAAGTACGGAAAGCAGCTCCCGTAGTGCTCTGTTGATTACATCCATCACTTTTTTGGGAGATATTAGCCTTATTATTCGGACTCTAGGTCTGACCCCAGGAGCCTTCATATTGTAGGAGCGCTTTCGGGACTTTATATCCTCCCAAAATGTTTAACTAGTTTGCTCGTCTCTACTGAGCATTGTCTGCTCCCCTTCGTTTCAGCCATGTGTGTGGTCGTTCTTCAGCCTCCCTTATTGCTGCCCACCCTTTTTGCCCAGTGCATTTGAAATGAAGTTGTGACATTCATCATTGAAATGAAGCTCTAATGAATTTTCGATCTTTAAGGATATTACTGCCCCTCTCTTCTCTTCGACAATCTTCGGCGCACGAGTTTGGTAGACCGGGTCACCGTGGCAAACTCTGACTCGTCCGGTATCTCCTCGTAGTCACCGTCGTTCTCAGCTCGCTCGCTAGTGACTCTCATGGTCGCCGATTGAGCAATGCCTGATAGGTACGCATATCTTTGCTGCGAGTGTCTTCCACAGAGCTCGATGCGCGCGCTTCCTGCATTCGTCTTTGGACAGTGTGTCGGATCGCCCGCATCGCTGATTGGTCCAACAGCGCATTCATCCGTCTCTCACGAGCACGTCTAGAGATGCGTCACGTTGCACCAGCTGCTTATTTGTTGGTGTTCGTTGCTAGACATTTCCTGTACACTAACTAGAAACCCATGTTCGTGGCCCCTGCGTCAGTAAGGACAACTACGTTATACTACTATGGCGGTATGGTCTAGGAAACCAGTGCGCTAGTCATAGTTGTCATCTACCGGGATGTAGCCGATTCGATCCCTCGTGTTGATCGAATTTTCTAACAGTTGTCAAGTAACTAATCTATTTCGACAGTCATAGTTGTTATGTTTTATATGCAAGTTTTCACGTTTAGAACCGTAAAATTTTGCCAGGACGTTTCCGCCCCCTTCTTCCACTAGGAAAATTTATTCTCTTGCCGAGTTCTACCAAACCTTGAATTATGTACCTAACTTTTTGATACACCCTATGCAAGTATGCATGCGTTCGCTTTCGATATGGTTATCGAAAAAGCTTAGTTACTTGACAACTACGTAAGGCAGCACCATCACTTTGGTGCGAAAATGGTGGATATTAAATTTGCTATTGCGTGAGACTGGCCTTTTGAACATACATTTTTGTCGTAATATAGATCAGCTGTTAGCACTGCCGTGCGGTCGTGTTTTGCGTGTGCTCCGCTGATCTGTGGTCAATCCGGTGATTAGGCGGCGTTTTTAAAGCAAAGTTGTACCGCGAAAACTGAACACAGTTTTTAGAGCTTTCTGGATAACATCCATAGCTCTTACTCTCCTGGAAACATCCAACAGATAATGTGGAACTTTCACGCCGTTTGACTACCTTTATGACTTACAGTTGTACTAGCGCACACAGCAGCACCCGCAGCAGCTTTGCCTATGTTTCGTACCAACGTGAAATCCAAACGTATCAGTGAGTGTGTACGTGTGTGCGATTCGAGTAGAAATCAGCGTCTGGAATTTTAATTTTACACCATTTCCAAAACCATATCTGGTTGAGGGGGTTATAGGATATCGTCAGTTACCAAAGCAAGTGTTAGGGCCCCGGATTACACAAAATAGGTCCCTGGTTCGATTCCAGGTAAACACAAAGAGAAAATATTTTTTTTTTGCGTTTTTTACCGTTTCGAGCCACCAACTCGACAAAATGGTGGAAGCCGAGCCAGCCCAACATCAACAGAGCTAACAACAGCTGGCACGGCCCAGCTGTACGGCGGTTTCGTCAACCGTCAACACAACATCAGCCGCAGCCGTCGCGTGTTCTCCGACCCCCAATTCACGCAATGAGCGGAAGCGGTTGCACTCGCCGACGAATCTCCCGCGTCAAAAAGAGTCGCGTTTAGCCGGTGTAGGTAGTTGCGCGAGGTGTGAAGAGTCCACTCAAGGTTCCGTATCAGTGTGCTGTGCCAAATGCAACAAAGTGATACATGTTCCCTGCAGAACTGCTGATGAGGCCAACCCAACAGTCGACACGGCTCGTAATTGGCGGTGCCGGGTATGCGCTCTACTAACAGCTGACATGTCCACAGCCCAGTTCATGCAAGTTATGGATTGTTGTGCGCTGGAAAATGAGTCGATGCGCCTCGTGACGTTTCTGCTGCATCGCGTAGCCGAACTGGAAAAGGAAGTGCTCAACTTGAAATCAACGGGCCATTCACGGGTACCAGTGTCGGTGGCCGACAGTGAGATATTAGACATCTCCGTTAGCCCCCCAGCTATCCCGGACCCGCCACGCAAAACAGTGCTAATCCGTCGGAGATAGTATCGTCTACCCTCTCGGTCCGAGGGAACTTCTGGCCAAGAAAACACTTCTGGCGGTCCGCGCCGCCTCGAAGATGGACATCGACAGTGTGATTTGAGAGGCACAGAAATTTGTGGATGGTGCCGCCGGGCCTGTGGCGGTGTTTCTACAAGCAGGCTACCATGAATGCATGGAGTTTGAAAAGGACAGATATATTGGCAAAGTGAAAACTTTTGCCGAGACGCTATCTGCTCTACGTCCTGGATCGGAAGTGCATGTGCTATCTGTCCCCCTTCTCGGCCCCGATTGCAAAGCGGCTAACGACATCCTTGCAAAAATGGCAAACCAAGAAAATGCTAAATTTTCCGTGCTTCCGCTATCCATTTCACAACGCCCAGTTGTCGAGAACGGGCGATATAGCTATAAAGGAGAGCTAGCTAAAACAATTGCCTATAATATTGCAAGGAGGATAAAACTTTTTTTAGGCGTGAGAATTCAGAAGCCCAAAGGAGGAGGCAGCCAGCAATCCCCACGCCCAGCTTAGGCACTGGCAGCGCTGACGGACGTCGTGGCCCCCACCGTTCGTCATCACAACCGGCCTCCCAGGGACGGAAGATCCAGCAGCCGAGTCAGCTTCAGCAGATCGAGTCAACGAAAGCCTCCTACGATGATAAACCGTCAGAAAAAGCAGGGACGAAGCGAGTCAACGAGCAGCGGCAGACACAAGCCACTCCCCCCGACCATCGAGGACTTCGTGAAACAGGTGCTACAGGCTTTAGGAACAGGGGGTCCGACCCCAGCACGCGGAACCCCCAGTCAGCGCAGCCGCTCGCGTGGACGGTCTCAGAGCGCATCGAAGCGCGGACGTTAGGCCTGGAAGAGACGCTGAGAATCGTGCAACGGAATTGCGAGGGCACCACTTTGCTAGCCCTTCTCGCCCCGGAGGCCCTGGACGATATTGACGTCTTGGTGCTAACGGAAACCTGGGCAACAGTCCCATTCATCCTCTCGCACTTCTACGCGGTTCACTGCCCCGCACAAAAGAACACAGGCCTGGGACGCCCCAGTGGTGATGTTTCCGTGCTTTACAGTCACAGAGTCGGCGACCTCACGCCTTGCATGACCGAGAACAACATCACCGCGCTACACGGGCCGCAACTATGCATAGTAGCAGCCTACGTCAAACCCGACGCTGAGGAGTCAACCCAAGTTATGGTGGAAAAGCTTGTCAGTGGAATCGAAGCAGTGCATCCTCTCCGTTCCGCCCCACTAGTCGTCGCCAAAGATTTCAACGCCCGCATTGACCAGCCCGACTCCGCTCGTGCAATGGCTCTCCGTGATACGCTGGCGGACTACGGATGCTGGATTGCCAACCCGTGCTCGGTACCGACATTTCTGGGTCACGCCGGCAGTTCCGCTATTGACGTTTTCGGAACAAACTTAACCAGGGATATAGTTAAGTTTCAGGGCGAGGACAACTCACTCGCGGAAGGCGCGAGCATTCCTGCCCACATTCCGATGGCAATTGACATTACGGTGCGAGTCGCTTCGGATCGAACAGCCAGACACGAATCCTTTTCGCGGAAACTGAATATGGTCAAGCTTATGGAACGCGCTCACGAGGTGCTCCCAGTGCCTCCCGTGGTGAACGCAGACGGGTATGCGCAACAGCTCACCGAGATTCTACAGGCGTGCGCACTACCGCCTCCCGACCGAAATAACAAGAAGCACAGGCCATGGTTTGACCACCACTGCCGTCTCGCCCGGAGGACGCAAATTGGCTTCAGGCTTCTCGCAGAGGAGCAACCGGCATTTCGCGCGCTGGCACAATACCTCGCGCGGTTCCATACTTTGCTGCCGTGTGGGATGAGGACACTGAAGGGAATCGTGATATTCTAGAGAGGGAGTTCACAGTCCGAGAGCTAATGCAGGGCCTGGATAGCTTACGAAACAAAAAAACGCCCGGTCCCGACAATGTCTGCAACGAGCACCTAAAGAACGACTTTGTGTTGGCACCGTGCTGGACAGCCCTATTCAACGTATGCTTGCGCGCTGGGACTCTTCCAACTCAATGGAGAGACGCCACCCTACTCGCCAATCCCCAAAGGCAAGGGCAACCCGACAGCCCCCTCGTCATGGCGAGGCATTGCGAAGAAGAGCGTTTGTTATAAGCTACTCTCTGCCCTCCTGACGAGGAGACTAGACAGCTTTCTTGAAAGTGTTCATGCCATACCAATGGAACAACATGGGTTTTGGAGAGAGCGATCTACAGAAACAGCGGGTACGATTCTGCTGGCAGATATCAAGGCAGCACTGGCTAAGCCACGTAACCCGCTGTATGCAGTATTCGTGGATTTCAAGGCGGCCTTTGACTCGGCCCCTCGAGAGAAGGCTTTGCGCACACTGGCTGAGGTAGGGGTCCCAATGAAGGTGCTGAAGCTTCTCGCACAAATTCTCCAGGAGAATAGGATCACCATTGACGACGGGGTAGCGGAGCTCCAGCCTTTCATACAGACAACGGGCCTGGCGCAGGGCGATAACCTAAGCCCACTCCTATTCTCCGTACTCCTAAAAGACCTCCCGAGTCATATAAAGGGACCCAGAAACCTGGTCGAGGTCATTTTGTACGCGGACGATCTAGCACTTTACGGGCCTAGTAGGTTTCAGGTGCAACAAGCACTAGCCCGTCTTCACAAAGAGGTCACCGATTTAGGCCTGACCATTAACCTCTCCAAAACCGTGGCCATGAAGTTCAGAAGAGGCGGAAGGACAGCAGCCGAGGACACGCTACGCCTCAACAGAACGCCACTTAAGTATGTCAACAGCTTCCCATATTTAGGGGTGATTTTCTCTGTCACCGGTATTTGCTTCTCCGCGCACATGTATCTGAGAGGTGCAAGAAGGCACTGGCGGCGGCATGGGCGATCAAATCTCCGAACAGACTATCGCTGAAGACGGCACTCAGACTGTTCAAGCTCAAGATAGCTCCGATCGCGACCTATGGGGTGAGAGTCACCTGGGACCACCTCACGGCAGAGAACCTCGAACAATTAAACCGCGTCAAGGCCTCCTTCCTTAAACGAGCTCTGGGTCTACATCTGACGGCTCGGAACCGCTACGTATATCTCCTCGCGGATATGCCGCTGCTCTCTGAGGACCTACAACGTCGCTTCAGTCTACCCGTGACGAAGGCCTTTCTTGCAAACCGCAGGGATCGGGAGGACAAAGTGGCGGTTATTGACGTAGAGTTCCTTAATACGGGGGCATTGAGGAATAGTGGGTGGAAAGGAACACATAGGCTAAACAGACATGTTGTGACCCGATTCGCCATTCATGGTTTTCACCACAAGCTCTGTGCGGAGCGGGGTTTCCATGACCATTGCGATAGTTGTAAATGCTCTAGATGTAAGATTGATTGATTGATTTTTGTCGTAATGGAAAAAAATACGATTTTTCACGAAAATGCGCTAACGTAAGACATAACAACATATTGGCTTTTTATGACTTTCCTTAATCTGGCTATTCACTTTTTGCTACGCAAAATAAAGTGTCTTTCGAAGAATTTTCCTCGGTATAATCGGTTCCTTTATGCGTTAACGAGTTCTCCCGCAAACGTAGATTTCGCACAACTATGTACAAGAAAAAGGCAGAATAACTACTTCTAAAATGTTCACTCTCTCTCCTAAACAAGACGTCTCCGCGTCCACCTTCCATTAGAAAAAATAATTTTCTTGCCGAGTTCTGCCAAACCCCGAAAGAAGTACATAACGATATGAATAAACTTGTATATATATTATATATACAAGGTGTTTTAGAAATATTTAAAGAGCGATACACATAATTGTAGAGCTCGTTAAAGCAAATGTTTTTTTTCCGATATAACATGGTCTCTAAGAACTCTTGTATCGGAGTGAGAGTGAAATTACTACAATTTGCAACACTGGTGTTTTTGCCCGACATAGGAGATCAAATTGTGCAATTGCGAGACAACTAGTCCTTGGAAAATAAACGTACCGCCGTGTTCGTGAGAAAATTCTGCTTTATCTGAGTACATAATGCCGGTCAGAAGATGCGACATGGTCGTTCAGAACAGAATTCGCAAAATTTAAGTTATTTTATTAGCTTCACACTGAATACCTCAAAATCACTACCCTACGACTACTCACAGCGCTTCAAACCAGCACATTCAGGCAAACGCACATTTCGTGACGATCATTTTAGTATCAAACTCATGACAATGCGAGCCGCGGTTGCGAAGTAATTACGATTTTTGGCCAGATGTCGAGATTGAGTGCATGCAAAAATTACCTAGAGTGCTAGTAGATAAATTATGCATGCACTCAGTCTCAATTACATCGCAAATACGGCTCGCATTGATATGTATTTAGTACCAAAATGATCGGCTGAATATGTTAATACGCTGTGATTGGTCGTAGTGTTATGATTTTGAGATATTGAACGTGAAGGCAAAGAAAAGTACTTAATTTTTTGCTAAATATTTTTTAAACGATTGTGTCGCATCTTCTAGGCAATATTATATGTTCCTCAGAAGAAGTAAAATTTTCTTGTGAATACGACGGTGTGCTTTGTTTCTGTATAAGAGGACCGGCTGTCTCGTAATTGCACATTTCATGCTCTCATATCGGGCTAATACACCAGTGACACAAATTGTAGTAATATCACTTTTACTCCGAAACAAGGCTTTTCAGAAACCATGTTCCATTGGAAAAATATTTCCTTTAACGAGCTCTACAATTCCATATATCGCTCTTTAAATCATTCTGGAACAAAGTAATTTTGCATGCACTCAATCCCGACATCTGGCCAAAAAATCGTAATTACTCCGCAACCACAGCTTGCGTTGCCATAAGCTTGGTGCCAAAATTGCCAAAATGATCTTCGTGAAATGCGCATTTGCCTGAATATGTTAGTTTTAAGCGATGTGAGTGGTCCTAGGGTATTTATTTTGAGGTATTTGGCGTGACAACTAAAAAAGAACTTCATTTTTTGCAAATTCTCTTCTAAGCGACTAAGTCGCATCTTCTGACTGGCCTTGTATATTCCTCAGACGAAGCAGTTTTCTCACGAACACGACGGTAAGCTTAGTTTCTGTATAGAAGGACTAGTTGTCTCGCAACAGCACATGTTATGCTCCTATGTCGGGGAAAAACACCAATGCTACATATGGTAGTAATTTCATTCTCACTTCGAAACAAGACTTCTCAGAGACCACGTTCCATTGGAAAAAAACATTTGCTTTAACGAGCTCTACAATTCTGTATATTGCTCTTTAAATATTCCTAAAATACCCTGTATATATATATAAAAAACATATATATACATGCATACATGCTGTCGTGCTGGTGTTGCTTTACGGTACCGCCACACCTATCACTCTACCGATGCAATACCACAGAGCTTTAGGTTACTGTTCCGGAAACGTTTAATCGGAGTGCGCTTTGCCGCCGCGGGAAATCTGACTACTTTTATCGCCCTCGTTATTTGGACTGTATTTCCTCCGCTACTATGCTGCCGCTCTCTTCTCCTTCGCCGTTGTGAGCAATGCGCTATTACGGTGTACCCACTATTGGTTATTAAATTAAGGACTCGGCAAACATCATGTCGCATCACCTCCATTAATACCAGCAGACCTTAAAATTTTATATTTTTCTTGAGCTCTTTATTATGCCGTCTATATTCCTGTAGAGCACAGACCATAGCACTCCGAGTCATTGTCTGCACCTCCTTAACAGGCCTGCATAGCTCGTCTTGTTGCGCATGAATGGCAATAATCAAATTGGCCAATCGGAGCAAACAACCATTCATCACTTCGAATGGCGACTTTTCAATAAACTTTGCCGGTGCACGTTTCAACTGACCATGCACCTGTTTTAACTTGTATACCCAATTATTTTATTTTTTCTTAACACAGCAAGATCGCAACATCCTTGCGACCTTTTTCTCTCACGCTCTCTACTTTTCTGTAACTCTGCGAATGCTGAGTTGAAACAGGTGTATGTCGAAAACAATTATAGGCCAGAAATATTCTAAACGATGCTGAAGTAAATGCCGTTCTGCTATATGTAACCACGATATCCCGTCGCCCGTAACGCCAGAGCATCTCCAGGAATGTGACTACTGCCGGAGTCAATGTTGACTTAACCGTTTCAAATAAGACACATGTCGAAAATTCATCAACGCAGAAAATTAAGTGTTCCATGCGGCGGGACAGTTCTCTCTCAGTCAATACGACGCAACACATTGTTTTTCAAATTGTATCCTTGAGTAATGGTATCTTTCTTAGACAAACGTTGCTGCTCAATCTTCTTCAGAGTCTCTGTCATCGCTTTTGATCTCCAGCCTGCGTCATAGTAAATTGAGTTTCTAGCGAAATTGCTTTCACCCTTGTCAGCTTAGTCACCTACTGAATTATTGGTCTTTTCACATCATCTTTGTCATCACTCCCTGCATAATTCATCGATATGATCTATATTTACACCAGAATGGTGTTTAATTACAAACACGAACTCAGCCAGGCTGTCTAGTCACCTTGCCAGATGCGCGCTTGGCCTGCTGGAGTTCAACGCTGCGACAGCGGTGCAATCCGTAGCACCAGTGAAGAGTTGACCGTGCAGATAATACTGGAATCTCTGCATAATCACTGATAACTGTTCCAGTTTTGTGGAGTGATAGTTACGTTCTGTCGCCGAGAGCTTTCGGCTTATCGCATATATCATCTTTCACGCACCGTCAACCTGAAAACTAAACTATTTCGGGCTGACCCCTTCAGCCAACATTTAACGACCACGGGTTTGCGTTCGGATTGCTTCATATGACGTACCCCATAAATACAAATGTAAAACGGTGGGGATCGAATCCATGCACCCATGTGTCTTCTCTGGCCGCGAGGCGCACGCAGATGTACCACGCCACCAGGCTTGCCCGTCAACCTGTTGCAGCAAAGTCGCTCCAAGTCCTACACAATTTCCGTGTACAGCTGTCTCTCGCCCTTGTTCAAACTTTAGCAGCAGCGGGCTATTTTTCCAACTTCCAAAATGCCCAAACGCATTCTTCCCCATTTAAATACAATATCTTTTTCCAGCAACAACTGATCGGCGCTGCAGTTGTTGCAAAGCCATTTACGAAATACCGGTAAAAAGAAACTGGCAAGTACGAAGAATCGTCTTACTTTAGTAGAGCTTGTTGATTTAGTAAAGTCAGCAAATGCTTGCAGCGTCCTGCCGCCTGGCTTTATCTTATATAACATATATTTATATCTTATATACATAAATACTAATATATAATTATGCATTCTCTTGTTCTTAGGGAGTCAAATGTCGAAGGCTCTTTTCTTCCCTACTCCCGCTCTTTTTGTTAGCCAATATTCTGGAGGATTGGCTATGCCCCAAGTGTCTCACAAGTTAGCTGCACGAAAATGGACTTGTTGGTGAGCAGAGATTTTGCTTGCCATGAGTTGCGTCTTGAGACGAAAGCTTTCTCAACCGAGTACAAAAACCTTTGATGAGATTTGAGGAGAAATTGCTTGGAGCCACTTGCTGGCTCTCTTTTGGACGATTGCGCGCAGTCGTCACTCTGTCTGTTGTGGTTTTTGCGTTAGAAAACATGTGTTAATAACTGTTCGTTCTCCTCATGCTAATGTGTACAACCCGGTGTGACCATAGGGGGCTGGACCAATAGTTTAATACCGAACTTTAAGTTGATGTACGATACGAGGAATTTTCTTACTGAATGACTTCTGACTGGACACGGCCAGTTCCAGAGTTACCAGCTAAGGGATAGAAAGGCCATCAGCGATACTTGCGTACTGTGTGACTCTGGAGAGGCGAACACCGTACTGTTCTGCGGTGTGATGCACTCGGGGAAGCGACGCAACCATTTTGAGAACCCGTCCCATCAGAGGGGTGGTCGCCCATATGATGACTTCGGCAACCATGAAGGATGGTCTAGAATGAAATACAACCTTCTTAAAAATAGTTTTAATTCTAGAACTGAGTAAAGGAGAATGGCAGAGACGCCGTTCACACGGCTTCGAAAGAACGCCAAAGTAGTACCTAAGTCGGGGGGGGGTACCCGCAAAATCTGCTCGGCATACCAGCAGCCTCAATACGGACACAATCGTGAACTGTGCAGAACGACGACGCGCAGGGTAGCCGCACCCTCCTGGCCCCGACAACGAATCGGAAAGCGCTCAAATGACGACCTTTTGTCAAAGGCAAACGAGCCGAAGCGAGTCGACGCAGCCCGCGCATCGGACCTGGATGCAGCCTTAAAGGTCGTAGAATCGGACAGCACAGAAGTGGTAGAGCTTTGCAAAGTAAATAACACAGGTTGGGGCTAGAGGAAACATCCCTAAATCTCGGCCTACATCTTGGCAAGTTCAAGTCGGCCATAAACGCCATTAAGCTGGCCCTGTGTGACGCACGGCTCAAGGCCGAAAAAAAGATCGGGCCTCTGCTCAGAGCCCTGGACGTTACAAACCGGGATGGAGACGAGGCGCGGGAATCGACTCCCCCCTAGCCCTCAGATCCCGGGGTAAGATGTGTTTGCTGCGCTCCTGCGGACCCAGCCGCGGCCAAGCGCGGAAGAGCACCGCCGCAAGGACGTCTAAGGACTTTAAACCACTTACGGAGCTCTACTGGCCTCAGAGGCGCTTCAAAGAGTACCCACATTTCCCGAGGACATGACCGTCCCCAGAGCGGTGCGGGGACTGCTAGTGAGCGCTGGGGCCAAATCAGACGCAGCGGTCATTGCGTCCCTGGCAGTGGAGTTCCCCTCCCTGCCGGCGCTGCTGAAACAGCCGCCCTGAACAGCGGCAGTGCTACATGCCAGTGAAACATGGGAGAGCCTCTCCGGTCCCACCGGCGAAGAAAGTAGTGAGCGCCACTTAGTGATTGGCGTCCTGCTTCCAGGTTTTGGAATGTAGATGGGTATTGGAATAAACCTGCGGCTTTGGAATGAGCGCGAGGTGCGCCCGTTTCCATTGAGCGGCGCACATTGCATTTTCTAACAGGCGAGTGGTCATGCCCGCCAGCTCCTCTGGATGCTGCCTTGCCAGAAGGCGAATGACCCCGGGCGGATTGCCATCAGGGCCAGGTGCCTTCCCAGACGCAAGCCTCTCGCCCGCGCATAAGATCTCATCCTCCGTGACAGGTGGTATGTCCTCTTGGCGGACGGTAAGGGCTTGCAACGGGCGCGAGATTTGGCCATGAAAAAGCAGTTAAACCTGCTTCAGGGTCTTCTTAGGCAACGCTTACCCGTGATCACCTGGTAAGGCAGGCCCCAAGGGCCACCCTCGACCGCCGTCACGAACTCCCGCCATGCTGCCACCTTTGCATGAGTGATGAAAGTTTTCAGGGTTCGTCAGCAGTCTCTGTAGTTACTCTGCAACTCAGCCGCCCGTCGTTAGGCTGGAAGAAGGACAGAGTCTTCATTTCCTCGCCGGTGTCGTCTTGCATTCCATGGCCTTGCTTTCGTCAGGATACTGTTAGCCCTGATGCAGCTTTTACGGACCTCTTTAACGGCGGAAGACCACCAAGGCTTAGGCGGACGACGGTCGGAGGGCCTCCGAGGGAGACCGTCCGCCATCCGACAGGCGGTTTGTATGATGGTTGATAGTTTCTCCGCGTCGGCGCTTGTATCTTCCGTAGTTTTCAATTTCGCACCGACGTGGCAATGAGGGTTTCCTTATAAAGGTGCGTCATTTGCCATGTGTGAGAGCATGTAGAGGGGGTAGGAAGCCCCTAGGAGCCAATTTGAAGGCGATGTAGCGGCGGTGGCTCATCGATTCATCTTTGACCTGTACCGTCCAACACTGAATGGCAGAGAGCGAGGCGTCATTCGCCAGGGTGAGATCTGCTAGGACCCCGCACAAAGGTGGGCTCATCGCCGATATTGGCCAAGGATAGTCCCATTTAGGCCATCCGATCTTACAAAACCCGTTCCTCTTTCATTTGTGCATCGACCCCCTTCTCAGGCAACACTCGAAGCGTTGAAATCCCCCGTCACCATTACGGACTCATGGGGTGGGCCCGTATCGAGGCCGTGACTGAGGCCTAAAACCCTCGAACTCCGTCAGAGGCCTATTGGGCGAAAAGTAACAGCTGTAAACGACAACTGACTCTCGCAACTCTACCCAGGCAAAGCCTGGACTTGAGCCGTGATCGTGATTGCAAGAGCAGTTTCGACACCAGTCCACTAGATCGCGGCATTGGTTGTGTCGTCCATGTACAGATTTGGCGTCGGCCTGGCAATGACGACGTTCGGCTCGGTAAGGAGACACAGCCCTACGCGCTGGGTACAAGAATGGGCGTCGAGGAGGTCGTGGGCCGCTTGAAACCTGTTTAGATTTACCTGTAGAAAACTGGTCATTGCTTAGCTGTATCCACCACCTGCCACTCAGCACCTCTATCGTCAGCGGGTATGATCATCTTGGACTGCTTCCTGGTGTTATTCTGTCTTTTAGGGGCCGTCGGCTGCCGGGCCCTGTAAAGCGACGGGTTTTGTCGATTTGTCAAGTCCAGCAAACTTGTTAGCTGGCTTCTCCGATTGCGATGGCTTGTTAGAGCAGCTTCGGAGCGCCTCGGGTGGTCATGATATGCCCTTAAGGCTGTCAATGTCTTGCACTGTATTTGCCGTGGTCATCTTGGTTTTTAGGATATTCCATTGCCGCCGCTGGATTAAAGGGGGCGTACCGGACACAGATCGCACCAAGGTCAACAGACGGAAGAGGCTTCTGTGCCAGCGTCTCGTCGCGCTTTCGGTGCGCGGTGTCAAGTGCGGCCTGGAGGACCTCAATGTCTTAATCTATCTTCAGCCGGGCCTCCTGATGGCCAGCTTAATAACATCCGCCTCAGCGTGTAACGTGTGAAGATAATAATCCAGTTGGCGGGAAACTTCCTTCAGCTCAATTTCAGTGTATTGAGCTTTGCAAAGTTCAACCACCTTCGTGACATGCCGTTCGAGAGTCTTGTACGAGGTGTCAAATGCCTGGCACAAGGCCGCACCTGCATTGCGCCGCGCGCCCCCTTGGGGTCGCTGCTGCCCGAAGACGTGTCCGCCGGACGCTTGCGGCTCGCCTACCGTCCACGCCCTCGTCCGAATCCATGACGTTAGCCATAACGTGAAAAACCCGAAAAACTCAATCTTCCGGTTTCGGTAGATGAGCACCAGCCCTCTGCTCTGGTCATCTCGGCGTGTAGATAAGCGGGACCCTCAAATAGAGGTGGACGGGTCACTATACGCCAAAGTATTGGTGGAACGATGAAATTGCGAAGGAGAGACATATGTAAAACGGACACTACGGGGCATGTACAAGGGCCTATTATTGGTAAGCCAAAAAACAAAACAGGAAAGAAGACGAGCGGATGATGAGAGAAGCTATTGCTACAGGCGAATCCTAACTTGCTGAGTACAGGGCCTCCCAAATGAGACTTCGAGGACTCGTCGTCAAGAGTAAAACCCGAGCGTGGAAGAAGCTTGTAGAGGCGGTTGAGAAGGATGTGTGAGGCCAGCTTTACAGGATTGTTAAGTCACGGCTCCGGATCCTTCCGCTCAGGCTCCCGCCGGGCGTGTTGCTGAAGATCGTTAAAAGTCTCTTTCCGGCGCAGTTGATGAGGAGCAAGGAGGACTTCGACGAGACCTCGATGCTGTCCCAGAAGTTACGCTGGAAGAGGTCGAACGGGCCCGGAAAAAGCTTGCCTTCGGCAAGGCTCCTGGTCCAGGACGGCGTTCCCCCTGAACTAGTGAACTTGTTCGTCGGAAGGTGGTCGAGGGTTTTTAGATCCCTCATGACTACACTTATCAGCCTACTAGATGCTTTGGGCAAAATGGTAGAAAACAATACACGCATCGATGCGGCAACCTGGTGAACAGGAGAGGACAACGCCAAATGAGACCCAGACCGGGCACTCTTAAATTGGTTTGCGTGGTTTCCAATTTAGACAAGGTAAATGCCGGAGTGTAGTAAACTTAGCCATGACATGAAAAATCCGTACACGGGCAATTGCCTTACGGGAAATCTTAAAAAAAAAAAAAAAAGTACGGGCTCAAGAAAGTGGCTTCGCGTGGGTATAATTGGACAGGGTGGGGGTTGTCTACTCGTGCTATTTTTCACTTAATAGAAGGATCCTGTTTCAGGTTTTCCTGGGTCAACTAGGCCGTAGCTTAGGCATCCACAAGGGAAAACCATTGATTGTTACCGGTAACTTTAACTCGTTCAGTACTGCATGGGGTAGTCGTAACACTTTGGAAAGAGAACAGATATTTCTGGACTGGATGGGAGAGCAAGGGTCTATGGCTGTTAACGACAGGGACGTTCCGATCTTCTCACGGGCAGGAAGGGAATCCCACGTTGATCTCACGGTTGCCAACGAACGGGCATTTACGGCGATAACCGGGTGGAGGGCCGGTGCGGTTCATAACCACAGCGACCACGGTTACATCTGCTTCGAGGTACGAGCCCCAGCCGCAGTGTTCCCAGCATCACCTACCCGGGGCAGCCGGTGGTAAGTGAGACAACTAAAAAAGGAAGCGCTAGTAAAGGAGATTGACGCGAGGTGTCGGACAATGGGAGTGGGAACGGTGGACAAAAATCAACTTACTGAAGCACTCATTGCCGCGTGTACTAAGGCTGGGCTGCCCCACCTGAACGGCAAAGATGACCGACGGCACCGGTCCGTTTACAGGTGGAGCGATGAGATCGGGGAAGCGAGAAAGCGATGCACAAGGCTAAACAGGGCGTACACTAGGCAACGCAGCTGGCGGAGGGGTGAACTGAGGGGAGACGGAGCTCGATGTTGACGAGCAATCGGCCACACTCTTGAAAAATTACAGAGCTGCCCGCAATGTCTTTAAAGGCTCATCTGGAAAAGTAAGGCACAGGCATGGATACAGGTAACAGAGGACGTCGAGAGAGACGTGTGCCGAATCGTTATGGCCAAGCTCCGGGCGTCATATCCGAGACTCCCGCCGGATGTTCTAAAGGATCAGGTTCATAGCTTGTTGCCGGTTCACCCGTGGAGAGGCGACGAGGAGGTGCCTCTGGTTGCTAAAGAAGATATTCCCGAGGTGACGTTAAAGGAAGTCGAGCGAACAGTTAACGAAGACCCCGAAAGCAAGGGACTTTGTTGTGCTCGTCCTCCTGGATGTCAAACATGCCTTCAACTCGATGATTTGGGAGGTGGCCATGGACGCGATGAGACGCAAGGTTATCTCGCCAAACATTCGCCGGATAATTTCGTCCTACTTATTGAAAAGAAGACTGTCGGTCAGCCGCCAGGAGTATGAGTTCTCTGCGGAGGTTTCTCAGGAGTCGGTCTTGGGGCCGATTCTGTGGAACCTAGCTTATGACGGGGCCCTTGAGCTGCGGGACTTGCCGGGTGTCAAGATGGTGGCCCTTGCCGATGACTTGGCGCTAATTATCACGGGAAACTGGGGTTCTGAAGTATGCCGCTAAGGAAGCCTTCTAGCAGGTGGCAGAGTGGATGGATCACCATTCTCAATGACTGGCCTCGCTCAAGACGGAAGCACTGCAACTTACAGGCAAGATGATAAGCAGGGACATCCGCATGCGTCTAAACGGTCATCCTGTCAAGCTTGCTCAGACAGCAAAGTATCTCGGACTGGTGATGGAAAAAAGTCTTAATGGATCGGCGCATATCCAGCATGTGGCTGGTAAAGCCCACAGCGCCTGCTGACCAGTGCAGCAGAGTCGATAGCGCTATACGCGGCTCCAATGTGGGCAAACATGGCGGTGAGGAACAGGAGAGCGCTTTGATCGTCACAGCGGCCGGTAGCCATTCGTGTCTGCCGGGCTTACCGCACGGTGTCTACCGCGGCCCTCCTGGCCCTATCCAAGATGCTGCCATGGGATATGCTGGCAAGTGAACGGGCCGAAATATGAAAGAATGACGATCTAGGCTTAACAACGGCTAGATCGAGGACAATCGCCCGGTGGCATAAGAAATGGGTCGCAGTTACCGATCCCTAAGGGTGGGCGGGAAGCCGGTTTGCCGGGTTTGCGAGTCCCACAATGGCTGGGGTGGCGCATAACCGTCTGGATTCCCGTAGTCCCCCAAAGTAATGCTGAAAGGTTTCAGCAGTAAAAAAAGTGCACGGGGTTACGGCTTGGGCTCCCACAGGGTTTGATTTTGGGGCCCGTGCTCTGAAGTCTGGCTTACGACGGGGTGCCTTGGATTGATAATCCCCCAAATGGGGTAGAGACTCTGACGTACGCCGAGCATCTTGCACTCGTGGTTACGGCCAGGACCGGGTCAGTTTTAGAGAGCGTCGCCAATAAAGTATTGACTGTGTAAACGAGTGGATGGAAAGCCATGTCTTAAGCTCGCACCCGACAACACAGAGGCGATATGCCTAAAAAGCTAAAAGAGAACAAAGAGGGTAAGATTCGTCATGGCGGGCCACTCGGTAGAAATCAGAAAGAAGGCGAAGTACCTCTGGGTCATCCTCAATACAATATATGTACGCTCATGTGTAATATATGACTGATAAAGTTAAAAAGGACTCCTTAAACATAGCGCGTATTCTGCCGAGAGTCAGTGGATTGTCAGAAGCCAAAAGGAGAATATTAGCGACAGTGCCCAAATCAATGGCGCTTTACGCAACCCCGGCCTGGGCGGACATGGCAATGCGTACGGCAAAAAATAGGGAAGCACTAAGGTCAACGAACGCTGGCGATCAGGGTAAGCCGCGCATACCGTATGGTTTCGATCAAAGCCCTCCTGGTGCCAGTGTGTACTTGGCTTGAACTGAACAGCTCTGTGCAACACTCGTTGAATGCAGGTGACCGCCTGCGAGGTCCAATTCACAGGCAGCCGCAAGGCTAATCAGCTGTTTTAAGTGGAATAATCATTAGTGATAAATTCTCTGTGTGAGACTCAATCTCCATATTTTCACTATTGAGGTCATGGTATTTGTAAACCTCACTTTGCAGTGCCGGCGCATGCATCGGCACCTACAAGAAATCAGCCAATCAACTTGACCCTCTCCCCCTCGTTCAAGTCTTATATAAATGCCTGACGATTAGAATATTTGCTTTAATGCCAGTGTGTACTTGGCTAGAACTGAAAGGCTCTTTGTTGTTTTATGGCCGCAGTAGCGGAAGTTTCTCGGTATGTACATGCATAGTTTCGTTATCTTAGATCTGCATTTTTTTTATTTTGTGATGCTCATTTAACATTTTTAACAACGTATAACGTTTCTGACTAATAGCTGCTTTAACAGCTATCTCTTTCACTAAAAAAGTGTGTCATCAAACGTGCTTTTAGTTGCAAAGTTTAATCTTATGCATTTGATGTGGTTTATAAAGTGAATGCTTTCACACGGAGAAGTGAGGTACATATCAGTGGATTTGTAAAGTAAAGTATTGTGTGCATTATGCACACCCGTTGCGCTTGTATAATGAATGATTCTGCCAAGGTGATTTTGGCATTGGCGGCTCTTGTATAAAACTAACTCATTCATGGTTGCTGCTATGTAGCCATCAGCTACACTGATATTACAGGGTTATATGTTTGTGGTTTACAGCTGCGACATCCGATAGTGTGTTTAGTGCAATGTGAAAGAATAAATGTGGAGTCTCGTGTCGGCGATCTCGGCAACGGTTAATCGTATATAAGATTCACCGTGCAGATATAATCGGTATGCTGGCTTAACTTGCAACGAAAAGTGACTAGCACCTTTTAGATACAGGCACCAATTGACTTGGAAAGTGATCACTTCTGTATGTGTGTGTTAATAGTGCGTATATTGGGTTCCCTGCGGATCACACTTCCGCACCAGTGATCTCGGCACTGGTGAGGTCAGTGTAACACTCGTTAAATGCAGGTGACCGCCTCCGAGGATCATTTACAGGAAACCGCGAGGCTAGTCAGTTGTGTTAAGTGGAATAATCATTAGCGATGAACTCTCTGTGTGAGACTATTGAGGTCATGGTATTTGTAAACCAAGTTTTGCAGTGCCGGTGCGATGCATCGGCACCACAAGATCTCAGCCAATCAACTTGGCCCTCTCCCCTTCGTTCAAGTGTTATATAAAGGCCTGACGATAAGAAGATTTGCTTTAGTGCCAGTGTGTACTTCGCTAGAGCTGAACAGCTCTTTGTTGTTTTATGGCCGCAGTGGCGGAAGTTCCTCGGTATCTACATGCATGTTTCGTTATCTTAGGTCTGCATTTTTTATTTTTTAATGCTCATTTGACATTTTTAACTACGTATAACACTTCTGACTAATAGCTGCCATTACAGCTATATTTTTCACTAAAAAAGTGTGTTATCAAACTTGCTTATAGTTGCAAAGTTCAACCTTATGCATCTGATGGGGTTTATAAAGTGAATGCTTTCACACGTAGAAGTGAGGTACGTATTAGTGGATTTGTCAAGTAAAGTATTGTGTGCATTATGCAGACCCGTTGCGCTAGTATAATGAATAATTCTGCCGAGGTGATTTCGGCATTGGAGGCCCTTGTATAACACTAACTCATTCATGGTTGCTGCTATGTAAGTTTACCTACAGGCCGTAGCAGAGGCTATAAGCTACACTGCTATTACAGGGTTATATGTTTGTGGTTTACAGCTGCGACATCCGATAGTGTGTTTAGTGCAATGTGAAAGAATAAATGTAGAGTCTCGGGTCGGCGATCTCGGCAACGGTTAATCGTATATAAGATTCACCGTGCAGATATCATCGGTATGCTAGCTTAACTTGCAACGAAAAGTGAATAGCACCTGTTAGATACAGGCATCAATTGACTTGGAAAGTGATCAGCTTCTGTATGTGTGTGTTAATAGTGCGTGTATTGGGTTTCTTGCGGATCACACTTCCGCACCAGTGATCTCGGCACTGGTGGGGTCAGTGTAACACTCGTTGAATGCAGGTGGCCGCCTCCGAGGAATAATTCACAGGAAACGGCGAGCCTAGTCAGTTGTGTTAAGTGGAATAATCATTAGTAATGAATTCTCTGTGTGAGACTATTGAGGTCATGGTATTTGTAAACCAAGTTTTGCAGTGCCGGTGCGATGCATCGGCACCACAAGAACTCAGCCAATCAACTTGATCCCTCTCTCCTTCGTTCAAGTGTTATATAAAGGCCTGACGATAAGAAGATTTGCTTTAGTGCCAGTGTGTACTTGGCTAGAGCTGAACAGCTCTTTGTTTGTTTTATGGCCGCAGTGGCGGAAGTTCCTCGGTATCTACATGCATGTTTCGTTATCTTAGGTCTGCATTTTTATTTTGTGAATGCTCATTTGACAATTTTAACTACGTATAACACTTCTGACTAATAGCTGCCTTTACAGCTACCTCTTTCACTAAAAAAAGTTTGTCATCAAACGTGCTTTTAGTTGCAAAGTTTAATCTTATGCAGCTGATGTGGTTTGTAAAGTAAATGCTTTCACCCGGAGAAGTGAGGTACGTATCAGTGGATTTGTCAATTAAAGTATTGTGTGCATTATGTAGACCCGTTGCTCTTGTATAATGAATGATTCTGCCGAGGTGATTTCGGCATTGGCGGCTTTTGCATAACACTAACTTATTCAGGGTTGCTGCTACGTAGGTTTACCTACAGGCCATAGCAGAGGCTATCAGCTACATTGATATTACAGGGTTATATCTTTGTGGTTTACAGCTGCGACATCCGATAGTGTGTTTAGTGCAATGTGAAAGAATAAATGTAGAGTCTCGGGTCGGCGATCTCGGCAACGGTTAATCGTATATAAGATTCACCGTGCAGATATCATCGGTATGCTAGCTTAACTTGCAACGAATAGTGAATAGCACCTGTTAGATACAGGCATCAATTAACTTGGAAAGTGATCAGCTTCTGTATGTGTGTGTTAATAGTGCGTGTATTGGGTTTCTTGCGGATCACACTTCCGCACCAGTGATCTCGGCACTGGTCAGGTCAGTGTAACACTCGTTGAATGCAGGTGACCGCCTCCGAGAGATCATTTACAGGAAATCGCGAGGCTAGTCAGTTGTTTTAAGTGGAATAATCATTAGTGATGAATTCTCTGTGTAAGACTATTGAGGTCATAGTATTTGTAAATCAAGTTTTGCAGTGCCGGTGCAATGCATCAGCACTACAAGAACTCAGTCCAATCAACTTGACCCTTTTTCCTTCGTTTAAGTGTTATATAAAGGCCTGACGATAAGAAGATTTGCTTTAGTGACAGTGTGTACTTGGCTGGAGCTGAACAGCTCTTTTTTGTTTTATGGCCGCAGTGGCGGAAGTTCCTCGGTATGTACATGCATCTTTCGTCATCTTAGGTCTGCATTTTGATTTTGTGATGCTTATTTAACAAATCTAACTACGTATAACACTTCTGACTAATAACTACCTTTACAGCTACCTCTTTCACTAAAAAAAGTTTATTATCAAACGTGCTTTTTGTTGCAAAGTTTAATCTTATGCATCTGATGTGGTTTGTGAAGTAAATGCTTTCACACGGAGAAGTGATGTACGTATCAGTGGATTTATTAAATAAAGTATTGTGTGCATTATGTAGACCCGTTGCGCTTGTATAATGAATTATTCTGCCGAGGCGATTTCGGCATTGGCGGCTTTTGTATAACCTTAACTTATTTAGGGTTGCTGCTACGTAGGTTTACCTACAGGCCATAGCAGAGGCTATCAGCTACACTGCTATTACAGGGTTATATCTTTGTGGTTTACAGCTGCGACATCCGATAGTGTGTTTAGTGCAATGTGAAAAAATAAATGTGGAGTCTCGTGTCGGCGATCTCGGCAACGGTTAATCGTATATAAGATTCACCGCGCAGATATAATCAGTATGCTGGCTTAACTTGCAACGAAAAGTGACTAGCAACTGCTAGATACAGGCATCAATTGACTTGGAAAGTGATCAGCTTCTGTATGTGTGTGTTAATAGTGCGTGTATTGGGTTCCCTGCGGATCACACTTCCGCACCAGTGATCTCGGCACTGGTGAGGTCAGTATAACACCCGTTGAATGCAGGTGACCGCCTCCGAGGGATAATTCACAGGAAACGGCGAGGCTAGTCAGTTGTGTTAAGTGGAATAATCATTAGCGATAAACTCTCTGTGTGAGACTATTGAGATCATGGTATTTGTAAACCAAGCTTTGCAGTGCCGGTGCGATGCGTCGGCACCACAAGAACTCAGTCAATCAACTTGACCCTCTCCCCTTCGTTCAAGTGTTTTATATAGGCCTAACGATAAGAAGATTTGCTTTAGCGCCAGTGTGTACTTGGCTAGAGCTGAACAGCCATTTGTTGTTTTATGGCCGCAGTGGCGGAAGTTCCTCGGTATCTACATGCATGTTTCGTTATCTTAGGTCTGCATTTTGATTTTGTGATGCTTATTTAACAAATCTAACTACGTATAACACTTCTGACTAATAGCTGCCTTTACAGCTAACTCTTTCACAAAAAAAGTTTGTTATCAAACGTGCTTTTAGTTGCAAAGTTCAATCTTATGCATCTGATGTGGTTTGTAAAGTAAATGCTTTCACACGGAGAAGTGAGGTACGTATCAGTAGATTTGTCAAATAAAGTATTGTGTGCATTATGTAGACCCGTTGCGCTTGTATAATGAATGATTCTGCCGAGGTGATTTCGGCATTGGCGATTTTTGTATAACATTAACTTTTTCAGGGTTGCTGCTACGTAGGTTTACCTACAGGCCATAGCAGGAAACGGCGAGGCTAGTCAGTTGTGTTAAGTGGAATAATCATAAGCGATAAATTCTCTGTGTGAGACTATTGAGGTCATGGTATTTGTAAACCAAGCTTTGCAGTGCCGGTGCGATGCATCGGCACCACAAGAACTCAGTCAATCAACTTGACCCTCTCCCCTTCTTTCAAGTGTTATATAAAGGCCTGACGATAAGAAGATTTGCTTTAGTGCCAGTGTGTACTTGGCTAGAGCTGAGCAGCTCTTTGTTGCTCTATGGCCGCAGTGGCGGAAGTTTCTCGGTATGTACATGCATGTTCCGTTATCTCAGGTCTGCATTTTCATTTTGTGATGCTCATTTAACATTTTTAACTACGTATACCACTTCTGACTAATAGCTGCCTTTACAGCTATCTCTTTCACTAAAAAAGTGTGTCATCAAACGTGCTTTTAGTTGCAAAGTTTAATCTTATGCATCTGATGTGGTTTATAAAGTGAATGCTTGCACACGTAGAAGTAAGGTACGTATCAGTGGATTTGTCAGGCAAAGTATTGTGTGCATTATGTAGACCCGTTGCGCTTGTATAATGAATTACTTTGCCGAGGTGATTTCGGCATTGAAGGCCCTTGTAAAACACTAACTCATTCATGGTTGCTGCTATGTAGGTTTACCTACAGGCCATAGCAGAGGCTATAAGCTACACTGCTATTACCGGGTTATATGTTTGTGGTTTACAGCAACGACATCCGATAGTGTGTTTAGTGCAATGTGAAATAATACATTTGGAGTCTCGTGTCGGCGATATCGGCAACGGTTAATCGTATATAAGATTCACCGTGCAGATATAATCGGTATGCTGGCTTAACTTGCAACAAAAAGTGACTAGCACCGGCATCAATTGACTTGGAAAGTGACCAGCTTCTGTATGTGTGTGTTAATAGTGCGTGTATTGGGTTTCCTGCGGATCACACTTCCGCTCCAGTGATCTCGGCACTGGTGAGGTCAGTGTAACACTCGTTGAATGCAGGGGACCGCCTCCGAGGGATCATTCACAGGAAACGGCGAGGCTAGTCAGTTGTGTTAAGTGGAATAATCATAAGCGATAAATTCTCTGTGTGAGACTATTGAGGTCATGGTATTTGTAAACCAAGCTTTGCAGTGCCGGTGCGATGCATCGGCACCACAAGAACTCAGTCAATCAACTTGACCCTCTCCCCTTCGTTCAAGTGTTATATAAAGGCCTGACGATAAGAAGATTTGCTTTAGTGCCAGTGTGTACTTGGCTAGAGCTGAGCAGCTCTTTGTTGCTCTATGGCCGCAGTGGCGGAAGTTTCTCGGTATGTACATGCATGTTCCGTTATCTCAGGTCTGCATTTTAATTTTGTGATGCTCATTTAACATTTTTAACTACGTATACCACTTCTGACTAATAGCTGCCTTTACAGCTATCTCTTTCACTAAAAAAGTGTGTCATCAAACGTGCTTTTAGTTGCAAAGTTTAATCTTATGCATCTGATGTGGTTTATAAAGTGAATGCTTGCACACGTAGAAGTAAGGTACGTATCAGTGGATTTGTCAGGCAAAGTATTGTGTGCATTATGTAGACCCGTTGCGCTTGTATAATGAATTACTTTGCCGAGGTGATTTCGGCATTGAAGGCCCTTGTAAAACACTAACTCATTCATGGTTGCTGCTATGTAGGTTTACCTACAGGCCATAGCAGAGGCTATAAGCTACACTGCTATTACCGGGTTATATGTTTGTGGTTTACAGCAACGACATCCGATAGTGTGTTTAGTGCAATGTGAAAGAATACATTTGGAGTCTCGTGTCGGCGATATCGGCAACGGTTAATCGTATATAAGATTCACCGTGCAGATATCATCGGTATGCTGGCTTAACTTGCAACAAAAAGTGACTAGCACCGGCATCAATTGACTTGGAAAGTGACCAGCTTCTGTATGTGTGTGTTAATAGTGCGTGTATTGGGTTTCCTGCGGATCACACTTCCGCTCCAGTGATCTCGGCACTGGTGAGGTCAGTGTAACACTCGTTGAATGCAGGGGACCGCCTCCGAGGGATCATTCACAGGAAACGGCGAGGCTAGTCAGTTGTGTTAAGTGGAATAATCATAAGCGATAAATTCTCTGTGTGAGACTATTGAGGTCATGGTATTTGTAAACCAAGCTTTGCAGTGCCGGTGCGATGCATCGGCACCACAAGAACTCAGTCAATCAACTTGACCCTCTCCCCTTCTTTCAAGTGTTATATAAAGGCCTGACGATAAGAAGATTTGCTTTAGTGCCAGTGTGTACTTGGCTAGAGCTGAACAGCTCTTTGTTGTTTTATAGCCGCAGTGGCGGAAGTTCCTCGGTATCTACATGCATGTTTCGTTATCTTAGGTCTGCATTTCTTATGTTGTGATGCTCATTTAACATTTTTAACTACGTATAACACTTCTGACCAATAGCTGCCTTTACAGCTATCTCTTTCACTAAACAAGTGTGTCATCAAACGTGCTTTTAGTTGCAAAGTTTAATCTTATGCATCTGATGTGGTTTATAAAGTGAACGCTTTCACACGTAGAAGTGAGGTACGTATCAGTGGATTTGTCAGGTAAAGTATTGTGTGCATTATGTAGACCCGTTGCGCTTGTATAATGAATGATTTTGCCGAGGTGATTTCGGCATTGGAGGCCCTTGTATAACACTAACTCATTCATGGTTGCTGCTATGTAGGTTTACCTACTGGCCATAGCAGAGGCTATAAGCTACACTGCTATTACCGGGTTATATGTTTGGGGTTTACAGCTGCGACATCCGATAGTGTGTTTAGTACAATGTGAAAGAATAAATGTGGAGTCTCGTGTCGGCGATCTCGGCAACGGTTTATCGTATATAAGATTCACCGTGCAGATATCATCGGTATGCTGGCTTAACTTGCAACGAAAAGTGATTACCACCTGCTAGATACAGGCATCAATTGGTTTGGAAAGTGATCAGCTTCTGTATGTGTGTGTTAATAGTGCGTGTATTGGGTTTCCTGCGGATCACACTTCTGCTCCAGTGATCTCGGCACTGGTGAGGTCAGTGTAACACTCGTTAAATGCAGGGGAGCGCCTCCGAGGGATCATTCACAGGAAACCGCGAGGCTAGTCAGTTGTTTTAAGTGGAATAATTATTAGTGATGAACTCTCTGTGTGAGACTATCGAGGTCATGGTATTTGTAAACTAAGCTTTGCAGTGCCGGTGCGATGCATCGGCACCACAAGAACTCAGTCAATCAACTTGACCCTCTCCCCTTCGTTCAAGTGTTATATAAAGGCCTGACGATAAGAAGATTTGCTTTAGTGCCAGTGTGTACTTGGCTAGAGCTGAGCAGCTCTTTGTTGCTCTATGGCCGCAGTGGCGGAAGTTTCTCGGTATGTACATGCATGTTCCGTTATCTCAGGTCTGCATTTTAATTTTGTGATGCTCATTTAACATTTTTAACTACGTATACCACTTCTGACTAATAGCTGCCTTTACAGCTATCTCTTTCACTAAAAAAGTGTGTCATCAAACGTGCTTTTAGTTGCAAAGTTTAATCTTATGCATCTGATGTGGTTTATAAAGTGAATGCTTGCACACGTAGAAGTAAGGTACGTATCAGTGGATTTGTCAGGCAAAGTATTGTGTGCATTATGTAGACCCGTTGCGCTTGTATAATGAATTACTTTGCCGAGGTGATTTCGGCATTGAAGGCCCTTGTAAAACACTAACTCATTCATGGTTGCTGCTATGTAGGTTTACCTACAGGCCATAGCAGAGGCTATAAGCTACACTGCTATTACCGGGTTATATGTTTGTGGTTTACAGCAACGACATCCGATAGTGTGTTTAGTGCAATGTGAAAGAATACATTTGGAGTCTCGTGTCGGCGATATCGGCAACGGTTAATCGTATATAAGATTCACCGTGCAGATATCATCGGTATGCTGGCTTAACTTGCAACAAAAAGTGACTAGCACCGGCATCAATTGACTTGGAAAGTGACCAGCTTCTGTATGTGTGTGTTAATAGTGCGTGTATTGGGTTTCCTGCGGATCACACTTCCGCTCCAGTGATCTCGGCACTGGTGAGGTCAGTGTAACACTCGTTAAATGCAGGGGAGCGCCTCCGAGGGATCATTCACAGGAAACCGCGAGGCTAGTCAGTTGTTTTAAGTGGAATAATTATTAGTGATGAACTCTCTGTGTGAGACTATCGAGGTCATGGTATTTGTAAACTAAGCTTTGCAGTGCCGGTGCGATGCATCGGCACCACAAGAACTCAGTCAATCAACTTGACCCTCTCCCCTTCGTTCAAGTGTTATATAAAGGCCTGACGATAAGAAGATTTGCTTTAGTGCCAGTGTGTACTTGGCTAGAGCTGAGCAGCTCTTTGTTGCTCTATGGCCGCAGTGGCGGAAGTTTCTCGGTATGTACATGCATGTTCCGTTATCTCAGGTCTGCATTTTAATTTTGTGATGCTCATTTAACATTTTTAACTACGTATACCACTTCTGACTAATAGCTGCCTTTACAGCTATCTCTTTCACTAAAAAAGTGTGTCATCAAACGTGCTTTTAGTTGCAAAGTTTAATCTTATGCATCTGATGTGGTTTATAAAGTGAATGCTTGCACACGTAGAAGTAAGGTACGTATCAGTGGATTTGTCAGGCAAAGTATTGTGTGCATTATGTAGACCCGTTGCGCTTGTATAATGAATTACTTTGCCGAGGTGATTTCGGCATTGAAGGCCCTTGTAAAACACTAACTCATTCATGGTTGCTGCTATGTAGGTTTACCTACAGGCCATAGCAGAGGCTATAAGCTACACTGCTATTACCGGGTTATATGTTTGTGGTTTACAGCAACGACATCCGATAGTGTGTTTAGTGCAATGTGAAAGAATACATTTGGAGTCTCGTGTCGGCGATATCGGCAACGGTTAATCGTATATAAGATTCACCGTGCAGATATCATCGGTATGCTGGCTTAACTTGCAACAAAAAGTGACTAGCACCGGCATCAATTGACTTGGAAAGTGACCAGCTTCTGTATGTGTGTGTTAATAGTGCGTGTATTGGGTTTCCTGCGGATCACACTTCCGCTCCAGTGATCTCGGCACTGGTGAGGTCAGTGTAACACTCGTTGAATGCAGGGGACCGCCTCCGAGGGATCATTCACAGGAAACGGCGAGGCTAGTCAGTTGTGTTAAGTGGAATAATCATAAGCGATAAATTCTCTGTGTGAGACTATTGAGGTCATGGTATTTGTAAACCAAGCTTTGCAGTGCCGGTGCGATGCATCGGCACCACAAGAACTCAGTCAATCAACTTGACCCTCTCCCCTTCGTTCAAGTGTTATATAAAGGCCTGACGATAAGAAGATTTGCTTTAGTGCCAGTGTGTACTTGGCTAGAGCTGAACAGCTCTTTGTTGTTTTATAGCCGCAGTGGCGGAAGTTCCTCGGTATCTACATGCATGTTTCGTTATCTTAGGTCTGCATTTCTTATGTTGTGATGCTCATTTAACATTTTAACTACGTATAACACTTCTGACCAATAGCTGCCTTTACAGCTATCTCTTTCACTAAAAAAGTGTGTCATCAAAACGTGCTTTTAGTTGCAAAGTTCAATCTTATGCATC
>QVRM01006243.1:0-149621 GCA_003439945.1 Dermanyssus gallinae | reverse complement strand
CCCTCCCCCTCCCCCTGGCCCCCTCCCCCGGTTGTCAACGGACGGCTGCAGCAGCCCAGTCCTATGCTATCCCTTCGCCCTGCCATTTTTCCGTCGCCGCGTGCATTCATTCCATTTCAGTGCGGCCGTTCGTCAACCACTCAGCCGTCAGGCCTAGCCAGCTTTTTAACCAGAGATGATGTTGTTGGTGGTGGTGGTGGTCGATGGCGCCTGTTTGACATGATCTGTTGTTGGACAGGATCGACGGACGGACAGACGGGGACAATGAACGACCAAAAAGCATATTCAAATACTTCCCGTAGTTTCTACGAGCAGCAGCCGTTGTGGTTGTTGTTGTCGTTGCTGTCGTTGCTGCTACTTACTTCTTACTCTGCTAAGTTGACTAAGTATCATCGAAGCAGATCGATCTATCTAGTAGCTGACTAGGTAGATAGAAAGATACATACATACAAGATAGATAGGTGGCTAACAAGCCTACTAACGAGTGCTGCTGCTGCTACCACTGCGAGTATAATAACTGTGCTCCGTGCTCTTTTCTTAGACACAAAAAAACTAGTAGTAATAATCATAGTAACAATATCATAACAACAGGACGAGCACCATCATCATCATCACCATAGAGAGCAACAGGGACAGCTTTATATGATGTCTCGGCTTCACTCGAACCCTGCTGCTGCTGCTGCTGCTATTATTGTTGCTGAATGTTGACGAACATCTATGTATAGCTGCAGCTGTACTCGGTTTGTCGTCGTAGTTGTTGTTGTTGTTGTTGTTGTTGTTGTTGTTGTTGTTGTTGTTGTTGTTGTTGTTGTTGTTGTTGATGTTGTAGTGCACATTATAAGAGACAGAGAGTAAACTAACCAACCGACCAATCGTAGTTAAACAGACAGAGAGAGAGATAGGTAGATAGATCTATACATCGATGGTGGCAGGCGAGGTTTAGGCGTGAGCCAGTGGGGCGCTACTCATGGGGTTGTTGCTACCTACCGTACCGGGGGTGGTGGTGGTGGTGGTGGTGGTGATGGTCGCGGGTTCGATCCCCGCTCTCGATGTTTCTCGAATCGTCGAATTTTCTTTGACCGACCGCTATGCTCGAATGCTAGGCGAATAGATTCTGATAAACAGCAGCGTATATGTATCGCTTAGGAAAGTCACCGGCCATGCTGCTGCCTATGCCACAGCGAATGCTGTGTTGGGGAAAACCTTCGATCTCGATTTTTTCGACCTCTCAACATTTGTCCGGCTCTCGGTGTTTTCTTTCGAATTGTAGATATGTCACACGGCGGCCAGGTCTAGGATTCAGGTACGAGAAAACTATAGTATTAGCTTATTAAATTATTATTAGTAGTAGTAGTCAGTAGCAGTCGAAATTACCAGAACTAGCCAGTAAGCAGTGGAACAAATAGTAGTAGTAGTGGTAGGTAGTGATCGTGGTAGGAGAGCAGCAGAAAGGCATTGATAGTGAGAGTGAGCGGGCGGTCGAGCGGGCAGCCGGGCACCCGCCGTCGAGAAGAATCCGGCGGGTCAGTGACCTTGTCGTCTGGAAAATTCTGGATCCTCGTTCGATGTTCTTTTTTATGCCGCCCCCACCCCACGCCCCCCCCCCCTCATGACGTCTGCCCGTCTGCCGTCAGTCAACAACAACAACAACAACATCGAAGACGACGACGACGACGACGACGACGACAATGATGATACTGATAATGCTGCCGACGTCGCCGACAACAACAACAACAATAACAACAACAACAACAGCGACGACGACGATCAAGCACAGAGAAGCCACAGCCTGGCCGGCCGGCCGGCGTTGGCCATGTCGTAGTGACGCCAGCGCCGGGCGCTTGTTGTGACGCGCCTCGCCACAGCGGCGGCGGCAGCGTCGGCAGCGTCAGCGGCAGTTGAGTTTGTTGCTCTCTCGCCTCATCATAGCGAGCGGCGCCTCATCGTCGGTCGGTGTTTCGGTCGGGCGATCGCAGTTCATAGCTCCGGCTGCCGCTACGCCATAGTCATGATCATCATCATCAAATCAGCAGTGCCATTATCAGCAGCAGCAGCAACAACCGCGTCACAATCATCATCATCATCATTATTATCAACAGCAATAGCAACAACAGCGTCGTCACCATCATCATCATCATCATCATCAGCCGCAGTAGCAACAGCAGCATCATGATGACGACCGACCACATATTTAGGACGACGGTGCCAGCGACAGCCTTACCGATGTGCTGTTTTGCTTCACTCTTTCTACCAAGCTGTTCAGTTCAACAGCTCAGCACATGGCAGGCAGCACACAGCAGTCCCCGCAACAGCAGCAACAACAACAACAACAACAATAACAACAACAACAACAATAACAGCAGCAACAACAACAACAACAACAACAACAACAACAACAACAACAACAACAACAACAACAACAACAACAACAACAACAGCAGCAACAACAACAACAACAACAACAACAACAGCAGCAGCAACAACAACAACACAACCAACCGCCAGCCAGCCAGCCAGTTGGCTTCGCGTCCTCTCTCCCCCCACCGGCTCAGGCCGTTGTTTTCTGCATAGAGCGCGTGGGAGAGAGAGAGAGCAAGAGCTAGTCATAAGGCGGGGGGGGGGAGAGAGAGAGCAAGAGCTAGTCATAGGGCGGGGGGAGAGATGACGGGAGAGCGACAGGGAGAGCAAAGCAAAGCAAAAGTTCCATGGAAGAAGATGGCTGCTATTCTCAGCAAGCCTCAGTGTGCTCGTTGTTCAACGAAATTGTTGTTGCTGCTCCTGTTTTTTTTCTTCTAACAAGACACAAACGTAGCAAACATCAACCGCTTATAGCTATAAGCGGTATATATATATATATATATATATATATATATATATATATATAATATATATATATATATATATATCCTTTAGAAGAAGCAGACATTTCTCACAAACACGACGATGTGCTTAGTTTTTGTATAGGGGAACTAGTTGTCTCGCAACAGAGCACATTTTAGTCTCCTATGTAGGGCAAAAACACCAATATTTGCTTAAACTAGCTCTACAGTTCTTAATATCGATCTTCAGAAAATTTCCTAACACCCAGCATATATATATATATATATATATATATATATATATGTATACTTAAGCATGGTTTTCATAACGATGTAATGACGGCAAGCTTGACATACACGTACATGTGACCAAAAGCAACAACAGTACGGGACCCATACCCATTTATTACACCGAGAGCTTTGAAGGAGTAGAGCGTGTTAACCAGTGACCAGTTGTTATTGCCAGTTAAGCCTACGTCGTCGTCGTCGTCGTTGCCGTCCCTATCAATGTATCTAGCGTCGGGCAGCTGCCCGCTTGCATCTTGCAAACCCACAGCCGTACACACGTGACTCGAAATGGTATTTCTACTAGCTATGCGGCTAGCAATAGTTGTCGTCGTAATGAGTCAGCCAATAGGAAAAAAAGCGCGTAAGAGACGACGACTCATACTCACACTTCACTCCTTCATTTAATAGTATTGCTTGACATTCGAATTATTGCTGTACATTCATAAATGCTGTTTGGCATACAATCCAGATTGCACGCAATCCAGATCCATCCCAGAAACTAAGTCGAAGACGACCATAGATAGACCTTTTCGTAGGGGCCGAACTCCGATTCAGTCAGCTCAACGCTTTCCAAGCTTATCACTTTTTTTGAACCGGAGATGAACCTTGCACTTCATGGTCCTGTGTGAGACCACAAAAATGGCACAAAGCCACTCTTCTCTTCCAGTCGTCACAGAGAAAGGTTCCTTTCGTGTGGACGCTCATACTTTTAACAGCATCAGCATTATAAGGTTGCTGTGGTCTTAGCCGAAGGCTGTAGCCGCCCCAATAGAACTCTTAGGCTGCCATTTTGCTGCGTCGCAACAGAAAAATAGTTTATTTTGGTCGGTACGCTTCTTCTCGGTTCAGCTAGCAATACCGTAAAATACATAAAAATCATATTATGTAGCAAAACGTACCGTCAATTATTAGATGATAAGTCGTATATATATATATATATATATATATATATATAATATATATAGAGCGTGTGTGTAAGTTGAATCCGTGTTCGATTTTAAGCTAGATACGTTACAGGGATCGTCTCACAGCAACACGAATAGCATTTGTGCAGCTAGTCACAGTGGATCATGATGCTATTCAGCTGCCCATGGTAACAAGGCGATAGATACCACATTAACGTCTCGTCTCGCTAGTGCGTCCAAGGCAGAAAAGTGCCTCAGGCCACTTCATACGGTGTTGTGAAAGCGAATGCGGACGTGTTTGCGTTGCGTTTAGGAAGTGTTCAAGAGTGTTCAACATTGGACTGAGATAGAAAGGTAGAGATCCTTCTATATTTAGCTAGAGACAGCGAGGCAGAGACAGCAGGGGGCCGAATGACATGAGCTAACTACGCTACACAACCTTACGGCGAATGTAGATTGAGAGAAAATTGCCTGGCTGAAAAAAAAGGTACACAGGATTTTGTTCCAACCTGTTACTCTTGAACATAGCGAACCATTTTGCCTTGCGGTTGTTATCTCAACACACACACAGACACAGAGCAACGCCGTTGCAGATCTACTCTATACCTTCAGCACAATAGGAGTTAACCTCTAACGAGGGTCTCTGTCTCAACTAGAAGTTGCCGCCAAGCAAATATGGGCGGCCAACACGGTTGATTCGCCTGGAATACTCGGAACGAAATTAGACAGGTACAAAACACAAAAAGTAATTTAAAGTATATATATCTATATATATATATATATATATATATATATATATATATATATATATATATGGAGTTTAGCTGCAGCAACAACTGACGCCGTGTATGTATGTACCTGTCGAGCGCATTGTAATGGTAGGAAAGCACGTTTGGCAATATATGAGCGTTCGTGGGCCTGAACGACATCCTGAGTATGCTGTAGCAGTACTGCGTCATATTCGCTCTCTCTCTATCTTTCTCTACGCAATGGTTTCCCTTTGTGCAGCACCGGGTGTCAGCACCACATGACAAATAGCCCTAAATTGGTGCAATGACTGTTCTCATGGAAGGACACGTCTTGCGTTTTGTTTTCGGAGCACATGCGCCCGTTTCTATTGCATCGTTTCATCGATGCGTGGTCTCAGACGCGCAATGACGGACGAATCCATGTGCATTCTATGCAACGCGACAATGAGACGCTGCCATTATCACTCCGCGGAATTGCACTGTAACATGTCTAAACAAAGCTAAGGAATCTTCATTTAATTGCACTTGTTCGCAGTCACGCCAGCAGCCATCAATATGCGTATCTAGTTGCTGCCTTGAATCCCACGATCTCAGCGAAAGCTTAATTTAATTTTGTTTAGTTAATGCTGCGTTGTGATTTGTCTTCAAATAGCGTTTGCTCGGCCGTCAGCTTCTGTTCAACGTCGAAATGTCTAAAATTAAGGAGCTTTAATAGACCACACGTTTCCAGACCGCTGAACGGTGTGTTAAAACCATTTTGGATGATTCATTTCGAATAAAGTTTGCGAATTCTTTCTACCTCTTAATCTATAAGATAGCTATGAAACGTCTACGTTTGTATGCCTGTCTGTCTGTCTATCTGCCTGTTGGCGATAAGCCTTTGATAACGAAGTATTTGAGTACCGGCAGCATCAATATCAGTTGAATGCATTTTGCACACGACGCTTCTCGATATGCTACTACAACAACTACTACTACTACTATTACTACGACGTTCCGTATCACTTACACATCGTTACACTCAGCTACTACGAGAACTTTCTGCTAGATACAGCGGCGGCAGCGGCAGCGGCAGCAGCAGCCGTCTAGCAGAAGCCGCTGAGGCGCCGGCCGGCGTGAGCGCGGCGTGGTTTCTGGCGTCAGTGGTGGCGGCGGCGGCGGTGGTTGGCCGCTAACCGGCGTCAGTGGTGGCGGCTTTGGCGGCTTTGGCGGCGGCCGCTAACCGGCGGAGTTTTCGAATTTTGAACCGCTAGCTGTAGCCGTGAGATGCTTGGCTACAATTTGAAATCTCGAATTTATTTAACGTGACGGTTGGGGTTGACGCCGTCGCCACGCTGGCGGCGATGATGAGGCGGGCGTTGAGTCGTGAACACAACGACGACAACGGCGAACGTCTTGGCAGCAATCGCCTAATCGGTGCGTTGGCGGGCTCTCTTTCAAACCGATAGCGGTGACGCGAGGGCGGCGTTAGCGGCCGCTGCGGCGGTGTTGGCGGCGGCGGCGGTGTCGGCGGCGGTGGCGAGAGTGGCGTCGCCGACGCCGACGGCAGCGCCCTCTCACCGACCGATTCGCTCAGATAGGGCGAGTGGTAGCCACGTTCGTCGTCTGTTCGTGTGCAGCGCGCAGTTGGTGAGGTCGCGTTGTTCGGGTCGGTGTCGTCGTCGGTCGTGGTGGTGGTCTTGTCGGTTGGTCGGTCGGTCGGTCGTTGGTCGGTGGATAGAGTCGGTCTATCCCGACGGTAGTTGCTGGTGAGAAGAGTCGAGAACGAGCAGCAGCAGCGGAAGGAAACGACACTGTTCCAAGTTCCAGATTCAGCAACTGAGAACCACTATCTACCTACCTACCTACCTCAATCAATCCAACCATCATCAATCATGTCGTCGAGTGAGTGCTACCGATGCCATAAGACGGGCCACTTCGCACGCGAGTGTCCTGACCTCGGAGGCGGCATGGGCGGAGGCGGCGGAGGCTACGGCGGTGGAGGCCGAAGCGGAGGCTACGGAGGAGGCGGCGGTGGTGGTGGCCGATACGAGCAGAGGCCGGGCGGCGGCCAGCGATTCGGAGGCGGCGGTGGCGGTGGAGGCGGCGGCGGTGGCGGACGAGGCTGCTACAACTGCGGCAAAGATGGCCACATGGCTCGCGAGTGTCCGACGGCGTCGGAGGGCCGCTCGTGCTACCGGTGTCACCAGACGGGCCACATCTCGCGAGACTGCACCGTCTCGGTCGTGTAGGCGGTGCGGCGACGCATCGGCCGTTGGAGGCCGCTAACCGCCGCCACCGCCGCCGCCGCCACCCTGGCGTTGCCTAGGTGGTGGCGACAGCGGTGGTGGTAGCGGTGATGATGGTGGTGGTGGAGGTGGAGGTTCTTCACTTTTTCCCGTCTCTGCTGCTGTTCCCAATACGTAGTAGTGCAATGATAGTGTGGCTGTTGTCTATGCTGTTGTTGCTACCACCATCACTAGCGGTGAAGATGCCACTGCTGCTGAATGACGATAACAACGAGGGGCTGATGTTGATCTGAGGGTCGCGTTTGCGGCCGTTTGCGGCTTGTTAGCAGCGCAGTTGTCTTGACTTGATTATTGCGCGTGCTACTTGCGCTCGAATAGCGAATCGCGACGCGACCGGCGTTGCTAAGCTGGCGACGCGACCGCCATTCTGTTGCTAGGCCTAAAGCAGAACCACGCGGCACACTGCGCCGACGTTGCCGGTGCCGGCATACAGACATTACTTCTGCGGGAAGGCGGTCGCGGCGACGACAACGAGATCAGCAACAACAACAACACATCAGCAGCAGCATCACCAGCAACAACAACAACAACAACATCAGCAACAACAACGACGACAATAGCGGCTCGGTTAGACTGCCAGCCAGTTCTTCATCCGCCACTATACCACCATTGCTTCGCTACCTATCTGCGCCTACCTGCAGCACTACACTACACAGCGAGAGGGAGCGACCGAGCGGGAAAGATCGATTCCCACCACCACCACCACCATCACCACCATCATCATCACTGCACCCACCTCAGCACCGGCGGCGGCGGCGGTTGCGGCGACGAGAAGTCGAGGTATATATCGTTTTACCACTTCGAGAGAAGAGTGTATGTAGGCTGTCTGTTGCCGTGCTAAATGTTGTCGTCGCTGCATCCATCGTCTATTTCAGTCATTCGTTCGGTCGTTCGTAAACCTATTATGTTTTTCCTATTATCCTGCTGACCGAATGAATGCACAACCAAGATCTCTATCGATGATTATGATGATGATGATGATGATGACGACGGCGATGACGATGAAGATGATTATGAGAACGATGATGATCAATGGCGACATTAAGGACGGCGGCAGCAGTTTGCTACAGCAACATCAACAACAACAACAACTACTTCTTCCCATTATCAACATTACAGCCACCTTCTTTATTCCACTCACTCACTCAATCAATCAATCAACCAACCAACAAATCAACAACCGACCAACCATCGAACCAACACCAACCAACTCCAACCAACCATCGAACGAACGATCGATCGATCGACGAGGTCCACGAACATACACGGAGAAGTTTCATACAACTGGTAGTGTTACCGGCTTGCGGGTAACGCTACCGGCCAGTAGAAGAGGGAGATGAATATTCGTATTCAAAAACGGAGAGAAGATGAAGAAGAAGAACAGGAGGAGGAAGAACAACAACAACAACAACGAGCAGAGCACCTTCAATGGCAGCACACCAGGATGGAGAGCTGAAGGCACGATTGATTGCGCCAGTGTCATTTCGTTTCATTCAACGTAAGGCTACGGTTGCCAGTCGATCAGCTCAGTGCATCACGCTACTGCCAATCATGATTGTGGCGGCGGCGGCGCCAGATGAAGCGTAGTTAGCGTTCTTCGGTTGACGGCGTTGGCGGTGCCGGCAGGGCGCTACTACTCTGTCGCGTCGAGGACTCCCCGTCGTCGGGCCTTGCTCATCCAGTCGCTTGCGCCCGAATCCGGCCGGCGTTCTGGTTGCAGCAGCATCCATCGGCAAGGCGACAGCGGTCAAGGAGCCAGCCTCTCATTTCGGCCTACGAGCAGCAGACGTTCGAGAACTACCGAAGATGCTAACGTCGTCGACGACGAGAAGAAGACAACAGCAACAACAACAACAGAACAGCTCAGCTACCGAACGATGAGTGTAATTCTTAGCAGTAGTAACCTTAATTCCCGAACCGCCAGATCTACACCCATGAGACAGACAGACGCAGAGATGAAAACGCATCAATACCAGCCATCATAAATCGACAATAAATAGTTAGATCCATGATCATCATCTCCCACTTCGTACTCCCCATTTCCTCCCCCCCCCCCTCCCAGCAGAAGGTTGTTGTAGCAGGCTACAACGTTGAGGTTAGTCGTAGTACATACACAACATAGGCATACATCTATAGCTAGCTCCTCTACGGAGACTGAGAGATGATAGAGAGACCACAGACAGACAGACAGACAGATGATGACGGACATGATTGTAACAGATCACGAACGCTCACCGAGACACACTGTGTGACCACATACTGACTGAGTGTCGACTGCGATCTCGAATCTCGTATCTGCGCGCCGCCATTCGTGACTCACTGGCGCTGCTAGTGTTAGATCATCAACAACAACTACTACGACCATAAAACATCATATATATATTCAATCGATCATCACTAGGAGCGTCATTTTCACACACCTCAGTACTCGAAGTTCTTAGCGTACTGTTGCTACACAACCCCCTCCCCCCCTATATTCATGTACCCCAACACCCTCAACAACAACCCGTTATCCCTTCGTACCCCCCCCCCCCCCCCGGCTCCCGTTGCCGCTCATGATTCGACGATGACAATGGCGGCGCACCGAAAAACTATGGCCCATATATATAGATAAATAAATATATCGATATATATGTTAAAATCCGTAATTGAGACCTCGTACTTCTAATCCTACGGCTACTACTGCTATAAATATTACTCTATTACTACGTATTGCATCGTTTATTGCTCTGCTGCTTCGGCATATATATAATATATATATATATATATATTTCTTCATTTACTGTACTGTTCTCGCAGTCAGCGTGCGGAACTCTTGCTAAACGTGCTTATTATTGCTGTGTTTGTTAAGAACTGATAACGGTGGTGGTGTAGCTAGTGTTGGCGGTGAATTACAAGGCAGGCTTTGGCTGCATGCCAAGCTCGACTGCCGCCAGGGTGGGACACGCAGTTCCCGGACCTCCGGAGACTGTCCACCTTTGAACTCGCTACCTACCTACGTCGTTGTTTTGCCGGGCAACAACGCACGTGACCAGCAGTGTGTCGGCTCGATCTGTTCATGCATGGCGTTGTTTATTGCCACTGTTTTCATCCGATGATCCTTCAGTCCTTTTGGCCAGCCTATCATTGCTATCAGTGAAAAAAAGTAGTCTGCCCGTCCGTCCGGCAGCACCAGCGGTGGCACCGAGTCGACGAACCGCCTCACTTTCGTATGCTTTTTCCTGTCGCCTTTTCTTGCTGGCTTTCCCGTGTCCTGTTATTTCCGGCTTCATCCTCTTCACAATCATCATCGGCGTCGTCGTTGTCCTGGTCGTCGTCATCGTTGTTGTCTCCAGCATAGTGGTGGTTGGTAGCGGTTGTCGTTCTCCAAGCGGAGCGTCTCCCGCCGGCCCCACCATCGGCGTGTTCCAACCAGACGACCCAACAGAGTAAACTATAAGGCAACTACTACTACGACTTCTCGACGACTAATATTACCTTGTGTATCTATCTATCTACCCACCGCCTCGCCGGTACCCGTTGTTGATTTGGTCGGTTGCTTGCTGGGAGTGACCAAACCCACCGCGTCACCTTTTCTTCACCAACCATCACCACCACCATCATCATCATCGGTGGCGGCGGCGTCGTCGTCGTCGTCGTCGTTGTTGTTTTGTTGTCGTCCATGTTGTTGAGGCCCAGCCAAAGGTAGGGACATCCTGGTAGCGTTGTAGCGCCCTCCACGCCGGCAGATCGGCCAATCTATCGCTGCTGCTCAACGCTGCGGCTGCTATTGCTGCTCGGTTGGCTCTTTTTCTAGCGTGGTCGATGCCGCCCGGCCTAGCTGGCAGGCTGGCTGGGCCTCCACCCCACACAGGCAGACAAAAACAACAACAACAACAACAACAACAGCAGCAGCAGGACAAACTGACTGACAGACTAACTACTGCAGGACACCTTCAGCAGGGGAGCGGCCTTTTGAAATCATAGTGGGCGAGCGGCGCTGCAGGAAGAAGCACGGCACGTCGATAGTATTACTGGTCTTCATTGATGATGATAATGATACTACTGCTGATGATGATGATGATGATGATAAGGCGGAGAACTTCAGGTGAAGCGTGTCAACAGCTCATAACAACACGGTCGATGATGATGATGATGATGACGATGATGAAATGACGACGATGCTACATGAAAGGGGGGAACCAGGACCGGTGGGAACGGAGGAGAGATGGGTTCAGTAGATTGATCTATCCGTTGGGAAGCCATCACCTAACAGCCTAACAGACAAAAAAGTATCCCATTAGTTGTAAAGCCGGCATCTGTGATGGCGGCGGCGGCAGAGGCAGCATAGCGTTGACGTCATTCCACGTGATCCACGCAAGTGCGTAATCGACATGTGCGTATGTATGATGGATGTGTGTGTGGGTGTGAAAGGATGGATGTGTGCATGCTGTGTCGGCGTAACTATGAATGACGCAATGGCCGACCTATGAGTTCATCATGGCCATGAACCCACGGTCATTGCTCGAGTCATTTGCTCGCTTCGTTCCGTTTGATGTTCCATTTGGCTCCCCGCCATCATTATATCAGCTGCCTTCTTTCACCTGGCTCATCATCTTTCTTATCTTGCGGAGACGTCAATTTCTCGCGGAGACCTGACCGGCACGCTCGCACGTGGCCGGCCGGGTCGCCCGCCCGCCCGCCCGCCATGCATGACTACAGCAGGACAAGACAGGAACAATATCGAGCACCGCCATTAGTAGCGTGGTGCCTCCGTTGGCGGCGGCGGCGGCTTTCGTCACCATGCTGACGTAGCAGCCGCTGACGACGTATGATATAACCACCAGCATTACTATTCTTTACACTATACTTACGACAACGGCATCTATCTATCTATCTATCAATCTGTAAATTGATTTCAGCTGGAATACTACTCAATAATAGGCAACTCGGCAATAATTAGCTCTGCTTAGCACGGCCTGGCAAGGAGCACGACTTTAGGTTGCAGAACAACAATTATAATATACTGATAGCAGCAGCAGCGTCAGCAACAACAAAACAATCGGAGGAGCATGGGGAAAACATTCAAGTAGTCTATGATTGTTTTCCGTCAAATACACACATACACACAGAGCGGTTTCTTTTGGACAAGCGGAGGTTTCATCGAAGGACAACATACGAGAAGTAAGCTGTAATCTACGGAATCGAGCACCGAGGAGAATAAGATTTTATCGATGATGATGATGATGGCGACTACACCAACTAGAAGAACCGGAAAAATGAAGATCTGTAGATCACTCAGCAAGGTAATGTTTAAAGTTTATTTTCCGGTTTAGCACTTTTGGGCAAGAAATTGGGCAATAACAACACTGCTGGACTAGTTTAGCCATCCAATACATCTGCGTCCAGTAATACAAACTACTTCGGGAAAATAAGTGTTTTTAATAAACCAACTTACTGAATTTGCTGACGCATATACATATTGTTTATTTGGCAATAACATTGCATTTCAAGATGGTTTGATTTGCTTACGTATAATCACTATCATATAAGGATCACTAGAAGATAGACACATAGAAATAGCCGACAAGATTTGAGAGAGGGAGAAAGCAGCAAGCATCACTTAGGCCATTTGGCCGTTCTTGTGAGGAAGCCCAATTTTTATTGATGACAACGACGAACAACATGATACGTGCACCGTGGCGATTTTTCTAACGAAACTATTCTTTTCGGGGTGGCAATTTATTGATACTCAGGCCCATCGAAACCGAATGCCTGCTACTAGTAACAGCATTATTGATAGCTTAGGGTAGGAAGCAGTAACAGATAGAGCAAGAACAATCTGAAGTAGCGACCAGTAAAAATGCACCGTAGAGAGGCAGGCCGTATCGGCATATAACAAACAAGTATCGATCGTGGACATCCAAAACGTGTAAAGGGGAATTGGGATCGAATAGGGTGTACAAAGGCGACTTGCCTTGAAGGGTACCATTTCAGGCGACAAACAGAACCTCAAACTAACTTTACGGCAGAGTGGACTTTCCCGTTGCAAAATGAAGCTGCTGCCCAAGCAGAGACAACGTGTGGTTGGCACCAAGATCCAGCGAAGGCCCGTCCCGGGATGATATCGCGGAGAGCGGAACATTGGGACCGCGACCGGGAGTTGCGGCCACAGGCGGAAACACTTCGAAACGGCAGCAGCAGCAGCAGCGACTGAGTGACGGGAAACACACGTTCCTGTATACACAAGCACAATACTCTCGACGAGTAGAAGCGGATGTATGCCTATGTATAGCAGCAAGCAAATAGGATTCTGTGTTAAATCACTGAAGTAATGCGAGTGAAGGGAATGCGGTACGCGTGGCAGGCAAGGAGGTAGCCATGTAGCCATAGATATAGAGGTAAGCAAATGCGTACGATTCAAGCAACAGCGGCAGAAGTCTGATTGGAGGGTAAACACAATGAGGAATATGGCACGAGCGACTCTGTGATATTTTGCCTGTTTTACAGAGGAGTTAGTTTTGATGAGGTATGACGACTCAACTGTCAAGATTTCACCCCAAACAATAACATAAAAGCGTAGACAGCAGCAACAATAAGAACAACGACGACGACAACAACAACACCCCGTTGTTGCCATATTCATATTGAGAGTAATAACATTAGTCGGTACAAGTATTCATAATCATAATCGTAGCAGTTATCATGATAAGCGGAACAGCCACAACCACCACCCCTTAGAAAAGGATTTTCGAGGAAGGTGTGTGTGTGTCGAGAGACAAACGTTAATCTACTGGTTGTTATATACACGATGACAGAGCGAGTCTTAAAAAATATTTTTTAAGAAAAAACAACACCACGCGCGCGAAATTGAGGGAGGTTCGTGTCCAAAACAAGCTTTATTTTATAGAGCGGTGAAGTCATTAAATTTTGGGACCAACTTTCCACAAGATGCTGAAAGCTGACGATAAGTATCATTATATGAAACATGTCTGACAATAAAGCAGCACGTACTACAATAACTACAATATATAACCAACAAGTGTGTTTGTTGTCAAATGCGTAGTATGGTTTACGCTATGGTTAGGTAGTGTTCGTTCGACTTGATAAAAATTGTAAGATATGCTATGTATAAGATGTATATAATTTGCATATATCTGAGTAACTCTAGGCATAGTATACCTCACCCTAAAGGAATAAACCATGTGTATATAAGAAATAATCATTTAAAAAGGTTTTGTGTTGCAGCACTGTCGGTAATAGCGTTGCGAATATTCTATGTAATTCTAACGTGGATTTATAGGCTTTGAACTTTGAACCTAATGACGTTTTGGAAAAATCAGGAAACTATGTACCTACATTGTGCCTGCTTTCTCTGTTTGATTGTCTCAGCTTGGTTGATTAAAAGTTCAGGGTAAAACTCAAACTTTTACTACAAATTTTAAAAAACAACGACAAGTACGCAAGACTGGCGGAGGCAATTTGAAAGTCAAGGTATTTCTGTCGGCAAAAAGCGATGCAGAAATAATCAAGTATTTAGTTGTGAGACGTTTCGTTTGTATACCGCACCATAACAGATAATCGAACAAACCTTAGCGACACTGAAAATAAAATTGAAAACATTCTGCAGGAAAACTCGTTGAACGTTAAGAGGATGGAAATGGCTCGTCGTCCAGTACGAGACTGTCAAAACAGTTCTTAATGGGTTGGAGCCCCACACTACCGGCCCACATTTGCAGTTGAGCGCTCCTGCCGTGGTGCCTATGTGTGCAAACCTGATTATTTATTGAAGGCTCTTCACTAAGGCAAGCTTTTAGTCTAGGCAGTGTCTCGACTCGCGGGTCTGACGCGTGGACCTTTGTCACCTTACATTCCTACGCTGAGAGATCTTCATTAACTGCGACTGGTTGCCGTTTTCGGAATCGCGTGAGTTATTGTCTTTCATAAGTAAATCAGTAGATTGTGGCCATTGCAGTTGGCTACCTTAATTTGTCTCCTAGGAATCGTTATTTTTACAATTAACTTTAGTAAATTTATTTACTTCTGTTTTAGTTCGCTTTTGTTATGCAAGTGCTAAATCATCTGCATGCGTAAGCAGGTCGTCGGTGTTATCTTCAAATGATACAGTTAATAACAAAGTGTGTACTCACGTTTTAGCTGTTCACGGTTGTATCTATAGCAAATGCATTTGATACAGATCATTATCGCAATGCTGATTGTTTGCCGTCTGTGTTAAGTGCAACGTATCTACAGCTAAATCGGCAGGCCTCTTGCACCAAGCACATTACGTATAGCTTGAGACTAACAATACAATACAAAGTTGTTTTTAGTCATAGTATACAACGACTATGTGCACACCTTATGCATTCAAATACCCCACAGTGACAATAATCACAATTCCAGCAGATGTATTATCTAATTTTTTATCCTTGCAATTTCCTTAGGATGTACGTCAATTACGCCTCTGATTCCACTGTTCAGCCACGTTGTGAAGTTCTGTAAGACATGTAAGTGGGAGTTTGTCACGAAGTTTACCTTCCACTTCTAACCACAATAATAGCAATGATTATTATCATCATCATCATCTACCATTATAAGCGAACTAGAACTAGCGTCTTAGTTATACAAATCGAGCTGAGCTCGATGGTGTGACGTTGGTTGGTGGCGCGTGAGCAAGTCTTTTGCTATTGTTCTAGTGAATAATGTTGCGTGATGCGCATATTACCAAAGAAGATGATGCTATGCGTGTCATTAGCCAGCCATTCCCGCTTCGTTGTCGTGTTGTCGCGATTGGTGGAGGCATGACATTTCATTTCGACCACGACGAAGGTAAAGCATAAGTTTGGCCTGCTAACATTGGCCGCTGTGTACGGGACATTCCTACAGCTGATAGGTCTGACGTTTGTTTTGCATTAAGTCTTCTTCTTGTTAGCACTAGTGTATTAGTAACCGACATTTCAGTGGCAGAAGCTGCGTATGATTGCCGAGTTCAAATGGGACCTTATGCGACATTACAGGCTTCAGTTTCAGGCTTGACAGGCCGAGAACTCGCTACCGCTTATGGCCGTTGCCACCACACCAATCTACTTTTTGGTCAACAACGATGCGAGACGCATAGCAGAACGCAGTGTTATCATAGCGGATAGTGAAGAACGGTATTGTTTCGCAAACTTGGAATGTTTGCGTACCTTCTCTGCTTTCATTTTAGGCTGTGGTGTCAGTATGACGACGCTGACTTGCATGGAACCGACACAAACCGGGTTAAACATTTCATGAGCTACCACCAAGGATAATTACCTCATCGGGTCTTATTTAACGCGCAGACGTCTGGCCCGGCTAGCAGATGGCCCTCCTGCCTTTCTAAGAGCTGGCCTGCATATGTTGTTAAGCTGAGTATGCCTTCATCAGCTTACCGCGGTGATTGGGCAAATCTTCTGAGTTTGTAAACCAAAAACCTATGGTGAAGCTGCAGAATCACATCATGCGATATATAGTGATGATAATACTAATAATAATACTAACATGATATGATCCAGCGCTCGGTCTCACCGTAGGCTTTTTAGGCAACTAAGAGGGTGTAGGCACGAAAGTCGACGGTGAAACTGCAGGGTTACATCATGACATTATTATTATTATTGGCCGAAATGATCTGCGCTGGCGTGTGATAGTAGTAAAGGCGTCCCCGGCAAGCCTATGTGGCCTTCTTGCGCACGATTCACTTCAGCAGCACTTCGCTTCCAGCTGACCTGCTACCTACTAAAACAGAAAAAAAAAGAAGACAAAGAGATCAGCAAATGAATAATAATGGTGAAGATGGTGATGATAATCTTAGTAGTAGTAGTAGTAGTAGTAGTACTTGTAGTAGTGGGATCAGTATAAATTTTAGCGAGTTTCGTGGCGTCGCCGCTGTGGTGGTGGTGGTCACGTCAGAGGTTGACGCCGTCAAAAAGGAAAGCTATCTGTTTTTTGGCAACTGCCGCGTGCTATGTATGAGGGGCGTCCCGTGCAAACACAGCATACATACGTAGACACAGACAGACACGCGTAGACGAAAGAAACGTCTAGACAGACAGACATACAGACAGATAGATAGATGCAGGAGAAGCAACTATCGCACAATGGCACAATGCTTGGCCTACTATTCCTTTTGTTCAACCACGGCGTCTCCAGTGACAGCTTTGCTACTGCTGCTCTGATGCAGCTGACTGGGCTGAGCCGTGTCGACCGCTGAAGGCTTAGCTGTTGATTATTATTATTAGTATTATTATCCGGTACTCCACTTTCCAGGTGTGGATCCGCAGGAAACCGATCGGCCCTGGGTCCCCGTGGAGGTGCCGGGTTCCGGCTGATTCAAATCGACGGAAGTAGAGCGAAAGAACGTGTCGTCGCTGCTGTGACCAACTGACTGCTGGCCGAATGCCGAACGCGACCCATACCCCCGAGACCCCATTACTCACCCCCAGACACATCGCCCCCCCCCCCCCCACTTTCGTCCACCGTTGGCTCGCCGCCTGACCAGTATTTGAGTGTGCGCAGAAACGATCCCAAATGTATGATCCGCCCCACACGCTTAATAGAGCACCGGCATCGACGCGCTATAACAGCTAAACACAATACCAGCAGCAGCAACAAAACAAAAACGACACAGTCAGACGTCAGTTCCGAGCCCGCCCGCCATTGGGATGATGGCATGACCTACGCTGCCACAACACTCAGATCCCACGAAGAAAGCACAGCGGCGACGTAGCATAGCCGCTGCCGACTGCTCACGCCTATCGTGGCATCGCAAGTTTCCCATATATATATATATATATATATATATATGATGCTTTTGAAAAAGGCGGATGCACGGCCACAATGATTCTATACGCGAGAAAAAATAGAAACAGAATACACCGCTATATATATATATATATATATATATATATATATATTTCAAGCAAGGACACAGACAACTGACTCTTAACTTCACGTGACACCTTTTTACCACAATTTTTATTAAGGCGAGCACTGCCAAGTGTGCAAACGTATTGTAAATGATTAATAAATCATCACAATATATTCTATATATATATATATATATATATATAAACTTTGAACATTTTGAAATCGTACGAAAACCGGTGGCCTTTCACTCAATATCCGCGTTTTGCGCTAACCCTATTTTTGCCCACGAGCTGCTCGAAGACAGGTGTTTTCTAGGTCTTATGGTCCTAGAGATGTTCTAAGTATTAACCGTGAAGCATTTTAATGTGGAAATTACACTTTTGGCACGATCAATGAGACAAAATTTCTAGGCGTTGTTTTGGATCCCAGGGCTACGCCCATAGGTATTTGATCTACGCAAAGAAAATATTTTGAATGGCTAATATGCGTCTTAAAAGTCCGTTACACCGCTTGCAAAAGAGCCTTGTCATTGACATTTGGATACGTATCATGGGAATCCATGCATTTTAAATACGTAGATATGTCGATTTTGCCTTACCCTCTGCAAATATAGATGTCTGCCGTTACTGACATCAAGCAAATCTTAATGGGAATTCATCCCAACTTGCTCAATTTCTCCCACTTGACATCAACCATGAACACAACTTGTTGCAGCTTCATGTAGCCACTCTCGCTTCTCAGTATCGAATCTCGGTGCCACCTATTGGAACAAGCTCCCTTCAGCCCTGTGTATGCAACTTCTTTTTTGACAATATTGAAGCAAAATGCTAAATAATGCCATTTATGTACCTTACTCTGATATCAGCCGAACACTTTATTAGTCCTAATGACAATACATAAAATGATAAGAGTATATGTAATATAGACACTCCATAATCTCCTTTGAGGGATTTGAGGAGCTGTGGGCCTCTGTACAAATGTAAACCACTCATGAAAATAATGAAACGTATCTATCTGGCTTTCGGCCGCCCACGCTTAGCTAGGACTGAGTCTGCTAGCTAAATTGAGAAAGTATATATGAGTGTATGTGTTGTTTTACATAGCTGCAAAGATCACAAAATCACCCGCAAAGAGCAAAATCGAGATTAGGCTTAATACTTTCTTGCCATATTTCCAGCACGCTTTTGTTAAGTTCGGACCCACACAGTAGGTTCAGGGATAACAAAATAAATCGGCCTGAGTAGATATCTTTGGCCGACGCAAACATTTTAAGTTTGCCAGGAGAGTTTCTGCATTTATGGTTATGGATACAAGTACGAGCTCAGTCTGCATGCCTACAGGAGCTTTAATTCTAAACGCTCGCAAGATGAACGACTTGATCGTAGACGCCGCAAACGTATTACACCGCACATTCTATACAGCTGAATAATATCTACTAAATTCTAGACTATATTCAGTCCGCTACGGGCTTGGAACTTAACCTGAGGTGTATCTTCAATGCACCGAGGGCCGGACATGTTAAGATATATAGGGTTTCCCCAACAGTCCTTGTGGCAGCATGACCGCTCTCAGCGGCATGATTTATCACGTATTCTGCGTATTTGGCTACTCATTTTTGTTAATATGAATGGGTATTTGCTGGTCGATATAGTCGCTGACTTTCAGCGGTAGGGTTTTACGATGTTTCTCAATGGTCATCGCTCAAAGAAAATTTGATCAACACCAGGGATCGAACCCGCCACAACAGGACTCCGCTAGGTGCGATAACCACTTGGTACGAAATAATGTGCTTCCCAATTTTAGAACAGTGCTTTCTGAATGAACAAGGTGCGGACAACATTGACTATTGAATGTATTTCTTTCAGTATGAAGCATGCTCTATTCCGTGATGTACGCTGATTAAATAAAGTGGTGTACATACTGCGCGGTCAAGAAATATTGGAAACAGAAACTAAAGAGATGAGTTCTGGAACCTAGATAGTGACTTCATACCTATGAAGACTGAAAGGTACGAAACAGCGTAGCAATCTATCTCTATTGGGTCGTTAAGTATGAAACATTTCTAGATGTGGTTCACGCACTTTAACAAACGCTTTTCATTTCTACTAGAGTAACTACAATACATTTCTAACAGCGGTACTTAAATGTGAATGTGATAATCAAATCAGATGATTCCACTGTGGAAACTCCTGGGAATACCGCCCTCAATGAGCCAAAGGGAGGTCCTTGTACCTCTTTTAAGGGTAAAGGTCAAACGAAAACCAAGGCATCGATTTCAGGCACTACCCATTGTCAAATTGATGCTAAGAGATTCAAAAACCGGATGATAATCGTCTCGTGCAGTTATGATATGATATGACGTTTATTCATTCTTAATTGTAGTTTCTCATTTGTGTTACAACTTCATATAGCCACAGGCTAGTGCGAAGCATGTGTACAAGTTACAGTAAGATTTTATACATTATCACCGTAGTACCTCGTGTTATTGCAATTATTTATCTATAGATTGTGTACATGATTACATAAATATGGTTTATTCAGACGCAAGTAAGGTAAGATAGTGCGTTCTAGCAGTGTTTTTGAATTGACTACGCGATATTAGTGTCCTAATGCCACTAGGTAACTTGTTCCACAAGGTAACACCTGAATTACATAGTGCAAACCTTGATTGCGTACTTGTGGCCGGGGAGACAATAAGCAAGTGAGATGCCGAGCCTCGGGTGTTTTGGGTCCTTGCAGATTCGATAAGGCCAACCAGGTTGGGATGATGGCCAAGAAGAATACGCTTTATTTCGACAACTATGGTACATTTAATAAGATGTGGTAACGGGAGCACCGAGAGTTCCTTATATTGTTCTATCGTTATTGAGACGCGATGTGGGAGGCCTAAGACAAGACGAAGTGCTCTTTTCTGAAGCAAATGAAGCGGAGTTATATTAGATGCATAAGAAAGACCGTACACCTCCAGACCGTATGTTAGGTGGCTCTGTACATACGCGTGGTACATTGCCGATTATGGACATCACTATGCGGGGCAGAGGAACGAGCTGTTTTAATGCATAAGGCGGAAGGTCTACGTCGCAGGTCCCATTAACCTCAGTATCGCAACGCTGGACGTGCGTTAATACATTTTACGACAACCTCTAAAATCTCCTTTTGGTTATTCTTTTTTTGCATGTAAAAGTATATCGAACTTTGTGTAGGCATAAGGTCGTCACCATTCTCGGCTCTCTAAACGTAAGCTGGCGCATGAGCTTTTTATTTGGGCACTGTGAATATCTGTTGGTATAGCTCTGTACTATATTGGATGACGCCACAAGCTACCTTCGATGGATAACAATGTCGCATTTAGAGGAAACCTAGATAGCTTTCCCTAGGACTAAGCCATTATTATGTATTACGCTCTACAGACGAACGTGAAACCAGCCACGTGAGCTTTTACAGCTAAGGCAGCGAATGGATCGGAACCTGTAATCATATGGTGTGGAGGGAACACTGTTCACTGAAGTACTACCTTCATTGTGAAGGATTCAATCCGACTAGCATGGCCTTATCTCAGTCTACACTCCAGATCACTGTCCACATTCCTGTCAGCCTAAAAAAAGTGAATCAAAAATCAGTAGGTGCCTAGAACGGACCATGTGAAAAGGTTCAGCTAAATATAGTACACCTAATACGTTCGCTACGTAATATAGTTTAGTACGCAACTGGCACTTGCTCTATCCCAATGTAACCGGCTTTTTCCTCCGCCTGGCCTGCAATCGTTTCCTGCTCATGCATTTGGCCTAAATGACGACACTCCAAGAAATCCGAAATCCAACACCCGTGTTTTAAAACTCGGCAAACAGCCTAGCCAATACAGAGAAGCTTAAGCAAAGCCTTAGCGATCAAAGGTTAACAGAGAAACACAGACCGTTCTCACTAGAATCCTACACTACGTTTCTCCGATCATGATCACTATATTCTCTCACTGAACTTTTATCAAGCTCAGTGGCTAATAAATCGCTGAATGTTATTGGCCAGCCTACAATAATGGTATAAACAACGCAAATATAAATTGTTTTGCTCTTTTGCACCAGTGGTGGGCTTCTTTGTATTCCGTAAATACACAGGTGCACGCTTAAAATGAAATCTACACGTCACATATTTGGTTATGTCTAAGTATGATGACGATAACGTTTTATATATATATATATATATATATATATATATACGTGTGTGAAAAAAATCGCCCCGCGTCTAAGAGATTGTAATTTCCATAATAGCATTTTATTTGCATTTGTACAATTGCAGCAAACCGCAATATACAGCGTTCCACTGAGCCACCGATGTTAGTCGATATTTGCGTCTGCTTTCTTCATGTGCAGTTGTGACGTCCATATATTTTTATGACCTGCTGGTGGCGTTTTGTCATAATGGCTTAACGTACTGAACGTCTTAGATATAATTGCACATATCTATCTATCATTCTATACTTGCTTTATATGTAAAAACTAGGACACGCTACTAGAAAACCCAAATGTAGTTGGCGTTACATATCGCGCAATCGACACGACCCATGCCCCTAAAACTCGCCATGTAATTGATACTGTCGCCGCGCAAGCGGCCACAAGGATAACTCCAACAGACACCATGACAACAACAGCAAACGTAGGTTGAAGCCTATAACATGACTCGCTGTGTCATATATATATATATATATATATAGGTGGGGCGTTTCGACCAAGTTGACTTAAATTTGACTGGCCTCTGTGTTCACACCGTCAATGTGGAGATGTTGCTGGTGAAGCTGTGTTATTTAAAGCTAGCTCATCAGCGTGTCAACATCCGCTGAACGATTGTTGGCTGCACGCTAATTCGATAATGAATTAAGAGCAAGCAGAAGCTATCTTATTTAGGTGTAGATGAAACGAATGAACAAGCTTGTGCATTTATATGCTATCCTAATTCGATTTGAACTAGTTGTCATTTCAGCTCTTGCTGCGGCACATGCTGTTGAAGTTGGCATTCGTGTCGCGTCTCCTACTTCACCGTCGTAGACGTCACTCATTTGACTGCTGCTGTTGTCGTTGTTGTTGTTATCATTGTGGTCGTTGCCGCCACCGCTGTTAGTTACGTCAGCGTTGACGATGTTCGAATTCACTTCGATACGAAGTTTTTAAGCTTTTCGAGCAGGTCAATATACAGGCCGTGTTCGTACGTAGTGCTGAAATCAACCAGCTGCTCGGCGAACTCGTTCGTAATGCCGCGCTCCTCCAAGAGGTTCATCAGCAGATCATACAGATGAGCGTCCATGATGTCGCCGGACACGGTGTAATCTGTTTCCTGCATGCTTTCGCCAGTGAAGGTTCCAAAGCCAACGATGTTGAACACGTCATCTAGTTGACGCAAGACACGTTTGCAGCACGAACGGCAGATAACATTGTACAACAAAAAGAAACACACAAGGTTTAGGATTACACACACACATATATAAGGATGAACTAATCAGGACCTATCAACACAAACTTGTTTTGCTTTTATGTATGATCAGGATATATTTCCGTTTTTAATGTGATTATCAGCCACTGGTTTTGAGAACTCTGGCGGGAGCTATTGTTGAATTACATACATGTAACTAAACAAAGATTTCGACTATAGTCATCGAACAGTCACAATAAGTAGTACACTGAGATAATAATTCAAACTCTTAATAAATAAATAGAGGTCGCTGTCAAAACAAAACGAGCAACGGCTATCATTAGAGAACGCGAACGGATCGAGGGGAAGAACTTCAAAAACAAAGCGAGGGAGGAATACACGTAGGGACGGGAGAGTGCTTGGCGCAGAGATGTTGCTGCTGCTGATTCTAATGGGCGTCGAGCCCGGTGGTGGCATGCGTCTGCGCCTCGCGACCGGAGGAGACACTAGATAGGTGCGCGGGTTCGAACCCCACCGTTGCCCCACATTTGTATTTATGGGGCATGTCCGTCTGTGAAGCAATGCGCAAAGCAGTCCCATGGACGTTACATCTTGGCTGAGAGTCAGCCCCGAAAGGATACTAATGGGCTTCTACTAACCATATCCCTCTTGTTGTTGGTCGCCCTCATCGACTACGAAGGAACAGTGCAGGAAGAGCTTCTGTCCGCCGCGCTCTATTGTGACGTCGAAGTCTGGCTTGCTGAGCATCTCGCCGACCTCATTTTCGCCCGGCTGTCCGGAAGGATTAGGGTTCTCGTCGGCGTCGACCGTTCCGTTGACGTTCATCCAGACGGTAACCGTCTCATCGTCGAAGCGTCGAGTCAGCGTCACTTCGGAACCCTTCGTGACGACGTCGAAGCCGGCGATAGTGGGCAGCGATGCGTGCTTGCGCGCCTTTCGCTCGGCGTCGATTTCCTCGGTCAGAAACGTAGACAGCTCTTGGTCGCCTAGAGAAAAAGAAAAACGGCCGCAAGTAGGAGCAAACCACAGCGGCAGCGGTAACGCAAAAACATTTAGTGTCGATGCCGACAAGCAGTGTTAACAATAATTAATAAACACAAACACATGAGCAGCTGGAATACCAGCGGATTACACACTAGCAACTGCCATTGTTCATCAGAACAACGACGAAAAATGGCGATAATATTAGACAGCATAGCTAATTCAAAAACGCATTATTACCCCGTAATCATATATATATATATATATATATATATATATATATATATATATAGAATCAAACGTTTCTTTAATGGCATAAAAAAAAAAAAAATATATATATATATATATATATATATATAAATCTACAAAAATACAGCTAAAAGGAGGTTTATTAGTGGTGTTCAACAACAGTGATTTACGAAGAGGATGATGGCCAGTGGAAAGTATATTGAGCTCCCGACGACTTGGTGATATGCGGGATGCCGCATAGCGGCGAAACGCCGGCACGAGATGCCGGCGCTCTTTAACAGTGGCAATGACACAAAAGCATATCGAAAGGTGCCCGTAGCCGGCTGCGGACGCTGTTCTGTGTTCATCCCCGCAACTGAGATGTCCAAGAAATGCATCATCACGTGCCTGTCTATATATATTTATGTATATATATATATATATATATATATATATATATATATATATATATACACACATACATAGATATACGCATACCTATGTGGCCAGAGCTATGTACACGTACCCTTGGTTTTAGTGGCGAACTGCGCCACGAGGGGCTGTCTACACTGACGAATAGCACCTGATAGCATTGGCCGGCATGCGACATGCGGTTGGCGAGCCAGCATGCGGCCACACCGGAAAAGCGCGCGAGTGAGGGACATCTTTGCTATGTGGGTTTTTTTCCCGGCCAAGCGATGTGTCTGTCTTTCACTGACGAAGTGTCGCTGTTTCTGTTCTTGTCGTTGTGCGTCTTCTTCTTCGTCTGTATTGCCCTCACGAAACACGATGATCGGGAGGTCGAGGCCGTAACGAGGCGAGCTAAGCGGCTGAACGAACGAACGAACGCCACCACGGTAGTAACAATAGCGAATGCGCGAGAAAGCGTGTTACAACGTGCGCGAACTTTATTTCTCCGGCAACAGCAGCGGCAGCAGCGGCAGCAACAACAAAATGGCGGAACTAGCGGCGCTGAGCCGGTGCCGCCTGACATTGATCGCAGCGCAGGACGGCGCGCGCAAATTCAAACGCTGATGTAAAAGGGAAGGGGAAGCCAGAGCGCGCAAGACAGCCCAGCAAGAGGAAAGAAAGAGAAACTCGTTATCATCGTTTTGTTTTGTTTTGTTTTGATCGAGGGGGTAAATAAATGTGGGTACTTCTCAATACTTCAGTATAACGGAATGGAACGCAGTGGTTAAAATCAAGCCTCTCGTTATCGATGCACGCTCGGTGGTTGGCGATGTCACAAATGTGTTCTCTCGAGGCCGAATCGTAACGTAGTTAGTCAAAGGTTAGTCGAAGTTGAGGCACGGCGTTGATTCGACGCTGAACAAAGATGGCCGCTCTCTCTCTCTACACTTAACATGAATTGCAAAACAGTATAATCATTTAGCCAGTGCTGAAATAAAACGGCAGCCCATATAGTCAGTGATAGTTAGGCCATATGATTCACCACTGTTGTTGTGAAGAATATTACTATTAAGATTTTCTACATCATCATCATCATCATTACAAATCATAGCCAACATCATCATCATCGTCGTCGTCGCCTTCATAAACATCATCATCATCATCATTGTCATGGGAGTTAATGAATCCGAGGCGCCCGATGGAACTGCTCTGTGCTTTTTCCGACGGCCGTTCGCGCATGCAGTTGCAAAAACACTTGAGCAAATGTTTCTGTAGAAAAGACAAGTCGACGCAAAACTAGTATTTGTGCGTTGCGATGCGTTGTGGAATCTCATCGAACATCAATCACATGGTTCAGCATCGTCTTTACATCACGGCGCATACGAATGTGTGATTGATGGTTGGTGACAGTGGTTGACAACAAATAGACATACCGAGAGGGAGTGCGTAAGTAGATTCAAGCAATTGATTACCATTAGCACTTCGAATAGCTTTGTCGAACGCCAGCGCGTCGCAGAGATGGCTTTTGATGAGCAGTCAAATTCATACATAGCAAGCATACTCTGTAAAAACCCATAAGCGCACGCAGTCAGTCCGTGCGATGACGATTGTATCTGATATATATATATATATCTGAAAGGCAAATACATACCCATATAGGACAAGAAAAGATTCGCACATTGGGGAAAGACAGTATTGGCTGAACGTCTGATAAACATTTGGTCCCTCTGAACGATGCCTGTTCGATATAACAGTATATCACCTGGTTAAGTGTAGTGTTACAAAGATATATATTATTACATCTAGAATTTAAAATTTCACTAGTATGTTTGTTTATACAGTTGTCAGCTGCTCTCGGCTTGTCATTAGAGAGAGAGGCAGTGCAACGATCTCTGCGTAAGGGCCAGGCAGGCAGACGCATGATACTTCGTATACGCTTGGGAACACAGTCGACAGATGTGAACTCTCTTTACTGTGTAGACTCTGTGTACTCTTTATGGAGGGATGATATATACATATATATATATATATATATATATATATATATATATATATATATATATATATATATATATATATATGCCGTATGCAAATTAATTGCATAAGCATACGCCATATGCACACATGGGCATTGAAATACATATAGAATGCATACACAACTGAAAGGTTGAGAGATCAAACATATACAGACATATATACATTGGCTCCAATAATGCACATATTCTGCAGATGAATGAGCTGCTGCACGATGAGTCGATAAACGGCATTTCTCGACGACTGCTTTTATTTCTTTAGAATAGAAAAATACAAGTTATATCATTTCCAGTGGCTTTTAGGTATGCCGCCGGTGTTTCACCTATCCAATGTGACGAGTTGTGGTATATGCTTTGGCTGCTACGAAACTATAATTTCGTTTGTTTGCGCATTATGGGTATAAATTATCCGAACGTTAACAATAGTTATCAATGTTTCATTAATCAATGTTATGTTTTCAAAGGAGTATTCTTAGAAGTTAGCCAGACTCTGTAAGCCGATCGGCACGGCGGTTTCGCGCGCGATACGACGGCTGCCGTCGGCTCGATTTGATGATCACAACGCAATGACTTATGTATATCTTTCTCATCAGATCGTTTCCTTTCTTCTGCTCGCCTGAAGTGACGCGCGAAGTTAGGCAAGGTCGCTCACCTCGTATCTCTAGCTTTGCCAGTGTTCGTCTCTCGCACTTGCCTTATTGCCTACCTGCTTGGTCGTCATGGCCGGAATACGCGATGACAGCAGCTGCGACCAGCCGTCGGCGAAAAAGCTACGCTACTTTTCCGAATCGGACTCGTCGTCCGATTCGGACGAGGACGAAGACGATGATGATCATGGTGAGGACGACTCCGATTCCAGTGCGAGTTCGCTGAGTCTGTCGAAGGACGGCTCCCGTCGCCGAATGTCGGTCAACGCGAAAACGGTCTTCATTCAGAAAGTTGGCGAGAACGGCCTACCAGAGACCGTCTACCAGGTGTCCGAGTCGAGCGCAGTTGAAGAATCGTCGCAGGTAATCATCGATCGAGCCAACTGACATCATCAGTAGTTGGACTAGTAATTGATAATGATGAGCCTTTACGACGGCATCATGATTGAAACACTAGTACGACGGGTCACAGCTTTACCAGTTCAAGGCTTGAGTGTTAAGCATTATTCTTTTCCCTCTCTCTCGATATATATATATATATATATATATATATAGCCTTGGCCCTTATGTTCACATGATAAAAAAAAAACGCTTTAAAAGTGTCTGGGGTAAAGATGGCCCAACGTTGCGAGTGCAACACTAAGACAGAGCGAGAAAGATAGACATAAAAGTATTACGTGCGGCAATTTGCTATTTGGATTTGAAACTACTCGGAACGGTGTGCTACTTGTTTTTTTGTGGCATGATGGCCTTGTTTTGGCATGCAGGACAGTACAGGCGCTGTGATTGAGGCAAGGCCGACGGCAGCAACAACGACAAAAGCCACAACCACAACAGGCGACACAACGCTGGCGTTCTCGGGCTCGCAGCAGCAGCAACATCATTCTCATCAACACCAACAACAGGACGTAGCGTTACAACCTCTACGGGGTATTCCAGCAGCAGGTTCTGCGTGGCCGGCGTCCTCCGGCTGTCCTTTTGGTCGAACAGCAGCCTCGTTGACGACCGAATCAGCCGTGTTAAATCCACCGCTTCCGGATGACGAACCGATCCGACCACCCCTGCCCACCGAAGCTGTACCCCCACCGCCACCCACAGATAGACTGCCTCCGCCACCTCCGGATGAACCGGGCACTGGAACATCACCGGGACAGCTTTGTGAAGGTCAGTTGAACTGACAGAAGAAAAAGTGGGGTTTGAATATTGCATATATATATATATATATATATATATATATATATATATATATATACGGACCCTTCCCGCATATATGTAACAGTAACGACAAGAAGAAACTGACAGAGGAAAAAGTAGGGGTTCTGAATATTGCATATATATATATATACGGCCCCTTCCCGCATATATGTAACGGTAACGACAAGAAATACTTCGGTGTTGTGTATTCTGCCTTCTCGACGACCAGAGTCCCCCCGATTTTCATACGTTTTAGTACTGTGAACGTAGTGAGAATTACTGTGTAAAGATGCGCGTGGCCATGTGACCATGTGCGCCAGTCACTGCGGATGTCGCTTTCTTTGCAGGCGGAAGCGAAGATAACAAGAAAAGTAGCAAACAGGAACGGTCGCAGTTAGATGATCAGCAGCAAGAAAAGCAACAGCAGCGTGCATCGGCTGGCCCATCTGGGCAGCTCGACAGTGACAGCGATGCGGGAGAACTGGACTCAGATGTGGACAAGATGCTCGACGAAGGCCTCGAGGAGGGACGCCGAGCCGAGCAAGTTGTGCTTGTCAACAAAACTGTCTGCAAGCGTACGTGCGACACGAATTCATAATGTGCTGCACGTCGCTGTATGAACATGAGCTAGCTCTGTGTCACACAGACATAGATAGAGGTCATACAGCAAGCACTCTGGCGCACCTTGCTTTGCCCGCAACGTATTAGTGTTGTATAGGCAGGCGTCCTGCTTGACGTTATTTAGTAAGCAGAAGTTATTTTCAAAAAACAATTGTAACGGTTAGCGTCTGTTGAGCTCCGACAGCTGAGTAATACTGTCGGAAAAATAAGATGTTTTGTGTCGTCTTGTCTGCACATAGAACGGTGCGCGCGTACTGATTCAGCTAATCAACACATCGTAGAAACGTGTATATGTACATCGTCTGTTACAAAATAGAGTAGAAAGTCCTTTATTTAAAAAAAAAGGAATGGGGATTTATTAAAGAAAAGAAGGCTGGACGCAAGAGGGGCCTGCACAGGCCTCCTTGTGTGAATATTCCTGGCCACGCGCCAGGCGTGCATATTTTTGTTGTGCTCCGTTCAACGTGCAACGCATCTGGGCACATACATTATATGGCTTTTGCGACTGTTCAGCCGCACATAAGGCCGTAGAAATTTATAATTAAGTTTCTCAGCTACAATTGAGCTAGAACCAACTCGTTTGGCATCATTTCTGAGTGTGTCCATTAATAGCGGTAAACCGACGTCGTTCGGTTGGAAGTCGCGTCTTCTGCGGAGCCTCTTTAAGAACCTCCGTCGCACACATTCAAGCATCCCTATGTATTTACACCTGTTATTATTATTATTATTATTATTATTATTTAAGCGTGTTTATCTAGTGGTCCACGGATCGGTTGTGAAAATATGTAGGTGTTCTGAGCATGGCACTTTCGGTTGATGAGGTAAGTCGAATGCTTCTTGGGCTCTGATTTAATAGCACACATAACTTTTGTACACTGTCGTTTGGTGTCTATTGGTTGTTTTTAAATCAAATTGTTGCTTTTATAGGATATACGAAGGACATATTTGATGTGCTGCCTGAAGATTGGGTCGTTGTCACGCACAATTGCGGTCTACCGGTCTATCTGCACCGCAAAGCTCGAGTATGTACGTGGGCGAGGCCTTATTTCCTCGGCACCGGTTCTGCCCGCAAACACGAAGTGCCCCAGAGCGCCATTCCTTGTCTGCATTACAGGCGCACTAAAGTACGTTTTTTTATTCAATTAGCCTATATATATATACCGTGTTATTACTATTTTTATTAGCCGATTGTTTGTTGATGTATCTCCTAGCGTGTCAAAAATCTGCACATGGTCTCGGAGGTAATTTTTAGTCGGTCTTTGGCGCGGTTCTTCCCTGAAGTAAATAGATCTAATTTGACTAATGTTACAGAGGAGCGAGCTGTGTTATAGCTGCCTGTTTATTTCTTTGGTATTTATTCTTGTCGTTCTTGTCAGGAAAAGGCGCTAAAAGGTGGAAGCTCAAATTCGGCGAGCAAGAAGCAGCCTAGTGCCGAGACAGCTAATCAAGAAGAAATGGAGCCGACTGAACGAACAGCCGGTGAGACTTTATCGACTTCAACCGTTGAAGGTGGTGAGCGAACTAGCGAAGCTGGCCAAGCCAACAGTGACACTGGAGAGACTGGAACCGTTGAAGGTGCTCGACATCAGCTCATGAATAAGGTAATATATTAATCTTCAAATTTATTGTCATATTGTTAGGATTAGCCCAATAAGGCCGGCTCCAGAGTTAGCTGCAAAGGCTTACAACTTATACAGTTTTGGCATCGTGCTACGAAATGAACAGCGTTGCTCATTAGATGGGCCTATATTGATTCTCTTGATGTTGCACTAGCCTGCTAACCTTCTGGGTGCATGAGAGGATTGTTGAGAATCGTTTATGAACCAGTTTTAAAGTAAATGAGTAAATATAAATTATGATAGTTTTTAGTCTCCCTTAAATAATAAGTTATAGTAGTACTACGAGCCACTAGTAACACTTTGCTTTCGGTTTAAACTTCTGCTCTAGTTGGTCTTGTTTGATCTGCAAACTTGTGAGGTACAGTAATTATATTGAATTTCAGGCCAAATGCCTTTTATGGTAGCTTTAACGTCTATTATAACGTATTTTCTATTTAGCGACCATGTCTACAAATATTTTTCATTCAATATACAATTGTTTTCATTTAGACTTTGACGGTCGTTATTAATGTCATATGGCTTTACAGGTCGAGATTGAGAGTGCACAGGACTGCCAGCGAAGCCTTTCAGTGCAAGATATGAAGGACTATGCGCGAAAGGTGTTTGATCTCGAGGATATTGTTGTTCGTAAATTCAAGTACGTATCAGCGTATTTACAGTTTTAGAAAGTATATTAACTATAGTTAGGTGTTAATACGATTTGTTTGTTTTGTTTTCTTTGTTAATTTGCAGAGTTGCAATAAGCAGTGCTTTGCCCTAATTTGCTTATGCATAGAGTAGGAACTAGTATCTACATTGCGATTGTAGCGGCAGTATATGGACATGGCGACATCACACGGTGTGATGCTATTGTTTAGCGCTATTGGACGTTGAGTTATGGCTAATACTGTAGGGATACCTAAATTGGCGTGTAGTTTAATTGCTTTGATCTTTTTGAATATGTGTTATATAGCATATCTAGAACAAAATCTGCGTTCTTTGGACTTTCGGGGGTTTTTGTAGCCTATCGATCTATTCACTTGAGCTATGATATATACTTATGGATGCTTTCCGTGACACATAATTAAACTATAAGTACTCAGTACCTGTACAAACGTGAGCAGTTTGCCATTTCTTATCGTAAACTGTACTTGGGTCTATATGTATGTTATTTGTCTGTTCTGTGATTTATAAATTTAGATCATGGACGGCAAGGCGTGAATTTCAGCGCGAGAAGAAACTTCACTCTCGCCCATTAATTCCATCTACAACGCATCTGGTCACATGCGAGTTGCCAGCTGGGTCTGGTACACGGACCAAAAGGAAAGAGTTTGTACTCAACCCCAGTGGAAAGGTAAAAGTCTTCACTTAGTTCGCCGTCATAACTAGTGTTTGCGTTTCCTCTATTTAATATTTTGTATGTTTTTGCAAGGTTATAATTGTATTATTTATGACGGAAGGTGTGTACAAATCTACACATTTTGTGTTATGCATGTAGCACATATTTGTGTATATATAAACATATATTTAATCGATCAATCAATTAATTTCAGTTATTCACCTTTGTAGGTAGCAGTCAAATACTTAGTCAAACAAAATCCATGTACTTATACAAGGGTAACAACACAAGACTAGAGTCATTTCAGGAATAAAAACATTTCAGCCATGTCAGCTTGCCAGGCTTCCCAGCGATTGTACTAGGGGGCAGTTAGCCGCGTGGTATCTATCACAAAAACTCCCACATCTAGAGCATTTACAACTATCGCAAGGGTCATGGAAACCCCGCTCCGCACAGAGCTTGTGGTGAAAACCATGAATGGCGAATCGGGTCACAACATGTCTGTTTAGCCTATGTGTTCCTTTCCACCCACTTTTCTTCATTGCACCTGTGTTAAGGAACTCTACGTCAATGTCCGCCACTTTGTCCTCCCAATCCCTGCGGTTTGCAAGAAAGGCCTTCGTCACGGGTAGATTGAAGCGACGTTGCAGGTCCTCAGAGAGCAGCGGCGTGTCCGCGAGGAGATATACGTAGCGGTTCCGAGCCGTCAGATGTAGACCCAGGGCTCGTTTAAGGAAGGAGGCCTTGACGCGGTTCAATTGTTCGAGGTTCTCTGCCGTGAGATGGTCCCAGGTGACTCTCACCCCATAGGTCGCGATCGGAGCTATCTTGAGTTCGAACAGTCTGAGTGCCGTCTTCAGCGATAGTCTATTCGGAGATTTGATCGCCCATGTCGCCGCCAGTGCCTTCCAGCACTTCTCAGATATGTGCGCGGAGAAGCAAGTGACAGAGAAGATCACCCCTAAGTATGGGAAGCTGTTGACATACTTAAGTGGCGTTCTGTTGAGGCGTAGCGTGTCCTCGGCTGCTGTCCTTCCCCCTCTTCTGAACTTCATGGCCACGGTTTTGGAAAGGTTAATTGTCAGGCCTAAATCAGTGACCGCTTTGTGAAGACGGGCTAGTGCTTGTTGCACCTGAAACCTACTAGGCCCGTAAAGTACTAGATCGTCCGCGCACAAAATGACCTCGACCAGGTTTCTGGGTCCCTTTATATGACTCTGGAGGTCTTTTAGGAGTACGGAAAATAGGAGTGGGCTTAGGTTATCGCCCTGCGCCAGGCCCGTTGTCTGTATGAAAGGCTGGAGCTCCGCTACCCCGTCGTCGATGGTGATCCTATTCTCTTGGAGAATTTGTGCGAGAAGCTTCAGCACCTTCATTGGGCTGTAGGCTCGCCCTTGCCTTTGGGGATTACGAGTAGGGTGGCGTCTCTCCATTTAGTTGGAAGAGTCCTAGCGCGCAAGCATTCGTTGAATAGGGCTGTCCAGCACAGTGCCAACACAAAGCCGTTCTTTAGGTGCTCGTTGCAGACATTGTCGAGACCGGCCGCTTTTTTGTTTGTAAGCTATCCAGGCCCTGCATTAGCTCTCGGACTGTGAACTCCCTCTCAAGAATATCACGACCCCCTTCAGTGTCCTTATCCCACACGGCAGCAAAGTATGGAACCGCGCGAGGTATTGTGTCAGACGACGCGAACATGTCCGAGAAGTGATCGATGAGGGAAGCAGAGCTTATCGGGCAGGCCGCTGTCCTGGAACAGTTTGATAGCCATTTGTATGGCTGGCTCTTTGCCTCGGCGATCAGCCGGTTTTCCAGGAGCTAATGATACTTCTTCCGCTGCATTTCGTACGTCTTCCGGCAGATCATCCTGAAGACTGAGGCCAGCGCGCGAAATGCCGGTTGCTCCTCTGCGAGAAGCCTGAAGCTAATTTGCGCCCTCCGGGCGAGACGGCAGTGGTGGTTAAACCATGACCTGTGCTTCTTGTTCCTTCTGTCGGGAGGCGACAGTGCGAACGCCTGTAGAATCTCGGTGAGCTGTTGCACATACCCGTCTGTGTTCACCACGGGAGGCACTGGGACCACCTCGTGAGCGCGTTCCATAAGCTTGTCCATATTCAGTTTCCGCGAAAAGGATTCGTGTCTGGCTGTTCGATCCGAAGCGACTCGCACCGCGATGTCAATTGCCATCGGAATGTGGGCACGAATGCTCGCGCCTTCCGCGAGTGAGTTGTTCTCGTCCTGAAACTTAACTTTATCCCTCGTTAAGTTTGTTCCGAAAACGTCGATAGCGGAACTGCCGGCGTGACCCAGGAATGTCGGTACCAAGCACGGGTTGGCAATCCAGCATCCGTAGTCCGCCAGCGTATCACGGAGAGCCATTGCACGAGCGGAGTCGGGCTGGTCAATGCGGGCGTTGAAATCTCCGGCGACGACTAGTGGGGCGGAACAGAGAGGATGCACTGCTTCGATTCCACTGACAAGCTTTTCCACCATAACTTGAGTTGATTCCTCAGCGTCGGGTTTGACATAGGCTGCTACTATGCATAGTTGCGGTCCGCGTAGCGCAATGATGTTGTTCTCAGTCATGCAAGGCGTGAGGCCGCCGACTCTGTGACTGTAAAACACGGAAACACAACCACTGGGGCGTCCCGGGCCTGTCTTCTTTTGTGCGGGGCAGTGAACCGCGTAGAAGTGCGAGAGGATGAATGGGACTGTTGCCCAGGTCTTCGTTAGCACCAAGACGTCAATATCGTCCAGGGCCTCCGGGGCGAGAAGAGCTAGCGAAGTGGTGCCCTCGCAATTCCATTGCACGATTCTCAGCGTCTCTTCCAGGCCTGACGTTCGCGCCTCGATGCGCTCAGAGACCGTCCACGCGAGCGGCTGCGCTGACTGGGGGTGCCGCGTGCTGGGGTCGGACCCCCTGTTCCTAAAGCCTGTAGCACCTGTTTCACGAAGTCCTCGATGGTCGGGGGGTGGCTTGTGTTTGCCGCTGCTCGTTGCCTCGCTTCGTCCCTGCGTTTTCTGACGGTTTATCATCGTAGGAGGCATTCGTTGACTCGATCTGCTAAAGCTGACTCGGCTGCTGGATCTTCCGTCCCTGGGAGGCCGGTTGTGATGACGAACGGTGGGGGCCACGACGTCCATCAGCGCTGCCAGTGCCTGAGCTGGGCGTGGGGATTGCTGGCTGCCTCCTCCTTTGGGCTTCTGAATTATCAGGCCTAAAAAAGGTTTTATTCTCCTTGCAATATTATAGGCAATTGTTTTAGCTACCTCTCCCTTATAGCTATATCGCCCGCTCTCGACAACTGGGCGTTGTGAGATGGATAGCGGAAGCTCGGAAAATGTTGCATTTTCTTGGTTTGCCATTTTTGCAAGGATGTCGTTAGCCGCTTTGCAATCGGGGCCGAAAAGAGTGACATATAGCACATGCACTTCTGATCCAGGACGTAGAGCAGATAGCGTCTCGGCAAAAGTTTTCACTTTGCTAACATATCTGTCTTTTTCAAACTCCATGCATTCATGGTAGCCTGCTTGTAGAAACACCGCCACAGGCCCGCGGCACCATCCACAAATTTCTGTGCCTCACACTGTCGATGTCCATCTTCGAGGCGGCGCGGACCGCCAGAGGTGTTTTCTTGGGCAGAAGTTCCCTCAGCGACGGACCGAGAGGGTAGACGATACTATCTCCCACCATTAGCACTGTTTTGCGTGGCGGGTCCGGGGTCGGGATAGCTGGGGGTCTCACGGAGATGTCTAATATCTCACTGTCGGCCACCGACACTGGTATCCGTGAATGACCCGTTGATTTCAAGTTGAGGACTTCCTTTTCCAGTTCGGCTACGCGATGCAGCAAAAACGTCACGAAGCGCATTGACCCATTTTCCAGCGCACAACGATCCATAACTTGCATGAACTGGGCTGTGGACATGTCAGCTGTTGGTACAGCGCATACCCGGCACCGCCAATTACGAGCCGTGTCGACTGTTGGGTTGGCCTCATCAGCAGTTCTGCAGGTAACATGTATCACTCTGTTGCATTTGGCACAGCACACTGATACGGAACCTTGAGTGGACTCTTCAGACCTCGCGCAACTACCCACACTGGCTAAACGCGACTCTTTTTGACGCGGGAGATTCGTCGGCGAGTGCGGCCGCTTCCGCTCATTGCGTGAATTGGGGGTCGGAGAACACGCGACGGCTGCGGCTGATGTTGTGTTGACGGTTGACGAAACCGTTGTACAGCTGGGCCGTGCCAACTGTTGTTGGCTTTGTTGATGTTGGGCTGGCTCGACTTATACCATTTTGTCGAGTTGATGGCTCGAAACGGTAAAAACGCAAAAAAAAAACTTTTTTGTCTTTACCTTGAATCGAACCAGGGGCCTATTTTTGGTAATCCGGGGCCCTACCGCTTAGCCATATCAACACTTGCTTTGGAAACTGACGATATCCTATAACCCCCTCAACCAGATATGGTTTTGGAAATGGTGTAAAATTAAAATTCCAGGCGCTGATTTCTACTCGCAGACACGTACACACTCACTGATACGTTTGGATTTCACGTTGGTACGAAGCATAGGCAAAGCTGCTGCGGGTGCTGCTGTGTGCGCTAGTACAGCTGTAAGTCATAAAGGTAGTCAAACGGCGTGAAAGTTCCGCATTATCTGTTGGATGTTTCCAGAAGAGTAAGAGCTATATACATATATTTAACATATGCAGGAGGCACTCTAGCTTCTATGCGGACAATATGAACTTTTACCTACAACTGTTTGCTTCCAGGGCCCCGTTGGTATTCTTCACGAGTTTGTACAACATTCCCTCCGAGAGCAGCCAAAGTACATTTTCAAGGAGCTTTCTAGCAGCGAGACTCCTTACTGCGCTACTCTTATTATAGGTAAGTACATGTGCGTATTACGCAGTTTATTCATATTAGTTATTAGTTGAGCAGCCTGGATTATGTCTAGGGCCTTGAGGATCCTGCGTGCTGCACGTTTGACGAGATACGCTCTCTCTCTCTCTCTCTCTCTCTCTCTATATATATATATATATATATATTACAATTTACCGACACTATAATATACCGATATATATATATATATATATATATATATATATATATATATATATATATATATCGGTATATTATAGTGTCGAAAAATTGACGAGATACGCTCTCTCTCTCTCTCTCTCTATATATATATATATATATATATATATATTAACCGACACTATAATATACCAATATATATATCGGTATATTATAGTGTCGGTAAATTGTAAAATATATATATATATATATATATATATATGGAGAGAGAGAGAGAGAGAGAGCGTATCTCGTCAATTTACCGACACTATAATATACCGATATATAACAGACATTTCTCACTTTGCTATATATATATATCGGTATATTATAGTGTCGGTAAATTGACGAGATACGCTCTCTCTCTCTCTCTATATATATATATATATATATATATATATATTACAATTTACCGACACTATATATCGCTCTCTCTCTCTATATATATATATATATATATATATATATATATATATATATATATATATATATATATATATATATATATATATATATATATATATTACAATTTACCGACACAATAATATACCGATATATATAGCAAAGTGAGAAATGTCTGTTATTGACAGCCGATATCGAGTACGGGACCGGCTATGGATCGAGCAAAAAACTGGCGAAAGTTGAGGCTGCACGAGCCGCTTTGTCAATTCTCGTACCCTCTTGGAAAGAAATACAGGAGAAGGTAGGTCTGATTACGGCTTGTATATATGCCTTGTCTATCTTGTCTGATGTTCTTCAGGGGGACGCCTATTTCCCCTACTATATACGATATTTGTCCTGGATCTCAACAGTTATTTTTCCTTCCTTTAGACGCCAAATATCTCGCATATGCCTACGACGCATATGCTCGACTGTATTGCATGCAGAATCTGCCGTCGACTGCTACTACACCACCGGTCTTGTTCAGTGGTGTACCAAGCTGGTATGGTTCTCTCCCCCATCAGAAGTGTCTTGCTTCAAAAGATGGCGCGCTTGACCTTGATTATAAAATTAATGGCGTCTGGCGAATGGCCAAGCAGACGTATGTGAATCCTAATCTTTACAGCCTCTTCGACGCTTAGCAAGCACCTATTTATATACCAGACGTATTTTGTTACTTACAGGACCACGCTGAAACCGTGAAGGCCTTTGGTAAGGCGAGCAATTTCCTTGACAAAACCTTGAGGACTGTCGATGACTGTTGTTTTTTTTGGTATAAATAATGGTAATTCTATTATTATTGGGCGTCGGTCCAGACGAGTGTAACGCGTAAACATACTTGCAGGAGAAGGAGTCGCGTCAGGCGCGGGCTGCAGGTGGCCAAAGTTCCGGGGCAACCTCAACAGCTGGATCAGCTGGCACAGGACGGCAGGAGTTTGTGTTTTTTGATGATATCGCCATCGAAGATCCCCGTCTCGCTTACCTGTGCACTACCACGGGACAGCCATCGCCCTTTCAAATACTCGTGCAGTGCCTCAAGCGGAATTTTGGACTCAGTGTGTATTACCAGTCACAGTACAACCATCAGCAGTGCCGAAATTTCGGGGGCGTGTTTCTATAATCTAGCTTTGGGTTACACTTGGAGAATATAATTAGCTATTCATTGGGTATTGTTTTTGGCAGCATTTTGTGTTTTAAGTGCCAGTGGATCGATCGAACCTTTGGTTCTTATGATATAACACAAAGGTGCACCGCAGCTACAGTGGTTTTGTCGAAGCTGTAAAGCTGTGTATGTGTGCAAAGTGTAAGCTTGTAAACGACAACTATATGATTTACTTACCATAAGGCAGTTAAATAATATAACAGCAGGAATAGCTACTATATGAAATTTAATGATGTTAAGGAATATGAGTCAGTAGGTGATACCATAAAGGGGCCACAGGCCTTATATAGTATTTGCAGGAAGCTGTACAGAAACTCATGTCATGAAACTTGCCTTCGTTGTTTGGTTACGACAATTAATCGTTGTTGTTTTTTGTTCTGTGCATTTTTCAAAATGAATTCAAAAATGTGTGTGCAGACAACGAAAGTGATATTAAACAGCAGATCTCAAAGGAGAGCGAGAAATCGCAAAAGATGGAGTACGGCATGTCGGTGGGGCGACACGAGGCGCGCGTCAGCTGTAAGAATAAACGCGACGGCAAGCAGTTGGCCTCTCAACAACTGCTAGCCAAAATGCACCCTTACCTGCGCAGCTGGGGCGCCATTCTCAGGTGAGTTCGTTGAACAAATGGATGCTGTATAATCAAAAAAGAGAACCAGTTATCAGGCAACTTGACACCTAAGCCAGATTTAGACACATAAGACAGGTTTAGCCGCCTGTCATTTTGAAGCGAAACGGGTTACGCACCAAGGTCCTGAAAGCAGAAAATTACCTAAAAGTGGTAATGTCAAAAAGGGAGAAAAATTAAATAGAGAGAGAGAGATAAGAGGGGGATATGAGCTGCGGTTCATTCTTGAAAAACTTCCAGTGAGATTAGAAATCCTGTGAGGCGTAGGTCGTAAGGAGATGATAGCAATGAGCCTGTAAAAGCAGTGAAAAGTCATGCAGGCGTTGTTATGTCGGCGAGAGTGATCCCGGCGCGACACGCTGCTTCGAAGCGACCTTTCGGAAGAGTTGCAAACTTGGGTCACATCGATATTATTTAGGAGAGACACTTTGTTACGAAGCTATCAGGGAGGGTGATGCCGATGCACAAGCCTGTACCTGTGTTGTCCAAAAATCACTGCATGTTTCTTTTTTGGATTTACTTTATTTGACGATTGCGCAGCTTGTTGAAAGGACAATTCGAGTTGGAAGTAACCTTATCTATTTGTTCGTAGAATGAACACATAGGATAAACATGTATGCGTATATATATACTTGTTACCAGCTATTATGTACTATCAGACTCGCAGTACATAGTATCATATGACAGAACTGTTTAAGAATTTACAACCCACAGCACGTCTAGAGCATTTGACACCAACCTACCTAGAAAAGGTGTTAAGTTACGCCATTTAACCTTTATTTGCAATGCATTTGCTTCACGTCAGTTTGCTTCCTGTTTTCTTTATGTTATTTACGGTAGACTTTACGGACAAGGATCATTTAAGTCGCAAAAGGAGAAACGGGAGGAGCAAAATGAAATTACGGAGCTACAGACTCGAGCAGCCTCAAACGCTCCGAACTACGACATTCTTAATAAGCTTCGCCAAGAGATGCTCAAACTTGCCAAGGAACAGCACGCACCACAGGTAATTAAGACCTTATATATATTTGTGTGTCCAGATAAATGGTTTTGCCGACCTTATAAAGCGACATGGTGTATTAGCTCTAGTCTGCGCAGCTATGCTTCCAAATTGGACGATTTGATAAGATTTAGACGCCTACAGGTTATGTGTTGATATTGTACGACTTTGCGTTTATGTTATGGTAGTCTGAACTCTATCTTGGTGTAAGCATACAATCCAGCTATTTTTTTACTGCAAACCGTCTTAAAATTTAAATTACAGATGCGCATTATTGGAATATTAACACAGCATCCACCGCATTCAAATTTGATTGTTATTTAATAATAAATAATAATACAATTTAAATGCGGTAGATGCTATGTTAATATCCTAATAATGCGCATCTGTAATACCGGTAAATCCGCCTAAACAACCTGTCAGTTAACTTTCTAAACGGGCATGTCTCACTCTACCGAAAGAGTTACGCGCGCCGCGCGTTTATGTTGGGACAGACAGATACTTACCAGTGAGATTGCTACACGCTCGGTTGCCTAGATGAGATCATATATGTTAGCACGTTTAGTCGTAGCCCAGCATGGGATGTTTTGTAGTCGAAAACTGAAGTATAGATTCAATTAATGCTGTCATCACAGGTAATGTCAAAGGCTAGAAAACGCAGTTTTGGTCTCATTGATTTTAAATGAAGGATATTGTAGCAACAAAAATGTTTGATAACGAATAAAAGTGGCCATTATTATAAGCTCTGCTGATTGACCTTTACAGAATCACCCGCAGTCGACTGAACAGATTAAGATGGTCGACATGTGATCCGCAACGTCAAGCTGGACTCCGAGGGACTGTTAACGCCATGGTGTTGATTTAATTTTCCCGCAGACGTGAAGCTTGTTCCCAATGAACGTTGTATCAATGTGTAAACGGTCATTGTAGTAATATATATAAACTATTAAGTATTATATATAAACTGAAAGTTGACAAATTACGTGCTCAAAATTGGCTGCACAGGGCATTTAAATAATCCGGTGATTATGTTTGTACATATACATTTACATGCTACGTGCGCGATCTAAGATAGGTAGTAACTAGCAAGGCATGTTTGTAATCGTCGTTTTATTTCATTTTGTCTTCCCGTCTATTTTATTGAATTTATCAATTTATATTACAATCCTGTGTAAGTGAGCGTGTTAGCGTTTAGCCTATAACAGCCCTGGGTTTTATTTGATACATGACACAATGCGTCTTTAGTTATGTCAGTTTTTAATATGACAAGGACTTCTTGATTAGTAAGTGTGATCATTAGTATAACTAAGCACACTTCTTGGAATATGTGTGTGTGCTTATGAGATGTGCATTGTATACGCATGGCGAGTATTAACGTTTACCGTTGTAAGAATAAAGATGAAGTAAGTCCTGTGTATATTTTTCCACTTATTATTGATCTATATTTCGTTATTATATCGTTTTAGGTACATAATGTGTGTGCATTTACAATTGTTTTACGTAGCGAGATAGAAAGAGAGCTCACACAAGAGATAACTGTAAGCTAGAGTGTAGAGTAAAAAGACGTTGCGTATTCATTAAATATAGAGGTTTCTTTATTTCACCAAATTCTGCAGATTATCTAGTACCATTTTGTCAGATAGATACATTGTTGTTGCCCTATGTCCGTTTTTGGGGTATGTCTGCTAAATAATCAATTGCGCTGTGCGTATGGATTTATTTATAAAAACGTTCTCTAAATCATGTTTACTACTAGTTCTACTATCAATCCCTGCTTTACCATTCTCAGTACGAGTTCTCATATAAGAGTTTATTTAAATAAATAGAGGGCAAGCGTTAGTAACTTTTTTAGGCGTTAATGCACACTATTATCAGAAGCCTTTGTTGCAATTATGACTAACAAGTGGCCTGTCAAACTAGAATATATGTATAAATAAATATAAATAATTTGTGTATATCTGCATATATATCGGCGCAATAGCTCTAATTTATTTCAGCGCAGAGATCATGCAAGATGACGTTCACAAAAAGTGGCCCATGTGAGACATGTAGCAGTTGGCTTGCTTCGATATATATATATATATATATATATATATATATATATATATATATATATATAGGTGTTGCAGAAGTGCATGTTCCAATAAAATAAAGTCATTGCAGTAGTTGTTTCTGCCGAGATACTTTCGGCTCAAAGTCGCAAGCTTAATCACAAACAAAGGAGTCGATCGTTTTCACGGGAGGCACTTGATTTACCTAATGCCTGTACACATAATATTCTCCTCCTATCTATTTATTTATCTATCGTTCGTACATATGTTCAGCTTTTGAACACACAGCAGAAGGGTGGTAGATCATTTGGTGGAATGCGGAAAGAACTGCTCTGCCTTTTGGGGCTATTTGCTATTGCCGCACCCACCTATCTGCATGTGTATGGCGTTGCCGCGAACACACACACATACTAAAACAAATATGTCAGTATTTCACGGCCTGTACTGTGGCTGCAAGCTAGAGTGCCAGGTTTCAGCACAGTGCATTTATATTACTCCTATACTCGTTGGGAGAGCACGAGTTGTACGCTGTATTGTAGGAGTTAGGGAAACGACACGTCCTAATCATTACGTGTGACATGCGCCGTGTATATAATGATGGTAATCTAAGCATCACAGGCCTACGTTGCCACCTAGCCATGAACAACGTCTGTTTGATTCGCTTCTATTGCGGCAATGAATCCCGTCCAGTTGACATACAAACGCAAATAATAAATAATGACCACCAAGTGGCCTGTTTTCCTACAAGCAGCATGTAAAGTTTGTTATCAAAGAGTGTGCAACTACCAAAGCGCCGTCACCTTTACTTAAATTTAATCTTCTGCCCCAATCGTGCGCCCTGTCGTTGTTATAGTCGTATCCTAGTACGTGTGAGTAATAATCAATGCGGGGGGGGGGGGAGGGAAAGGGATAAAGAAGTCAACATTTAACGTTGTAGTCGTGCGTCCAGTCCTTTGTGCTTCCGTGGGCGGATTACTCTACAGTCAAAACAAAAACCCTGGCCCATACTTTGGCGAGTTCCGGCTCATCGGACGTCGGGTGAGTGCATATTAAATAGTAAATGCAGCACAGCAAAATACAGCCACGGAAGTGCGGAAGGGGAGCGGTAAGAGAAGGCACATTTTTCCTAAAACGTCCACGTTCAACGACACTCGAAGCACGGGTAATGTAGTTGGCCAGATGCGTTTGCGTTGTTGACAGGCTAGCATGATTGATCGATCGCCTAATAGAGAAGAGGCACATACTAGGCTCAGAAGTAGCGTGCCGCTTTTCTTGTCAGCAGTAGCATGACTCATATTAGACGACAGTAAGGTTGCGCGCGAACATAACGCACACGCGATAAATGCTTGCACACGCTAACACGTAAAGTCGAACGTATAATAAGATAGCTTGTCGTCATCATGGTAGCGAACTGAACAAGATGTCGAGGCTCGTTGAGACTCGACGACAGACGACATTTGACGTTGACCGAACTGTTCGACTTTCACGAGGCGCCGGTGGTGCAACCAATGACGGCCAAATGTTGCATTGCTTCGCACCGTAGGCTCGGGTCATCATGACCTCCCTTATGGTCGCGCTCTTCGGGTCGACTTTGGCTTTGACTGGTTGACGATTTCGGCCGTCTTGTAGGCGTCGTCGTTGTCGAATCGGCTGACGGCCTTCTCTAGGATGCTGGCCAGTTCGATTAGCAGATTCTGGTGGGCTTCGCGCTCGTCTACCAGCGACCGTCTCTTTCGGCCCTGATAGATGGCTCCCTGGGCGCCGGCCAGGTACATGCTGTTTGTCATGATGGTGGCCGTCACTGGCATGAGGAACGACGACACGGCCAGCGGGGCCAGAATCAGAAGCAACAGCGGCAGCAGGTAGTCAAAGTCTTTCTTATGGTGATGCTTGTCGTAGTGATGGTGGTATTTGTCGTAATGGTAGTCTTCCCAATCGTCCCAGTGGTCATCACGCCGATCGGAATGAGGCCCGTCCACCTCGCGCGAGTCATAATCGTAGTCATATCGGCGGCCTTTCTCGACCCTATGATCGAACTTGTCGTTCTTCCTCGTTGCTGGCTCATAGTAGTACTGGTTGTTGCTGCTGCTACCACCACCACCACCACTACCGCCGGCGCGACTCGGCTCCGGGGCGTAATAACTATCCAGGTCGTCATCGGCTGGTCCGCTCGGCGAAGAATACCTCACAGGCGGCTTCGTTCGCCGCGGCGTCTTGTATGCGCTATGCATGACGATATCGACCACACGCGGTGCGTTGTGGTCCTGGCTCAGTAGCGACCGTATCGGTGGCTGGCTGCTTGGGTAGAATTTCGTGCCGAAATCCCTTAGACGAGCGTTCTCGTAGTTTGCTACGTTGCTAATCGCCGATGTGAGTTCGCGATAGTGATCCGAGGTAGCGGTGGGCGCATATCCCTTATCCATACCGTCTATTGGCACGAGAACGGGATCCGACCTCTTTCCAAACTTACTTACCTGGTTCTTGTTGTGCTTGCTATTACTGTGATCGTTGCTGCTGCTGTTGTTGTTGGTGCTGCTCTTTTTCTTTTCCTTGCTGCTGCCGCCGTGGTCGACTAAACGCATTGCATCACTTTTCGCTTCCACAGTCGCCATGTTGGTCGTCGTAGTGGTGGGGAATGACCACGGAGACACTTTTCCTTTTGTCCAATAGCTTTTCTTAAACGGTACACTTATCGACGCACGCCGGTCCTGCACAACGGCCGTAGCATTCTCGCTTCCGGCTGTTGCAATTGTGGCTCCAGACACCGTCAGAACCACGTACACTTGAATCATTCCGAACATTGTTGCACCTCGTCTGCCGAAATGCCTCCCTGGCGAGCTCAAATGGGAGGTAACAGCTTTTCCGGATGTCTGAACTGCGGCCGGCAGCCGTGAACTCCTTCGAATTCTCGTTGCTGGCTTCGTTTCTGCACCACCTATTTGAGCTCAGCCAAAGAACCTGACCTGTTGAGGCATTGGCTCTGGCCAACTAGTGTAGTCCCAGTTCTACGTCCTGAACACCTGCCACGCCAGTAAATCCTAAGGCAAATGCTTCGTTTGGCATATTGGTGCCTTTCGCCGTAGAAGTATGCTTGCTTGCTTACTTATTAATATGTGTGTGTGGGTGTGAAGTGTTCGGTCAGCGTCCGACTTTGTCGACGGACGCAGCGATATCCTGTTCTGACTCCGGCACTCTCCGGAACGCAAGTTTTGTTCATTCGAGGGAGGAGAGGAGGGCGATGCCGTGTGCTGAGCACGACCACCGCCGCCGCCACATCTACCAGTAATTCTGCTCTTGATACTTCTATTACTACTGCCACTATAAATACTACAACAACAACTACTACTACTACTACTACTATAAATACTACAACTACTACTATTACTACTGTGATTGCTACGCACGCTTGAGGGCACTGTGCCATCACCGTTGTTCGTCGCCCGACTTCTTTCCCATTCTTTATATTCTTTTGTCGTGGGGCAAACGCCCTGCCCCGTCCGAAGACCGGCATGGCTAAGTCACCGCCTGCTGATCTGCCGATCCGACTCCGATGGCGGAGTCTCTCGCTACTGGCAGAGCTTGACACCAGTGCGCACCATTTACCTGTTACACTTTTGCGCCGACGTCAAATTGCCAGACTCCTTCGAGTGACCCAGCTCCACCCTCAGACACACCAATGTAATTATGTAACAAACAATAGACTCTGCTTTTTTTCCCGCGCTTGTATATATATATATATATATATATATATATACATGGTTGGTTCCTACATTGGACCCTTGGTAAATGTGCACACGTTGTCAGGGACCCAATTGTTATGTTCTCACTGTTGGTGATTAATTACAATGGATATATATATATATATATATATATATATATATATATATATATATATGTATCGTGTGGTCCACGTGGGAGTTTTACTTTCCTTTAAATAGTCATAATGCTAAAAATGGCTCTTCGTTATTTCAAACTATAAAACACGACCTTCACCAATATACTTACCGCAGTGATAACTTCGTCGAGAACGCAACTCATAAGTCCTTGACGAGCGCCACATCTTATGACGCATGTGAACCTGAGTTTGCATGAGTAACATGATGTGCCATGCATGCGATGCATAAGCACGAACTAACTGACATGTGTTAAGTTTGGTGACCATATCAACTGGTCATATCGTGCTGGTCATCTTGATTCTGGAGGGTGCCGTGCCATTGTATCTTAAGGCTGGTGGGAAAAAAAAAGACAAGTCAACGAAAGTGAAGAACGCCGTTGTAAACATCGAAGACTGGACAGAGAGACCCGACAGTAGACTGGCACACTATGTGACGCAAGCCTTTACGATCCGGAATTGCTTTTGCGCGACAGACTCTCAGTAAGAGTAGCCGCCTGCGTTAATCGCAGTGGGGGCGCGGATAACATGTTCTACGAACGCTACTCCTAAGCCAGGCTATGAGGGCTGTGTCAATTGTAAACCAGCTTATGCAGGGCGGCGAGTCGAGAGAAAGTGAGAATGCCCGTCACATACATGTGCGAAGTGCAAGCTAACTGAAAGCAGTGATGGTGGCAACATTTTTGGGAAACGTTTCAAAGAAAAAATTACATCTCAGAAAGGAAAGTTGGCAAGGTTTTCTTAGACAAAAATAGGCAAACTGAGCAGAAGGAACCACAGACCAGCGAACGGCCCGGACAGATATGAACCAAGAATCAGTAGGTAAAAGCAACGATAAAATGATCGGCTGAGCATCCAACTCAGATATTAAAGGATACGCGAAAGCGCAGAATGCCCGATGGTACGAAACAGGTATTGAGTCAGACGAAACTTGACGTGTCTTCACGTCCAGTCGCTCTGCGAGACGGTCATAGTGCGTGACTGTATTTCCATCCTCTTTCAAAAATAAAACGAAAACAACGCGTTGTTATCGAGCAATATATTATTTGTGTACATTCTTCCCCAGCTGTTGGCTTTAATCGCATTACATTTGAACCGTCTGTAATAAGCATGCTAGTAGCTATTTGCTGGTGAGGGACAGTGGAGGCCTCTAGTTGGACACAGAAATCGCTGTTTGGAATTGAGCATTACCTCAAAAAGGTGCCTGGTGCTATGCTCCTTTCTTTTGCTATCATTGATGACCGCACTAGATGTAGTTGTACATCTGTACATTGTGAACATATACTTTTTTCTTGCTAAATGTGTTTTATCGGATATATATATATATATATATATATATATATATATATTAAGGTAATTTTATAACTTTTAATTACGTTCCATGTTGAACGCAAACTCTTATTTATCACTCTGCCTCTATTTGGGCTTCTTTTGCCAAATTTGGTCCACGCAGGACCAAACGTCAGAGATGGCCGTCGACACTCGCATAGGAGTCGGGTATTCGATCCGGGGCTACACATACCTTTTTGATGCGACACTTCGTAAGTTTTGCAGATTTGGAAATTTATTTTGATAAATAGATAGATAGGTTTTATTATTCTCATCAGTGGTTTACATTTGTACGAAGGTTCACAGCTCCTCAAAGCCATCAAAGGCTAGTATGGAGTGTTTATATTGCATGTCTTCTTACGATTTTATTTATTCCCTTTATGATTATTATCGTGTTCGGAGTATAAGAGTAAGGTACCTAAATAGTGTTGCTTAGTATCTTGTTTGAATATTCTCAAAGAAAAGGTTGCGCGCACATCTGGGGGGAGCTTGTTCCAATATGTAGCACCGAGATTTGATATTGAGAAACAAGATTGGTTATATGAAGCTGCAGACAAGATGAGAAGTTGTGTGTGTGTGATCCCCTTGTGTTCATGATAGATGTCGAATGTGAAAGATTGAGCAGGTTGGGATGAAGTCCCATTAAGATTCGTTTGATCTCAGTTACGACAGACATTTCTGTCTGCACAGGGTAAGGCAGAATCGACATTTCTACGTATTTCTAACGCATGGACTCCCATGGTGGCTATCCCAATATTACGCGCAAGGCTTTTTTTGCAGGCGATGTAAAAGACATAAAAACGCATATAAGTAATTCCAAAAATTTCAACTGCGTATGTCAGATAACTATGGACGTAGGCGTAATACAGGGCGAGCAGACAGTCACGGAAGAAAATATTACGACTCTTGAACAGGGCAGAGATGCTCCCTACCACTTAGATACTTAGATATACTTACTTACAATAGATAATATAGACTAAATTTAAAAATATACTTGATTGGGGTTGTACCCAAACAGAACCCATTACTTGTGGGTCGACACCAGAGATGCAGACCTCTGATGAAGTCGATTGCCCTTCTGAGCATGCATAATGAGAATCTTTCTCTCTTTTGATATGGGCCGATGCAGCCGCCATGACATCGGCGCCACATGTCAAGCGCAAAAAAGGATTTTTTTCTTTTCCTATTCTTTAACTTATTGGCCGGCCTTGCTATCAGGGAGCAACGAGATTAAAAGGAGCTGAATGTAAGAATTTCTAAGAATAATGCTAATGATAATAATTACAACAACAAAACAATACGCCGCAACAACAACGCCCACAACAACGGTACAAATAACCTCACGTTGCTAATGACTGGATCAAGGCTTAGACTTAATCCGTAGTTAATATTAGTCAATTCTGGCTTGGAGTATTTGGCAGTAACACTATAGAGAGGACTGCAGCATCATTCGCTAGAACAACAGCAACATAAACAACGACATTATCGAGCCGTAGGCTAATGCCGGTAATGGCACCACAAGCATAATCAATCATAACAATGGCAACAACAAGAACACGCTCACACACAACAATAACAACAACAACAACGCGAACACACAACAACAACAATAACAACAACAGCGTCAACAGCAACATCAAAAAGCAACAACAATGCCAACGCAAGCTTTTGCAATAATACACGTTGTTGTCAGTAACAGCGACGGTAGAGCTGCGTAAGAGGCACGTAATTCTGACGGTGATGAGGCGAGACAAGGCGGATCCAATGCAGACAGACTATAGACCAGATAGATGGATGTTGGTGAGCGGTGCTGAGCGGGGGCCACAATGACTGGGTGTCTGGGGGGTTGGGGTGTTGCGCATGCGAGTCACCATCCAAGCCGACAGACAATCAGTCAGTCAGTCAGTCAGTCAGTCCATTGTCGACATGACAACAATGTCGAAGAGCTACCGCCTCCCCCCGACACAATGGCGACGAAGATGCTACTACTGTCGTTTGCCGCCATTCGACGTTCAGTTTGCTCCCCCCCTTCCGTAAGGCAGTGAAGATGGGTAGGGAGTGTGCGCTGGTCCCGCCGCTGGGGTGGGAGCTGGCTGGGAGCTTTTGAAGCTGATGACGATGAAAACGAGCTGATGGCGGGAGCGGAGGCCGACAAGTGAGGCCCCACTGAGATCACCGTTAGGCAGGAGCCGGCCAAAGCCGCCGTGGTAGAGGTGCATATCATAAGGCAGAACGCGCGTTTCTGCATAGGCGTTCCGCCTCAAATAGTTTCCAGCGACAGAGCGGGCCAAGAAGAAGAAAACGAAGAAGAAGAAGACGATGAAGAGGAAAAGCCACAAACGAAGCAGCTGCTGGGACGTCCGAAGGGCTAACCGTCGTCGCCGGTCGCTTGCGGAAATCGCCGCACCTTCTTGCTTTGACCGGGTCCAGAAGCCGAAGATAAGTGAAGCCCCGGGTGGGCGGAATATCGGACCGTACCACAGTACGCTCAGTGACAGCAGTAAAAACGCAATAGAGGAACGTGCTCTGTTCTTCGGCATGATAACACCTGAGGGTAGAGCAAGACTCTAGGTAGAAGAAAAGCAAAGGCGTCTTGCAGTGCGACTGATAGAACATGTGGTATATGTGCCAATCAATGTACTGGGGTCTCCTCCCCCCCCCCCCCCCCGGTCTGGATGACACTCGATAAGATCTCGGCGAATCTCTCGTCTCGGTCAAAGTCGCAAAGGCAGGTGCGAACAGATCGTTTAGGCGGCTAGACCGAAACTGCCCCTAAATCGAGTCGCAAGAATGCCAACGCATTTCGAGCTTGAGTGAGTGGGGGAAAATGTGTGCCAGCAATATAGGCGCATCAGGTATTACCGATCCCTTCCATATAAAAAAAAAGGCACCTCGTATTGTTCGTGCGTGCAAGATCGTATTGTTTGAGTTTGCCAATAAGATGTACGAAAGAGAACATACCCTACAGGAATATCTTCCTACCCTTCTTAAATAATTCAGTCGCAGCATTTTTGTCATTCCATGGCGTTCTGTTCAAAAACAGACGCGTTCATACCAAGTCATTGATAATGAGGCCTTAATGTACTATTTTGCTTCATCTAAAGACGAGGCACGGACCGTCCAATCATACACGGCAGAACCCATTTTCATAAATCCATTCTGAAAATAATTGCCACGTATAGTTACGGATAAAATTCGTCGTGAAGCTTGTATATTAACGTTAAAATAAGGATCTAGTGAAACTCCTGTATGAAACAAATCGTATTGTGGAAGCCGCGTGCTGCGAGTGTAGCAGTATTGTGCCTGCCCTTATGCCCTTATTGCTATGACATTCGTAGAATAACGGATCCGTGTTTGTCACCTTACTGTTCAAATCCGCATCTTCTTCTAAATATATGTCGTGTTTGTAAGGGCAAATTGTTCTCTCAGCTGTTCTTCAAACAATCGTGTTGTTGCCACTATAGATGCACGCCGTCGGTTCTTGCGGAGTCGGCGCCGTTGTTTTCGGAAAGTTAGGAAGTTTCGGTTACATAACATAATTATACACGCTTTGGTTGATAAGCATGCAGTTGGTTGCAGAAATACACTGCTTAATCACCGTCATACGTAACCGTAGCGCACCTAAAATATCCAATGCACCTGACAATGTTGGTAACCCCAGCACGGCCGATTTTGGCAACAAGCCGAAAACAACAACCAGCTTTCATTATCGTTTGAGTCTCTCCTGTGATTCTTTTTTGAAGGAAGCCATAGGAAATCTAGACTGAATGCTTTGCGAGACTCAAACAGACGACTTTGAATCTATGGTATAGACACAGAGTGATCCCTTAGGCTTTCGCGCGTGCTGTGTCAACCAGGGACAGTCAGTTTTGTTTTTAACCTGAGGTACCAAGGTCATATTTTACTTTTACTTGAATTGCTTCAGCAGGCCCGCGCATTTTGTTCACTGCTGGCGCATAGTGAAAGTTTTCACGCTACTCTTTTACGCATTCCCAAAAAGCACCTGGCCGGTAAAAAGTAGTTGTATTCAAAAACTTCGTATTTAAGAAGGAGTTTTAATTTGACTGCTCGCTTATTTGATAAGTTGGCAGGGTCTGCGATTGTATACCTAATAATATCTAATACTAAGTCTTCGCATGAAAAATATGATACCACCATTCAATCTAAACACCAAACACAGCGTCATATGATTTACTTATCCAGCGATAGAATTGTGACAACTTTGATAACAACAACAGAAACAATAGCAACAACAATTGCCACAGTGTCAACAAAAAAAGCTGTAAAAGCAGTAGTAATACAACAACAACAACAACAACAACTAAGACGATGCTGTCGCTGCCTCCGCCGCCCGCCAATAGGAACCGCATGGGCACAAAAGGAATAACAATGCCAACAACAACAATAACAAGAACAGCAACAACAACAACAACAACAACAACAGCAACGCTATGAGCATCAACAATGCACGTGACTTAGCTAGACCGCTAGACAGACTTCCACACGAAGGAGAGAAACATGGCGGGTTTCGCACGAGTTGCTCCAATTGGTGGGGTGTGCCTGCAGTAGTTGGACTTCCGGCTCGTCTCGAACAGAACACGCCGGACCGTTTTATCCTCGTCATCGTAATCATGGTACTCACGATCAGGCACGGCTGCTACCAGAGATTCTTTAATTGAAATTTATTTTACTACCATTTTCATCCAAACTACTTTCGTCTTACTTTGGCGTGCTGCTATCAACTACTAGATTCGAACAGACTTTAACTAAATCTAAACAAAAACTACTTTCACTGATGACGCCCATCCGGAATTTTTTTTTATTATTTTTTATTAAATATATCCGGTAACCCGGGATTGTCTCCAGAGTCCTGTCATATACACTCTTAGTAGATATAGACCCGTAGAACTCAGTAACTGGTAATAATAATTATACTTATTGTAAGTATAATTACAACTTGGCTCTTGTTAGCTATCAGACTCTTGTCTCCGTTTTATCCGTTTTAAAGCACAGATAAACTACGTTAGAAAAATGAAGTTCTGGAAAATAAACAACAAGACAGACACGTTCCTTGCCGCAACCCTCGATGCTGAATCCAATTATATTATATCGTGATATTAACTTCTTCTCTAAGCAGATCCGATCTGATCAGAGAACCATTGATTCTCATGTGTAGTGAAAGCATTGGTTGTCTACAAGGTAAAGATGCATCCCTGGCAGCCGGAAACATATAAACAGAGAGGTAGGCGACACGAGCGTAAGGTTCGTAGTGCTTGGTGCTTGCTGGTCGGAAGCACAGGAAATCCGTGCCGCCTTAAAAGGAATCATAACGCACGAAAAGGTGCCACAACAATGTGGCCCGACCACATCACACAAGACGCATTGGCGGCGAAACGTGGGCGGAGCACGACCACCAGATTGAAACGCTTCATAAGATCGAACTACATTACTACAAAACGACGACTTTGTCAACAACGAGTGCTGCAGCTGAGCTCGGCAGTCCGTTCGGTAGGACGGTCATCGTTCTTGAGATGTTTCACCCTCGCCTCGACAGCCCCGGTCGCGTTCTGCACTGGCAGAGAATGCACGGGACAAAAAAATTCCATTCAGCTTGACAAGACAAGCCAGTTGGCTGGAGCCAAAAACTTTTGTATTGTTGGCCGTGTCGAAACGGAAGAGTGGGAGCCGCCGTGGCGAAGCAGGCTGATTCCGCGGCCGTTCATTCTGTAGCCGGCCCGGGAGACGGTGTTACGTGTTTGTCACGCTCGTGAAGTCTCCACGTTTGGCTTGATGAGACGACGGATCAAGTGCCGCAACGCATCCGACCGTGGGCCAACTGGATGGCGGTCAACGCCCGTCGGCACTAGCGAAGCACAAATGCAGAGGTGCGAGAGTTCTCAATGTCCTTGCCGATTATATCAATGAGTCCCAAACAGCAAGATAACGATGCGGTCGACAATGACGGCGGGGCAAACACTCACCCTGCCATTGTCTGGTAAGCCGCTCGGTTTTCCTATTCATGTCGCACACCCAGCACTATGTCGCTTGTTTACTATACTTGCCAACGAATGTCCATGCATAGCAGTTACGAATCTTACGAAGCTTGACATTTTTTTATCTAATAAAGCACCCCCCCCCCCACAACCCTCGGCCCAATTGCCGAGGGGGTTGCCGGAGGGTGACTAGTGACGGAACGACGAAACGGCGCTGAAAAATGAAATGAAATAGATTACGTTTAATTCAACAAAAAAAAAAACATTGCTCTTTTCAGCGATATCATGGATAGCTTCCTGGTTCACCTCGAAGAGTTAACAAAGTCGAAACCGAACGGAGAGCGTGTAGGGCTAGCCTTGCTCCGTCACTGTTTTCAATGGTGTCCAGGAACAAGGTCTTGCTGTTTGGCTAACGTATATAGGAGTAGCTGTCCTTCCGGCGTCCCATAATCTAGCATTTGACACGACACCTTCGGAAGACCCCTTCGTGTAGACAGGATACTCAACATTCCTAAAAGATCTTCCCGCTCGACTTCGATAAAATGCTTCTATAAAACAAATTATTCAACTCATCGAGTTTTTCGAAGCCGGAGTTCCTGAAGCCATTAGTTGGTAATGGCATTCATGTAATGTAATTTAATCCAGATTTACTGTATTACTGGCGCTTTTTTGACTTAATGACCAAGGGGTAAACAAAACCATCCGGCCCCCTCCAATATATCGGATACAGAAAGGCTTGCTTGCGCAGCGTATTGTGTGATAAAACGAGACATTGAAAGGCGCGCCCGCAATAGATACAGAGTTGGCTAAAAATCCAACGATGACAATTACAAATACCACCGGTCATGGTGTTAAGGTAGTAGTACATTTGAGTGTATGGGGTTCAAACATTTCGTATTTGGCAGCATCTCGAAGCCCTCTTGGCTCATGCAGACAGAAACAAATTTTGCATGAATTGGCCTGCTAAACTCCGCAAGCCCATAGGAAATCTATTACTTAGATTAGTTTGCTCAGCGTTATGTATATTTGATAAACATTTGCGTCGTTGGTCTCGACCAAGGATAAGCCCACGTAAGTGGTTTTTAGTAAGCTTGCAGCCACCCTCCCCTTAGCGCGCAACCTACTCGCATCGAAGACAAGGCAATGTGCATTGCTCGCTTTGTCAGTAAACGTTTATATCTTCAGCTCGGCTCGGCCTTATGGTTTTGATTATAGAAACCGAGTCTGCCAAAAACTGTACAGGCTATGGGGGTAGACGCATGGGGATGGCGTGGTGCTACGCATGGGTTCGGGGGATTCTGGAGTAGGATTAAAGGCACCAGAAAGCTAACTGGCAGGTGATTACTTTTTGAGGTCAAGAGGATTCGTAACGGCCGAAAAACTCTAGCGGAGAGTGCTCATTGCGTGTAAAGAGCGCCGCTCTAATGTTGCCTTTGTGAACCGCCGTGTCGTCAAAATTACGTCAGTTTTACTTACAATTGCGTTCAATACTAGTGATGATTTCATCGAAATCAGAGCGTTGGTAATGAAAACTGCAAACAAAAACAAACTGCGAATTTACTTATAGTACAAAAATAAACCAATCTAAAATCATGTGGGTATCATGTCAATGACCGTATTTGATGAACGCATCCAAATAAACGAAAAGACTAGGAGATTCAGGACGATTGCTTAGGCTGGAGCAGATAGACCGAGGGGGCCTCTGTATTTCAATTATTAATGGTTTAAGCAATCTTGCTATAGGTATGCTTATTGTTTAACTGGAAACACACGTGCATTGACTAGTATTGCAATACTACGGACGAAGAAGCGCATTAATAATATACGAATGTCTTATCAATGTATATACAATTGAGGCGGTGGATCCATGCATTCTCAACACGCAGCCTTTCATATTTTCAAGCTTATTCCCGAGCTTTAAGTTTTTTGAGCCAGCAGGCTTCAAGTACAAATCTGCGTTCAAACATTCATTCTCTTTTTTTTCTTGTTTTGGAACGAAAAAATCGCACAGTGCCAAGTCGGGTGAATAGACTAAGTGCTTCAACTTTGTGAGCTGGCGCATTCGTGGTGGAGGAACTATCGCCTAAGAGACGCAATAGAGTCTTTACTAGTGAGTGCAGCGAAAACTTTTTGTAGGTATTCTGCAGTATATCAATAGCTCCTCACTGTACCACCTCCTTCCAGTTCGGCCATCGCCAAAATGTCACTTCTGGAAAATAAGATCGCGACCATCGCGACGCCAGCAGGCCGTTGGCGCTTCACTTTTATAGGCCAAAGCACTCTAACGCCTGGCCACTGCGAGCTCTGGGACCCGAGTAGAAGATCTTAAAAATGTGCCCAAGTCTTCTCTCCTGTGACGGGTCTCGAGACAAAGTAAATATTAGCCTTTGTCGTAATTTTATATGAAATTCTCGAGCCAGAAGGACTTGCGTCCCTTTTTCGCTTTGCAGATTTTTTGGTTAGCCCGAGCTGTTCGTGTAGGATCTTATGCAGATACTTGGCATTCAAGGCTCCGATGCATATGTTACGTTTGCGGTTCCGTCAATCGCAGGCCCCACACAATCCAAGTGTCCTGTTCTGAGACGTCCTCGCTGGAAGTTGTACCAAAAAACAGTACGCAGCCCAATTTTTTGGTACGCTGTTGTGGCACTAACATGGTGGTGTTCGTCATTTTCTCACACCTATTGGTGCATATTAGTGAGTCGAGTCGAATGTTTCATCTAAACATTAATAAAGATAATGCTATGCGCCGGTGGATTCGATTCTCTCTTCTCACTCTTCACATAGCAGAAAATTTCGAAAATGTTCCATAATTTTCACATGCATGTATACATGTATATATATATATATATATATATATATATATATATATATATATATATATATACATGCTTACATAGACACATATGTATTCATATACATCCAAATATATATATATATATATATATAGGGTTGGACAGAAATAAATTTTTCAATCCATTGTTAGCTACAACCCTCCCTCATCTGTGGAGCAGGCTATCGGTTCTATGAAAAAAATTATTCTTGATCCTGCGTCTCGGGGAATCTTTCCGCGTGCGTTTTTACTGCTTCTGGTGAAGTTAATTTCTTCCCTGTTGATAGTTCTGCAGACACCTGAATAAATGGAAGTCCGATGGTGCGATGTACGGTGGATGCGGCAAAATTTCCGAATTGAAGCTTGCTATATTGCGAAGCCTAGGTAAACTCATATGCGGTCTCGCGTTATCTTGGTAGATGATAACACCTATTCACGAGACTGTATCTCCTTCTTTGGAGAAAGGAAAAAATCTCAGTCAAGGTAATCACAGTAGACCCGTGTTTATCATTTGGCCAGTAGGAACAAACTCTTGGTGGAAAATACCATGCCTGTCCCACTAAACACAGAGCAACATTTTGAGCGAATGGGTTAGTTTGAGGAGGTTGGCCTGGGGCACAACAGGATTTCCACGTCTCACAGTGTCGTAAAAGACCTATTTTTTGGTCAAATCTAGCAGCTCGCTCCAAGAACAGACACTTGTTTTGCCTGGCAAGACAAATATAGAATTTTACTAGATGCTCCGTTTTGTTGTCTCGCTCAAATCATGAGCTACTCACTGGTTCAACCTTGACACGAAACCATAGGCGCGAAGGCGAGTGACGATGGTTGTGTCACACCCCAAATACCATGGCTAATTCATGTGTAGTCTATTTTTTTACTTGGCTATTTTGATCCAAAGTTTCGCGCAAGCAGTGTTCTCGAGCTTAATAGGTTTTCTAGAATGGGGTTCTTCCAGACGAATTCTTCGGAAATGCTGTCCTCGCCAAACACGCACCAAATATTCCGGACAGTTTTTGCAACAGTGAAGCCTTTTTGAACTGATACCAAACGGCCGCCCGTAACTGGAACTTTTCGCTGACCCCTCAACATATTTCATAAAGCAAAAACAACGAATGAGATCATCTCATGAAGCTCTCGAAGATTCTACAGTCTGTTGGGCTCACATAGATATCTGTTTTGAAAACATAACGGACTTCTCAGCGGAAATTTAAAAATACATCTAAAAATCTGTTACTTTCTACCCAACCTAGTATAAAAATAAATACATACGTACACGCATGTTTAAACGCCTATAAAAACAGACTAAGTGCAAAACAACTACAAATATTTTGCAATCTTATTTTTTCTAAAAAGAACAAATCAAGTTGATTTTTCACAAGTTAGTTTTATGTCACCCTCATCTGCTGAAACGAACGTTTAAGCGTATATATATGTAAGTACAGGCACACATACATATTATATATACAACGAATAAACAGACGGCAGTTAGTGAAGTGGCAAATAATACAAAGCCGATTCTATCTGCAGGTTTTGTTAACCATTTGTCGCAGCTCCAGTAACCACAACTATAAAAGACGTGTAGCCGGCATTAAGTTACTCGAAGTTAGACCACCTCACACAAGATCTATGCCCGCAACTCGTTCCCAAGCATGACGTACAAATGTGGCACGTTATTCGCAACCTACAATAGGGACGTTTATCCACCACCAAACTGCGAGGCACGTCGAAGAAATCCTGTGAGTAGCGGCGCTGTGTTAGTTTGTCTCTATGCTCGCTGGTCGCCGTCTTCCGTAGCTACAGAAGCGTTCTCGTCTTCCGTCTGTAACAACAAGGGGAGTACGAAAGCATTATGTAGTAATCATTTCAGCTTCAAGTATGATATTTACACGTAATAATTATACAAAACTTACCATGAACTTTTCTATTTTGTTTGCATTTTTTTAAGCATTTGGTATGGCGCGACTCGGGTTTTTACGGCCCATCTCTCGTATAGACATATCGCGTACGCATGTTATTGATTTTTGCCCTCTTTTGATCTAATACAAGTTTAAGTGGCAGTTAGCAGAACGCAATCGTAATGATTTTATGCCCTTAAAATACTATCAATAAAGCTAATTGTTAATACCTATGAAATCGGCCATAGTAGTATAGTAGCAAAAATGCTAGATTATCGTAAAATAAAATTTTCTCCTCATGAAAACATTACAAAAATAGATGCAATTCAGTTTAAATAATTTATGCGCTCTATTGCACATAGGACACTTTCAAAGGTAGTATACGTTTTATACAAAGTTGGAAATAGTGCTTCTTATCAATAATTAATGCTTCGTTCATTGCTACTATTTATATTTGTATTACTTTTTCTACAATCAACATCACATAATATATATATATATATATATATATATATATATATATATATATATATATATATATATATATATATATTGTGGAACTATTGCGATCATTGTTATACTGAAAGATGCAACCGATAAGTATCGTTTAAACAAGCATATCCATGCATATATCGATCATCGAATTATCTTTGTTTACAACATAAACTTTAAGTGGATATGTTACCCAATTATATGTGTTCCCATTAACTAATTATGCCAAGTTAGTTCCCAACTGTACAAAATAAGTGAGGTACATACATGATGCTTAGGTTTGATTTCACCATCAGCTGGGCGTTCAACCTCTGATTTCGCCGCTGTCCCGTCTGCGAAAGAGCTTTCTAGAGGAGCATCTGCTGCCAAACTTCGGACTGGAGACTTCTCCACAGTAGCCGCGCGCACCTTTCCATCACATAATGTTGTCTCATTTTGTTCTTTCTTTGTATTAGAGTTCTCGCTTGCGGGCTAGAAAAACACACATAATATATATATAGTCACGGCCCCCATAACATATGCGTAATGTTCTGCATGTCTGTATTTATTTCGCAGAGTAATATTAATTGAATGTAATAAGCACTTCAATAGAAAGTTATATATACGCAAATTCAACGTAATGACGCTCGTAATAAAAACGTTCGAACACTTAAAATAAACTACTATGAAATAAAGTGAGAAAATATACCTCTGGCGGAGCCGCATTGAACTGCTCTGGGTTGTATTTTTTGAACCGAAGGTAGTGCGGTAAGAAAGATATACAGCAGACCTTCTGCAGAATATCGATATTAATAACCAGCTCCGGCTCCTTCAGATCTGGCACGAAGTCTTCGTTCCACTCCTGTATCTGCAAATGATAATTCGCTCAGCTTAGCTTGGTCAAGATGATAGGCGGAATTGCGGTAGAGTTCGCTTTTTATCGAAAAAGCTTTGTTGATCATTTAAATATGAATAAGAGCACCCCGGACGGGACCGCCGACTCCATTTGTTTTCGGCTGATTTAGATTTTTATCAATATAAACTAGATTGGAGATAACCAAGGAGGATATTATTCCGAAGGTTGTAGTTCGTTTACCATATCAATGGCCTGTTTTCGTGGCGGTTTGCCAAATTGGTTCGTGCAAACCACACTTATGGTTACGTATCTGATCCTTAACGTGGTGCATGTTCACCAATTAGTAGAGCTATGCACTTTTGAACGCACGTCAATAACATGTATTGATTGTACCCATACCCTATAAAGTAGTAACCATACGAGCATATTCCGCTGCTCCTGCCTTCTCGTATTCTAGCAGACCATTTTACAGCCTAACTTTTTTATTTGAACTTTACAATAAGCACTCCAATAGAAAGTTAACGCAATTTTCCAGCACGGGGACAATTGAGATATTACAAAAATAACAAACTGCGCAGCAAACCTTTTTCGCCAACTGGAGACAGAAAGATCGCCGAGTCTCCGAAGAATTATATTCGTCGTTGTGCCGCGCCTTCAACTGTACGAGAAATGACATCTTGGACAATACAACAGGATACTGCTCAGCCAGCAATTCAAGGACCTGCAAGATGAGAATGCAGCAAATAGATAGCCTCCATTATACATTGAAGCATAGCATATCTAAGAAACGCTAGAAAATTATATGATGTATTTTCGACGCCCCGCATCTGCACTTCCGTTTCCACTTACAACTTGTGTGCACAACAATAGCTCGTTTAGATAAGCCCTTTTTTAGAGTTGATTTTTAATTAACTACTCCGTAAGTCGGGTGGCGTCAGGCCGTAATGGGGAATGACGAAATGCGGATGGTAGAGACCAAGAAAAGCATGTGAAACTTGTACAAAAGCTTAGGTACTTGAATGTTGATACTCGCTCTATATCATGGATCTTACCTGTAGAGAGAGCTATGCGTTTGCTTAAACAATAGCTTTAGTAAGTCGGGTGCGTGCCCCTCTGACGTTTCTCAGGGATCAAGCTCGACTCACTTATATTTTGCATATTTATTTTAGTCTTAAAAACTTTATCCCGAATCGATAACGTATAAGCTTTATGCTAATGATCTAAAACTATACAGGCCTTCCGAAAAGAAAAATAAGTATTACGGCGTACGGTTGAGGAGATTTCTAAATGGTGTGTAGATAGCGAAATGCTTATATAAGTGCCAGACGTGCAATATTGTGTTTAAAAGAAGCCCATAACTACATGCTGCATAGGCAGGCTATCCCTATTTTAAATAGCATAAGTTTAGCACTTATATCACACAAGTCATCCGATCAACTAATTTTTGTCTAATAACATGTTTCGTTACCTTAAAATGTATGATTACAGTTTTTACGTGAGGCTTTATAGTAGTTTGGTTATACCTAAGTTTATCTGTTATTGTAAGGTTTGACGGCCTTCTTTAGACAAATACATTAAAGCAATTAAAAGTGTACAGAGAACACTCCTTCGTCGTGGCTCATTAAGATGTAACATTGCCCAAAATGTTATTATTATAAGCCCTTTGGGAATTGCAGTCCAGGGCGGATTATCGTCAGAAGAAATAATATGCCTACGTAACATTTACGTTAGGGCCTATGTGCGTATCTAGTAAACAATACATAAAAAAATATTGCTCGTTAAGGATACTATACATATGTTTCTATTATGCCCATTATTAAACTCTCCGAAAGAGATGTTTGAGATACCGCAAGTGCACCGCAGTGAATTTGCGACGCCGGCTAGGACCGAGGCAGCCATTCACGCAACCTCAACGCACGTGCTTCGTGTGAGAAGAATAAACTCGATTGTAAAAACGCTTCTAACGGTATAAAACAATGTTATCTGATAGAGTATGTTGTATCTCACGCCCCAAACATATTACACATCACTTCAGATTGGCATATGGGCACCTTTCCCACCTGAGGTTGCCTGAGCAAGGTATTTCGTCTAAACCAGAGGGATTCCTTAGGATCTCCTTTGTTTCGTCCGGGTATTAGGGATCTAGTAGATACCTCCAAGAGCCCGCTAAACCTACGGTTTAGTAGAGGGAAATGTTCCACGGGTCCTTGGCTTCGGTGTAATTTCCAGTTTGGAGTTAAATCCGGCCAAATACGAGAGTTATTTCTTTTGATCTACCATGAGGCCTACCTACAGTCACTCCGAGATCCCTTGCCCACTGCTGTCAAATGACCGTTTGTTCCAAAGGGCTCACAACAGCAATTAAGGGGTTGACCAATCTAATCGAGCCGACAACTTGCAAACGCTCAATGAATTGAAATTGTCTACTCTGATTCCCTGCTGAACTCGTTTTTACAACTTAACGCATGGCAACAAGTGTTACTACCCGTCTCCAAATGAGACCTCGAAGTCCCGGATTTACTCTCACCGGCCCTGCCATTGTCTCAGCGCAAAGAACAGGGCAATCCCCTAGATACAACGGGAGTCGGTCAATTTAGAAACCGCTCGGCCCACTTCCGGAGAACCTTGAGGCCCAGTGGTAGGATCTTGATATACAACATGAAATCTTGATATACAACATGAAATCTTGATATACTACATGAAAATGCCGCCTCCGTTCAGGGCATACTTCTGAAATGGTCTTCGCCTGGCCTTCTAGTCGAAACGGATTAGGCATTCTAATATAGCTCGTTCTTCGTTTGATCCAAACGTACCGCCTGTAGCAGACACAATGTGGCGCCCCAATAACAACAGTCTATGAAAGAAGCCGACGTAAATATTGTCTTTGTACGCACCTTTTTCGAGACACACTCGGGTTGAGTCTTACAGGTAGCAGCGACAGGTAAAAGTCGAACAATGTTCTGCACAGTCGGAGGCAGATGCGTGAAGAGATCGGTGCTCAGTTCCTGTGGTTTGGGCAGCTTCGTGGAGATAAAGACAATCGATGGAATCTCTGTACGCAGTTTCTTGAACCTGTAATAAGCAGCATGACATATTCGACATTAACTCACCCCTACGGATATCGGATGTGCAATGAAAACAACATTGAGCAAATTAAAACCGTAACACTACACAGGCAACAGATCAAATGGGGATGCATATATATATATATATATATATATATATATATATATATATATATATATATATATATACATATATATATATATATATATATATATATATATGCAAGACGGAACTGAAGTGACCTGAAGTTGTCTTCGCGGAGAGCCTTGAGCTCGGACTCGATGTCGCCGTCGTTAGCGGCCTGGTCAGCTTTGTTGTCAGCGGGCGGTGGTCCGCCGATAGAATCGGCCTGTTTCGGTTGTTGCTGTTGTGACGGAGGCGGCGGTGAAGATGGCGAACCGTAGAGACGGTCGGCCGCCTCATTGAGTAGCGTGTAGGCGGTCAGCGTGGCTCGGCGTTCCTGTTTCGGGTTGATCGTCAATAGAAAGCCGTGCCCCGAGCTGGAGTCGAGGTAGTTTCCGAATTTGGCCCTCTTGTTACCAGCTCGGCCGTGGGTGGCCACATAGAAGTTCTTCTTGCGCTTGCGTTGCGCTTGCGCTTCAACCGCCATGGTGATGTTCCACTCTGGAAATATACATAAGATATGCAACATTCGTTCAGCGAATATGACGAACGAACCGAGCAAGGTGGCTTAGTGGCGGAGCCTTTGCCTTGCATTCGGGAGGACCGGGTTCGAGACCCAGACCGGCCACTCTTAAATTGGTTTGCATGGTTTCCAATTTAGACAAGGTAAATGCCGGAGTGGAGTAAACTTAGCCATGACATGAAAAATCCGTACACGGGCAATTGCCTCACGGGAAATCAAAAAAAAAAAATTAACCTCTTCGTACAATGGAAATATTCTTACATAATATTTTAGTATTGATATATACATTTTTTATTATTTAAATATAAATACATAATACCATAAAACATTCCCTTGTGAGTTTAGTTATATATATATATATATATATATATATACATATATATATATATATATACATATATATATATATATATATATATATATATATATATATATATATATATATATATATATATATATTCAGTTATAATAACGTATACGTACGTAAAATCTTACTGTAACTTGTACATATGCTTCACACTAGCCTGTGGCTATATGAAGTTGTAACACAAATGAGAAACTACAATTAAGTATCAGTAAACATCATATCATCATATATATCTAAGTAAAGAGCTGCAGCTCAATCTCAATTTCTTTCCGCGGCCCAAAGTAAAAGCTCGCAGCACGGAATGGTATCTATATTGTGTTCATAAGACACAAATTAGTTTTTTGTGCACGCACACTCGATGCCGTCGTAGTATGCTTTCGTTAGTACTCACGATTGTATCAGTTGTCACTGCTAAAAGCCGCTAAACAGAATATGAAGAATACACAACAAATTCGTACACGTGAGCTATGATGCGCGCCTGCTGTCGCGTTCCGCCGCGAATCGTTGTATGTTTGGTTCGTAACGAAACGGCAGTGCTTCGAATTTTTCGAAGTTGGAGTCGGCCTTTAATCAGCGGCCAAAAGAGACTGGGTTGGTTAGAAAAAGGGAGAGAAAGAGCGAGAACGTGGGAGGGAGTCGTAAGAGAGCATTTAATTAATATATGTTTCACTACGTTTATAAACCACAATTTATGCGTATGCGGTGTTACTCGTGAAATACCCCCCCCCCCCAACGCGCGGATAGGCAGTAAAAAGGCTTTTAAAGAAGCCATGACGTAGTAGTAATGAATTAATGTAAATTTAACTAATCGACTGCCACGGGGATGCATGCTTAGAATCGGGATTGATTCACCACAACCCCAGCATACCAAAAAAAAACAATCATAACTCGAGTCAAACATTCAAAAAATATTCCATATGGGATCTAATCGTGATGATTCAAACGGATGCTATAAGGAGCACACAGGTATACATACAAAGGCACTAACCATTATTGCTTGCTATTGAATATGTCTGTCAGCGATATACCATCGGATTTAAGGCACACTGGTTATTTGAGCAGCAAGCAAACATTATCTGTCGTCGGTAATGTCGACCAGGCAATTAGGGGAAACAGTAAAAGAAGACTTTCAAACACACTCGCAGTGCATCATCCGCTACCAATGAGCTATTTATGAATTGACAAAAAGACAGGCGCGATCCGACTTTTGACACCACATAACTTAAGTGACCTTCAAGCAATACCACATGAAAAATTCGAAGGATTCTGAGACCAAGATCAAATCCCTTTTTTTTTTTTTTTACAGGGGCCAGGAACAAAAATGCATAACGCACACCCTTTGGTCTGGGTAGTGTGGGACTCTCAAACCCACTAAAAACCTGGTGACCCCCTAACCTACATGACCGGGATACTTGTGGTATTACTTCAGTGAGGATCAAATCCCTAGACTTCCGGAACTGCCTAATCGCTGTGTTATGGCCTAATGGTCTCTGCCCACTTTCAATGTTGGCCAATTGACCAATACCGCAGGAGTTTTCGTCATGCATGCATGTTCCCCACCGGAATATGTCATACAGAAGAAAACGCCTAGGCTTCAAACGATTTTTACCTGTGCAGTTAACAATCTTAGTTGTTGTGTCATATGGGAGTATTGGAAATAAATTATTGGTGTTTAACATGCTCATCATTTATTTGCCTTTAGATTTGAGACATTCACCCTTCCTGTTGATAACATGATATATTTTTCATAGATGACGTTGCCAAAATGATGATTAAAACGGTAAATGAAAAATTTCATACACTCTCGAAATTCAGCATTTACCGATCGATAAAAGACTGAGGTAACCCGACCATTGACGCCACATGAGTTAGGCGCACTTAATGCACTGTTTTAATGACGCTTAGGAAATACATGCAATTCTGGTGCTGTTGTGCCAAAGCCAAGTCTTCTTTTGAACCCCACACAACCGTATATCAACACGGGCTAGGTAAACTTAACGATTCATTTTAATCGAAGTCTAATTTTGCAGTATTGACGCATCACTTGCAAATTAAACTGTTAGTTGTTACAAAAATATATCGAATCAACTTGTAGAAGAAATCATCAACGATAACTATCAATGCTGAACAACAATGCTAACACCAAAAATATCACTACGCCGACCTCTACTTCTGCCCAAAACGAATCTGATCATTTTCAGCAACAATTTGCAAAGGTGCGTATGAGACCCCATCGTTTTGCCAAGGTAAGCTGTATTAAGCTAATAACTACAGTGCGTGAAGCTCTTGCAGCGGCCGCCATTAGAAATGCCCTTACTAGTCGGCATGGATTGAATAGCCTACCTGAACCTATGAACCGCAGTGGCGAGTGTAGAAGGTTATTTGCCCCCGGTCATGGGGGTGTTTTCTGTAACGTCACTGAATCTCAAACTGCCGTTTAAGGCTGCAGCTTAAGTTATCCAACCTTCCGAGTTATGATGGTAAGGAGATGTACGTTCTTCTGCACATATGCAGTCTTATGCTGGCTGTCGCATCGTCAAATTATACTCATATAGGTCATATTGTACCGCATTGCCGTCTACCCTCTAGCCACATTAAGACCAGAAGACGCCAATATATCTCATCAGTTACGTCCATGAGACGACGACTTTCGGATGGCCACAAATAGGAGCGTTATTTGAAACAGCTACTGCTTTGTATAATGCAGAAATGCAAATACAGAATCGAACCGTACTGTTTCACACACATGTTTTTTTTTGCCATGACATTGTTACCTGTGTGTCACAACGTCAATTACATAAAACTGCCGACATAGGTACGCTTACGGTGACGCGTAATTTAGGTATTTACTCCCTCAGTGTGTTTCGGTAATAAGTGATCTTTAGAATTACAAATGAGTTATGTCTCGTAGAACAAACTCGGCTACAAACGAGTTATCGTTTGCAGAACATCAAAAGACGTTATCAGTATTCTTAGATCTGCACATTGTCAAGTCTAGTCAAAAGCACCTTTATTCAAGGGTCATGTATGTCTAAATATACATTGTTTTTAACAAGACATTTAATATTTGAATATAATTACACCATTCATTAGGTCTGTCGGTGTCGCAGACTTCGGAACTCTCTACGAGAATGCGTTGTTTACCTTCACTAAGCGCGCAACTTCCAGTGGTCTAACATTCACTTGATTATCTATATATTTAAACATGGTCTGATCAGTACCAAGACAGCGCAATTCTTTATACAGCGATTGATCACCTCGTTTATATAACGTACGTATTAGCACAAGAGATACGCTTTTACGAGGAATTTTACATATTTGAGATGCTCGTCTGATTAATTTGGCCTGTACCCTCTGAATGGCATTTATATTTTTTGCCATATAAGAAGCCCAAAGCTGGTAGGGTAATGTTATCTGCACATAGCGTTTATTGTCGTAGTAGTCATTCAATTTATTAAATATTTCTTTTTATTGGCAAGATGTGATGGTAAATGTTGCAAGTAGACCCGGCCGACATAAATAGGCTGTACTCGTGCATTAATAAACACATAAGTATGCCAAATATTAGTCGTATCGGACGCCAATTCTAGCCTTTATATATCTATATATAGGGGTAAGAAGTTCATTTAAAGTAGGTGCTCTATAATAAAAATCGTATTTCACAGGATCATTTATCACTGTAGTCGATCTTACGTATTTGCTTGCCGGATTCATAGACCCAGGTGCTCAGCATTCTGGCAAAGGTACTTTGAAGCTCTCATATATATATATATATATATATATATTAAAGCTACACAACAATGTTCTGTTTGTGTCAGTGCATTTCTGCATAATTTGGCAAGGGGATTGAGCCTGATATACGTGCTCTGCCTTCAGGAGAAGAAGTCTAGCAAGTTCGAGCGAGATACTACCGAAGCAAATATACATTTTTAGGGTACATGCGGTTCTAAAGTCTTTCAGATAAGAAGTAAACCTAAAGCTGGTTTTCATAGGAAAATAAGATCCCAACAGTAAAAATAGAGCCGACATCTGCCGACATCTGCCGACATCGAACAGTAATAACACTTAATGCCGCCAGCGCCATCATCAGCGCGGGAATTTGTAGATTTAATTTCTAGCCGTGTAAAAAAGTTTGAGCGCGTAAAACCGAGTGCGCAAATAGAAAGAGAATGTAAAATGCAATTTAAGCAGACGACAGAGCCCGCTCTCGAGAGCCCTCTAGGAGCACAACAAGTGCTAATAAAATGAAATAATATAACATGTGGCTTTTCAGTCATAATAAGCCGATACCGTGACTGCTTCCGCCGCGACTATCACGATATACTAAAGTACGTTTTACTATTAATTTCATGAGTCATTTCTATTTGTGCTCGATGCTTCTCTCGATGCTAGCAGGTGCTAGTATGGAATGTTACGTTACATACGTCTCTTTTTTTTGGTGTATTATTTTGTATCTTGTTATAGTAATGCTGATTATTATTATAACAACAACAACAATAGCTGTAGCAACAACAACAACAACAACAACAACAACAATACCACATCAAGCGGAAAAGAGAACAACATCCAACATTGCAAAGGGACTAAGCAAATAAGAAGACGATATTACTACGGTACTAATAAAAGGATTAGGTTTATGAAGTCAGTTTGACGAGCAAGCTAGAAAGAGTTCAAATTGATTGTCCGATCGCCCGTGCTCGCTCGCGATGATTCATTCGGTGGTCGTAGCTCGCGCGCTTATTAGTTAGCTCTTATCTGGTTGGCACTTTCTATGCGCTGCTTGCTTTCTCTGTACTAGTCGGGGAGTCGGGGCAACTACTAAAAGTGCCACCAACAACAGCAACACCTACTACACCCGCTCTCCGTGGTACGTCGTTGTCGCCGCCGCAGCCGCCGCCGCCGCCGCCGCAACCGAACCACAGTTGAGTGATTGTTTGCGTGGTCAACCCGGCGGCTGCGGCGGCTGGGGCGGCTGGGGCGGCTGCGGCGGTGAGATACCCGCCGCCCTCCAATCAGACAACCGGGCGCGTAAACTCACCACCCTCTCTCCCTGTGTTCTCTCGCCCTCTCCCCCTAAACCCTCCCCCCTCTCTCTCTCTCTCCGCCCCCCCCCCCCTAATGCTTTTGCTGAACCACAACCGAGTCGTTTAAGCACGTCCTCTGTTGTAGTGGCCTTCGTCGTCGTCATCATTGTCGGCAGGATCATCCTTTCGTCATTCAGTCGTCGGCTGCCGGTCGAAGCAGAGGGGTAGCGGATGGATGTAGTGAAGTTTGGTGCCGGTGTCGAGTGCTCCGGTTGCAACAGTAGCACCACCAGCAGAAGCAGAAACAGCAGCAATCAGACGGTGAAAGACGTGCGTCAAGTTGGCTGGGTGTCATCGCGCGTTTGATGGTGATGATGCAAGACTAAAAACAATCATACCAAGTACAACTCTGACAACTACAACATTAGCAGCAACAACAACAACAACAACAATAGCTGTAGCAACAACAACAACAAACAACAATAGCTGTAGCAACAACAACAACAACAACAACAACAATAGCTGTAGCAACAACAACAACAACAACAACAACAACAATAACAATAACAGCAACAATACCACATCAAGCGGAAAAGAGAACAACATCTAACATTGCAAAGGGACTAAGCAAATAACAAGACGATGTGATCTCCTTCCTACAGCTGCTATTGGTGCTGCTGCTGCCGCCGCTGCTTGAACAGCGCTCTCTACAGATATATTTCTGCTGCTGTTGCTGCTGTTGTTGTTGTTACAGCTGCAGCTGAGTGGCGATTGTTGTTGTTGATGTTGTTGTTGATGTTGCTGTTGTTATTATGATGTTGTGTTCATCGTCGTCGTCGCTGCTGCTCGCCACTGAGCTAAGAGTTCGATGCTTAAAAGGTGCGTGATCCGGGTGCAAGGTTGTCTTGCTCATCGTCAACATCTTAATCTTGTTTCTTTTGCTTACCCGGTATTGCTCTGCTGCTGCTGCTGTGGTTAGCATCCTAGTAGCTACGGTTGTTAACGGTTGTTGATGTTGTTCACGTTGCTATTTGTGATGTTGTTGTTGTTGTCGTTGTTGTTGTTGTCGTTGTTGTTGTCGTCGTTGTTGCTGTCGAAGACAAACGACACTGCCGCAGATGCGGTAGTCTGCTTTTAATTGTGAAGGTCGCAATCATGTGGAGGTGGTGGTGATCTCGATCGACATCATCATCATCATTATTATCATCGTCGCCGTCGCCTTTCTCGGTGTCAGTATCAGGTCGCCGGAGAAAAGATTCGTCAACTTCTCTGAGTTCTGAGCTAATTGGTTGCTAATTGTTGTTGTTGTCTATCGAACGCTGCGGAGACGGTTTTTTTTCTTCTCGAGCGTGGATGTTGCGTGAATATGTGCGGGGTATGAATCTCTGACCGAGCGTGCGTTCGAATGTGATGCTAATACAAACTGTGTGATCGTATGAGGCTGCGGGTGGTGGTGGATAGATTGGTCTGGTGTATGTATTGTCGTCGTTTGACCTGACCGAACTCTTTCTTACTCGTAAACGAATCGTGGCTCATTCACTCAATACAACGCGTCACCTATTGATTGGAATCATAACAACGGCTTGCGCTCGTTTCTGCTGGTCGCTGCTGTTGTTGCCGAAGCAGCACTGCTGTTGTTTTTGTTGTGGTTTGGGCTGAAGTAAACACAAGAAAGCCGCGAAAACGCGACTTTGCCACTTTCCTCTCCCTCTGACTGATTGACCCATTACGGTTGGCTACGGTTCAGTGTTTGTCGTGGTCGTAGTGGTAGACCTTTCTCCGTCTGTTCGTCCGTACGTTCGTCTATGTATTGGTCTGTCTATATCTATCTATCAACAGACATTGCCTTTGACTCGTTGGCTGATTGATGGTGATTGAATTGATCTCCTCACTCGCCGCCGAACTCGAGTTGACTTGAGCCGTCGAGGCGCTTTGTTTTGCTGCCGCAGCCCGGCTGCGCAAATCGTGAGTAAACAACAATGTCATTTATTATTTACTGGGTCGTTTTTTCCCCGGTCCTCTCCCGCCACCTTGCTTTCTCTCCCCTTATCTCTCTGGCTTTCTTTGTCATCAACACACATGCAGTTGATGTTAGTTCATATTTTAGCGTTCATTAGTTCAATCAAGAAAGCAACCGAATGTAACCTAACTACCACCGCTTAGACTCGTCCGGTTAGATTTCTCATCGTTTTATACCAAATACAGACCTACTGTCAAACGCTCGACATATATATATATATATATATATATATATATATATATATACATACATATATAATGTATTTAAAAATAGTCTGAGCTCTCTAAAGTACATCAAGACATACAAGCAAGAGCGTTTAAGATATTTTAAACATTATTTTGTTTTTATTTAAATACAGATATAATGCCATTTTGAACGAACTACATTACTGGTGAGGTGGTGATCTTTTTGGGGTTTTTACGGTCTGTATGCGGAACACAATAATTTGCTCATAGATCTGGCTCAATTTATGCACGCTTCAATCACGTTGGTCATTAGTTCGCTGATGACCAACGCTGATTTCATCCTCAAAATCTCAGCAGTTTTTTGGCTGTGTGGCTACTGTCTTGTTAGGCCATGAGTTCGCTCGCATCGATTTCGATTTTTAATTCGGTCATAAACAATCCGTGCCCAAGCTGCACTTACCATGGAGTGAAACAAGTAGGGTCCAAAGATTCCTTTGGACCAGAGGCCACACCAGACTATCTTGGCGTGTAGCTCATATAACGTTTTTTTTCTTCTGAATTATGCGAGGCTTTTGGTCGCCCAGATACGAGCGTTTTGTTAATTCACACTTCCATTCAGGTGGAGATTGGAGAAGACCAGTTTCGTTTCAGAATCGCTGGCTTCACGGAAGCCCAATGGACGAAGTTTACCCGCTTATGGTGGTCCGCAGTCTTGAGCTCTTGCGTCAGCTAAATCTTGGATGGATACATCGCTAGATCCGACCCCCAAATACACCAAGTTGCGGTGCGCATAAAGATTCACTTGTGGGCCACGTCGCCGAACCGATGTTTTCGGACATTGTTCCACATTGCCACGGTATTGGAATTTTTGGCCGAAAGTGCACACTGAACCTGTCTTGTGAAACTCTTGCACAGGTTCACGAAGTTTTCACAAGGTCGGTTATACCTACTGCAAAGTACACGAAAAAAGCTCGTCAGCCTGCCCCTCAATTGTTTTCCTTTTCATGATAAATGTTTGCAGTGTCTACACGCTTCTTCCGTGAGTAACCGTGAGTTCATGTTGAACTTGGTAGCCTGGATTTATGTATGTATAATATATATATATATATATATAAATATATAATATATATATATATATATATATATATATATATATATATATATATTGTATGTATATATATATATATATATATATTGAGGGCGCGAGACGATTGTGCATTGTTATCTCTGCCAGGATTTGCGCACACCCTATAAATAGTGCGACCATCTTGCGTTATAGGAAGATACAAACTAATATTTAAGGCAAATTGCTTATTTCAAAAACGTAATGCCGTACAGATGTTCTACCTAGCCGTAGGGCACATATAACTTTGTTTCATTTATTTGTTTACACGGTAAGATTAGTCGAATGTATTAATCTTGTTCGCCAGCGTGTGATTGTGTATAGTTATTGTAATTTTATATGTATTTACCTATTTGCAATAACAAATGTGGTAATACATATATTTTAAATTAGGGTGGTTGTGGTGACATGAGTGAGTGAAGACTGGGCTTTGGCGAGTGGTCGGTCTATAAACAAGCTAGATGTGACCTGAAAGCCGAACAGATCGATTGTTACATATTATACCAATTCGTCGTCGATTTCCAATGAACGCTTTACATACTCTCAGTCACGTGACAGGGTCTGCTTTATGAACCTCAGTACCGGAACTGTTGCTGAATGTATTTGTTGCGGTTTCTATTGTACTTCTCTGTATTCACTAAGGTACCATCGTCCCTTGTATTGGATGGAAAGATGACAGGACACGATAGATTTCCTCCCCAAAAGCTACCGCGAGCTCTGCGGTCGTCAGTTGTCAGATGGCGCATTATTTCACAATAGGTGACTGCCAAAAATGGACAATCGGCTCTCGAGCATTCGTTCGTATTCGTTCTAATTAGTTCACGATCTTCCCAGACATTAGGCATCAGCCGTGATGGCGATGAGTGTGGTGATCAAGATGGGCACCATGGCTAATGGCAGCACGAGAACAGATAGAACGTTGCCTCTTACAAATCTCACCACAGACTATCCGGAAAGGTGGAAACGACCTCGTCAAAGAAAGGGAAAGGTAGAGAAAGAGCCTTTCTTTATTTTATTCTTCTGAAGAATGATAAGTGTGTGGAGCTGTGTAGCTCTCCAGCAGTTCGAGCAAGTAAATCTAGCTGTATTCTTTATGTAGGCGTCAGTGAGGGACCGTTCCATACTAACGATGGAACTATGCGCCTATATTATGGTGGTGAACTAACAATGATGCATCTAAATTGATGTGAAAAATGTATCACAGGAGAAGCCATTGCAGCAGCAATTGACGAGCTATCGAGGTATGATGGAGCGGAGGGCTCCCTGTAGCAGCGGGTGTTATGCCCGTAATGTGGTTCCAGTCCTGCGTCTGATTGCTATGCATTCTGTTGTCGTTGTCGTCGTCGTGATATTTTTGTCTTTATCCGTTGTTAGCCTTATTATTGCGGTAATGTACAGAAGCAAAGCACTACTTTGTTAGTAGACCCTAGGCATCTCAACATGTCCGGTCCTCGGTGCATTTAAGATATGCCTCATGGCGATTCCAACCCGTAGGAGACGCCTGATGGTCTACAATTAAAACAATCTCGTTAAAAATGTTTTAGTTCTAAACAACATTACCTCATCGACGAAGCAATCGTTATGGCTCGTAGCCGTGCCTCCGGCTAAAATTGGGAATGCATGGTCCACGCGCTTAACTAGCAGCCTGCATGACTAGTGTGGGACTCGCAAATTCACTAAACCCCACAGTCTCGGGCCCCCACGACTCCTCCCCACAGTCTCGGGCTCGGCAATTCTTGGCATGTCTTCGAAGTCCTGGAAGAGGCGTACCTGTCATTGTCCATGATTCCATCTGCGCCTATTTGTTTTGCATATTTACACGGGGCCAGCTAAGGGAGGGATATATCTAGTTCTTTCTCGCCGCTAGCAGGCTCTATGGACGCATTTTAACTAGAACCAAGAGGGCTTCAGTTGTGTGTCGAGCTCACCTAATAAGCTAATTTCCGTGTTTGCCACATCTAGCTCGGACGGTAGGCAGAGGCCCGTGTCCCCGCTCTCTCGGCACATGCGTCACCGTCAGCTAACAGCGGCTAGTGTGAGATTCACAAACCCACTCAGATTTAGGCTTTAGGCTTAGGTTTTCCCTGGAGGATTTTTCCTTACCTTAGGCTGATTTAGGACTGTCTGCTACGGATGTACAGTCGGGGGTTCGGAGTCAAGAACAACTGTCGCCCTTCCTTGCTTTTGTTTGTTCGCCTCCCCGCTGTCACGTTCTGGCTGATATTGAGAAGAAATGGTCTTAGATAAACGATTGTATTTTATAGCTGATGCTAAGATCCCCTATAATCGCATATTGTCGCCAGCCTTAGACCTTTGTTGGCCGTACATTCTTCACAGATTGTGTGAGTATGCGAGGTGTCTGCCTAGTACTGATAGCATTAGTCTGCGACACAGGGGTTAGTTGCGGAATGTAGTTGATACATTGTGTTGCGAAGGTGCGCTTCGTTCAAAGTTTTCCCATGCTTCGTTCAAAGTTTTCCCATGCTGCGTTCAAAGCCTATGCTGAAGTTAAGTGTTAAGCGTGGATATTCTGAGCGGTACTATTACGATGGTAAATTCATCCGAGTTTGGCTTGTGTACTCTTAGTGCTAGCTCTGTTGTTTCCGGCTCTATGTTACACCTTACATAGCGGACAAGGATCACCGGGTCTTTTTCTCTGCTCCAGTAGCGAGAGTCAGAGCCAGCAGCAAATTCCGCCATCGCTGCTGTAATTGCAAGCGTTTCTCCCTGCACGGTATGCTGTTGTTCTGTTCGCTGTGCTACATCAGTTAGTAGTCGTGCGCGCTTGGAGATGCTGTCTCGCGGTGTCTTCGTTTAGGAAAGCCATTTCATACGACGCAGTCCTGCTCATTCCTGATGGGGAGAGTTAAGGAGATATTGGGCTCTTTTTCATACCATTGTTTTTTCTGCTTTAGGTTAGAGCAACAGAGACTTTAAGGAAGACAATCACTTTATCTGCTTTACCCGGGCGTAGCCTGTAACCGTATGCGACTCATTGAACATCTACCATCATTGCCGGGTTGTCTACGAACGGCAACCCAATCTTTGTTTTGTGTTTAACGTTACTCGACATGGACAATAACGTTAGGTTACAGGATCATTATTACGCCATTTATTTTAACCCTGTATCTTTCGTTTGGTATATATATATATATATATATATATATATATAGAGAGAGAGAGAGAGAGAGAGAGAGCAAAGCAGTGACTCAGAAGGAACACGAAAATAACCACAACGTGTGCGCTCAGCGCGACAGTGGCGCGAATTTCAATGCGCGGTTATATCGTGGATCTACTATGCAGTTGATTTGCGTCGCACTGGTATTTAGTCGTTTCGTGCGTCCACGTCGAGCTGCCCTCAGTCATCATAGCATCGGCTAAGCCCAACATCAAACAGAACAAAAGCCTGTCAATGGTGGAACGTCGAACAATTTTGTTGGCGAGCGGCAAATCTTGCGCAGCTAGACAGATGCTTCACTGTAACATGAAATGTCGAGCAATCTGACCCAGCTAGCAGCATACCTATAAAAGAGTAAGTCTTAGTGGGCGAAAAACTTGCACTTTAAATGAGGGTAGGGACAGTGAGCACAAGATGTTGTGTAAAAAATGCGCTATGCACAGACAGCCGCCACTACCGGTAGCTTGACCGATTATAATGGCAATTTTCACGAAAAGACATTGCTCAAAGAAAATTCTATCAATCACAGCGATTGAATCGAGGACCCCGGCAGATGATAACCATGGCTAGCTAATTAGCTCTCTAGGCCAAGCCGCCACTAGAATAGATAGTCTAAATAAGTGAGATCAGCAATTGGGACGCAAATCATCTGAAGCATCCTGGATACAGGACCAAATCAGTATTCCCTGATCTAAAATAATAGGAGCACTTCAAACATGGCCCGCTCACCTATCGACTCGCGCGATTTCTAAAGACCCGCGGTGGCTGATATCAGCAATACCTACACCCCATTGACAAAACTGACTTTCGTTAGTGCCTTATGTGCAATTTCGTAGAGGCTGACAACGTAGGAACTTGTTACAAGCGTTGTGTATTTTTTAATAGTGAGCGAAGGCAGCTGTCTGGAAACCTAAAGTTGGGAAGTCCCTTCACATCCCAATGCTTTGAAGAGGCACTCCTCAAGGTATATGAGGTCTGATCTATGGTCAGAAGATTGATAGAATGGATCTCGAAAGCGATTACCGCCACAGTAAGAGCAGCCTTAATTGCAAGTTAAAGTAACCAGGTGAAGTCATCTGAAAAACCTACCTACTGTCAGCCTTACCTTACTCTGATTAATTGATTAATATTAAAGGCACTTTATTAATGGCCAGTGAAAATATAGACCCCTTTTACAAAAAACACCGTGCGATGGCGTGTAATAGCTGTGTCTACCTGACGGCCCTAAGGTTTCTACCTGACATCGCAACAAAATACCAATCAAGCATTTCATCCGTCGGAAGCCTTTCAATAGACCTCTTGTATGTAATTCGTGCCGCGCAGTAGTTATACAAGCCTGCTACACCTAGGATGCCATGATTTGCACGTGTCTGAGAGACAGAACTTTACAACCAAAGGCCAGGCGCTGCTCGTAGTGCATCGTTTTGAACAACTTGGATCCCTTGCAAAAGTGCAGTGCAGTAACTCATCGATACGATTTGCCAGGAGCGACCGTTTTAGGTTCCCCTAACGAGGAACACCATGAACTATTGAAGATCTGGCCACCTCTAGTGGGCTTTTTTTTTTTTTTTTTTTTTTTAGAGGACTAACTGGGAAATGCGGATTGCACACGCGGGCACCACGGCAGGATTGTCCTGCAAGTGTGGGCCGGTAGTGTGGGAATGATGAGAGATATCTAGAAAGACGAACTACATGTCACTTCAGTGTCATTTGGGTTGAGTATTTTTTGATCTGTTCATTAAGACGACCACTGTTGTAAGCTGCGCACTGCAAGCCAAAAGTTTATTCAAGCGAATCGTCTCGAGCTTGTTTTGGATTCGGCTAAGTAGTTGTTGTAGTCTATTGATGTGATGTTAGAGGTATGGGAAATTGTAGCAGTCGCCGGATATGAGATGCGCTTGTATACTACAGAACGATCAGACAATTAGCAGGCTGCAATTCTTCTATGAACTTTGTAGAACAAGAATTGAGAAATCGAGCATCTGTACACATGCAATTTGGTGTACCAAATACTTTATCTCTTATATATATATATATATATATATAACACAGCCAAAATAGCATCGGTTCATGATTACTGAAGGCCACATAGGAAAGACGGGCTCTCGGCTTTTCTATGTGGCCTTATATATATATACAACAAATGTGATATATTAGTTATAATCGGCTAATAATATATCACAATAATAGTATGATACCGTAATTTGGACGTCGGTACATACAGTCCCTGAAAAATATAGGGCCACCCATTTTTGCCACATTTCACGCATTTATTATAACCAATCGTGTAAAGATCACAGTGATACATGCTCACAGAGTAACAAGGAAGACTTCCATCGACATTTGGGGTCTCGGATTACTTTGAACCACGAGATTTCCACATTTGGCACAGCTACACCGCGAAAAAATGGTAGTGTCACTAGCATGTCCCGGGCGTCCAAATTCTATTTCGGAACGAAACAAGCTGCAATTCTGAAGAAAGCGTTGAGCTCTGCGCCATCGGCGAGAGCAATTGCGGCGGCGGTTGACGTGCAAACGAACGTGCGAAATGTGCAAAGCTTCCTCAGAAAGACACATTGGCAAAAAACACAAGAAAAAACAACGATTGACTGCTGACCGATGAAAGCTCGTCTTGACATCGCCCACGATTAAATGCCATAGACCACTGAGTGCTCACGATACGATGTCATGGACCACTGAGTAACACAGAGTGCTCTTTTCGGATGAAAAAAGTTTAACTTTGATGAACCGGATCGATTCAACTATTATTTGCACGATGTCCGCAAGGAAGAACGAATTTTGTCAAAACGTCACTCAGGTGGCGGTTCAGTGGTGATCTAGGCTGCTATCGGGTATTATACAAAGTCGTCGATTGTGTTTTTAGACGGTCGTGTTTATTCGACGCGCTACTGGGGTTTACTAAAAGAGCAATCGGTGCATTTTAAGCTGATGGGAGGGCCAGACTTCGTTTTTACACACGATAACGCCCCGGTTCACACCGCCAGGCTGATCGGAAGCTGGTTCGACTAACGTAACATTGAAGTCCTTCGCTGGCCTGCGCACTCACCTGATCTTAATACAATCCAGAATGTGTGAAGCTGGCTCCAACAATACGTTTACACCGATAAAAAAAAATTCGAGGCTTGGGACGAGCTCTTGCAAAACGTCATCCAAAATTTGTTTAACACTATACCGAACCGCACTTTTGAGGTTATCCGACTTAGTTGGAAGTTCACTGAGTATTAAGTATAGTTGCTAAATGCCGTGAAATTAGCCCAAATGCTGTTAATCCGCTTAATTCACTTGTTAAAACAGGTATCTTGCTAGTGGCCTTATGATTTTTTCGCGGTGTAGCTGTGCCAAATGTGAAAATCTTGTAGTTCAAAGTAATCCGAGTTCCCCAATGTCGATAGAAGTCTCCGCTGTTACTTTGTGTGCATGTATCATTGTGATCTTTACACGATTGGTTATAATAAATGCGTGAAATGTAACAAAAAATGGGTGGCCCGATATTTTTTGCAGGGACTGTATATATATATATATATAGGGTCATATCTCTCAATATATAAATATAAATAGGGTTGAATATCTCTTGATTCAGATGGCCGATGAGGATGGAATCTGTGACGGGTCCAGCATCGTTGCGCTTAACAACGTCCACCTGAACAACAACAACAGCAGCAGTACGGCTAACACCAGCATCAACGGAAGCAACCCCAGTGGCAACATTAACAGTACCTGCAGCGTCAACAGCAACAATCAGCAACAGCCTCAAGTGCAGCAGCAGCAGCAGCAACAGCAACAACATCCCGTGTTGCCACAACAACAACAACAGCAGCAGCAGATATCACAAGCGCAACAGCAACAACAACAGCCAACATCGCAGCACCAGCAACAACAACAACAACCACATAACCAGCAGGCAACGTCACAGCACCAACAGGTGCCGTTAAACGGTGCTTCCATCTATCCCGGTGGAACCGCCATAACAACGACGGTGACAGGCAAGGAGAATTTTACGTAGAGGCAGTACACTTTTTGTTCATTGTAGAAGTAGCGAGCGCTTGCAAATAAATATACGCCACTAGAATTACTTTGTGCAGTAGCGTTTTATCTGATCGACGTCAGAAGCATCATGTCTATATATATATATATATATATGAGTGAAAACGTGCCCAACCTTGTCGATAACAATAATGCTATTATTCACAGATGTCTGCGGAGAGCCGGTGGTGTCAGGACGCGAGTTGAGTCTCGTTTCGTCTAATGGCGACCATCAGCACTTTCAGCAGTTTCAAGTAAGTATTTCTCTGTTTTATACTCAGGATTGATTATTATCCCCAGTAAGTGGACAATACCAAAGTTCGCACGTATTATGCACCCATGACTCAGCACTCTCTGAAATGCATAAACGAACTAATGTGACGGGCGACTTAAGGTCAGGGTGCTTCTTCTTGCGTAGACTCTCATTGGACGTATAGCGCGGAAATACGTCCGCAGTGCTCGGCACGGTGACCGAATAGGATGGGCCCGGTAATTTTTTGCTTCAGATGTCAAGGGCAAGGAGAAACTGATAGGGTGGTCACACGTTCATGAGGAATTGACGAAAGCAAGAGAGGGGTTTTATTTGTCTGTGAATTGATTGCGTCTCCATGTTGTGCGCTTCTGTGCTATGGCATTCCCGCCGACCTATTTACCCCAGCTTGTCGTGCCACAGCATCTGCCAAATGTCAATTCCCTCCTGACGGGTGCACCCACCACGACCGTCGCAACAGCTGGTGCTGCGACGACAATAACATCGGGCCTTGGAACAACGTCTCACGCACCAGTAATATTAGCGACACAGGGTATCCTACAAAGCCACCTATTGCAACAGCAACAGCAGCAGCAACAACAACAGCAACAGCAGCAACAACAACAGCAACAGCAGCAACAACAACAGCAGCAACAGCAACAACAACAGCAGCAGCAGCAGCAACAACAACAACAACAGCAGCAACAGCAACAACAGCAACAACAGCAGCAGCAGCAGCTGCAACAACAACAACACCAGGCAAAGAGTGTCTGCCGTGATTTCCTTCGAAACGTCTGCTTTCGAGGAGGACAATGCAAATTTGCTCATCCAGGTAAATATTGTTCCCGGCCAAAAATGCCTTTAGTCTTTTTGATAGTCGTGTATTTATATCCATATGGCTAGCATATCCTGCTTATGTATATGGCTATGTTAATGACCACTCTCCTTCCGTTTCATCATCATCACCAATGTATTGTTATTAAGAGCAACGCACTTTATTGTCTGCTTGCGTTAAGAACCGGCTTTCAAGTTCCGCCCGTCTTTTGACTACTTCGTCCCGTACGTTATTGTCTTCCCTTTCTGTGTTTTGTCATTGTCTTGTGTCAACAGGCGACTCCATCCATGGTGACTTGGTGTTTTGCCACGACTTTCAGAACTTAGGTTGTACCCGGTAAGTATTATTGATGAGCTTTATTGCATACCTTTACCCTGTCGTATTGTGTATTGTTAGTTTTCTTGTTTTGTCTTACTTGTCATCATACATTCTCAGACGATCGTGACAAGCCAGCCATGTACCAAAAAAAACATACATCGCTCTAAATGCCGTGTCTTTTTATAACGTGTTTCTATAGTTGGCTGCTTCCGAGTCTACGCTCTCTAACATTGCCTTGTGCGGTTTGCTAATGCTTCGTTGCGTTTGTGTTCGTGCGTTGTTTCAGTTATGACTGTAAGTTTGTGCATGCCTCGAAGGACGACGAGCGACGCTACCTTGAAAGCGGCAAATTACCTTCGACCGCGGTCAACGTGACCCCGCTGGAACCAAATTACGAGCCCATCTGCAAAGATTTCCTCAAACGTAAGTTCGATATCGCACACGAGCATTGGCCGACGCCTCTGTGGGGGCCTCCGTCATCCAGATATATATGTCCGAAAGGCCAACGAAGAGAATTTTTTCTTTAATAGGAAATATTATTCTGTCCGATTGGGGTTAATAAACACTAATTATTTATTATAGAGAATAACTTAAATTACTACCCCTATGACTTCCATAATACTAATGTCTATTATTATTAGTAATAGTCATAATTAAATAATAAGTCTTTAGAAAGCAGCCCCCCAAACCCCTTAGTAAGAAACTGCGCACACTTGCCCCGTTAGACAGCATTACACCATTCCGGTCGGCCAGGGAAGCATGCGGGTATGGTCGTCAGGATACATGCATGCCGTATCATACTTTCTTTTACTTGGGGTAGCCACAGTTGCCATGCTCTTGCTGGCTAAGGTACTTTTCGTCGACCCACGTCATCTGTTGTTCACGCTTTATATATATATATATATATATCTTTTTAAGGATACGCGTTTATCAAATACGTGCCTTTCCTGGCACGCAACGCAAGGGTCTGCAACTTCTGTCATATATAAATGCAGCGGGACAAACGGCGTAATGCGATTGGTTGCAGGGCAATGTCACCGAGGGCGACGGTGTAAATTTCGCCACGAACTCTCAACGGGGACGACTGGAACTGGGGATAAGAGCAGCCCGCTTGTCGCCGAGGGCACGGTCCACAACTATTACGACTCGGAAAGGTACCAATAATCTAGGCCTCTATCACGGTTGCAGCTCCTTACAACTATATATATATATATATATATATTTTGTCTAGTTCAGAACGCCACATGCATTGCTGGCAATAGGCAAAACATGATTTTACTGTAGTTTTCGTTCGATTGGTTTTCTCGTGTGTTACGTTATATCTTCTTACTCTTTTGATGGGCGAGGGTTGTAGGGTTTGCACGCGTAGAGAATACGTCCTACGCTTGACTCGTAGACTTTGGTTACCTTCAGCGTTCCTTTGTTCTACATTTGCAGATTGTTTCGCTTGGATGGCGACTGCGGCTATACCGGGAATGCGGGGGCCAACAGTGCTGCACTGTTGGCACTTCGGGGCATTGAGCGGTCCGGTGCTGAAAGGGAACGCTGGTCACCGCTGGCCACACGGCACTCGCTCACTTCGCTTGGTCATCTTGGTCCGACGGGGCACACAACAACGGCGAAACGTCGCCGTTCGTCACAGGGCCCACTGCCGTTCGAGGAGGAGTCACTAATGCTATCCGTCGGCAGCCTGGAGCGCGAGAACCAGATGCTTCGAGAACGTAACGAAGATTTACAGAAACAGGCAAGTTAGAATTGCCTCCGTCTAGCTTGCTACGCTCTGGCTATATTCGCGTTGCGTTATGGTAGCTTCTGTTCTATCCGTTTTCGCCCTCGATTATCGGCCGACTCTGGACTGCAGATGCTATTTACCCTGGAGCTTTAGATTGATTAGCTAATTACTGCTGCTATTAGTGCTTTGACCGCACTGTGATCTCACCTTCACTAATGCTGGGGGAGTATTAGGATTCACTTGGGTACCTGACAGCTTACAGAAGACTTGCTGTAAGCTGTCAGGTTCAGCAATTACTCATACACCTAATTTTTTAGGAGATTGTTTGTCATTCTAGGCTATTCTCGGTCCCGTTACGGACTTAGTATCTCCGTGCGGCATATCTTCAATGAAGTCAATGTTCAACACAATTTTTCATACCCATGCTGACGATTATTGTCAGTCTAGCTTGGCGAACATGCCTCTGGAACTGCACTACGGAAGTGTTTGAAGCATTAGTTCTTATATCTGCTTCACAGTTCACTGGCTAATAATTAAGTTAATCGGGGACAACGCAGTCGAACATCAACGAAGCTAAGCTGCGATTTAATATTATTCATATACTATCCTGTTTCTCTTCTCTTGAATCAGTTTTGCGAATTATTACAGGAGATACCTATCCTGTATTGTGCACACTCTTAGAGTGCACATGACCTAAAGAGCCGGTTTTAAACGGATCATTTGTTGTATCACCTGTGTTGCCACATATAGATGTATAGATGTTGCTCGTTAGCACATTTCAAATTCAAGAGCATACTGAAACCTAATAAGAGATGACCATCAACCTTCGGTGTGTCGGAATGCTTACATGCACCCTCACGTGTGCCTCTTCCGTACATGTCTCATGTGCATGGGTTTACAGGTAAAGGACCTGATGTCAACAAATGAGTTTTTGCTCCAGCAGAATGCCGAATTGCGTCTTTCGAAACAGCAAGTCCAAGCACAAGTAGCTCATCAGGCTGCCCGAGCCTGCTCAGGTATCTCGGGTCACGCCATGTCGACCACCGGCGCTGTCCTTTCAAACAGCGTCCAGCAACAGCTCGCGGCGGCGGCGAGCAATGTAATCCCAAGCAGTGTTCTCACGAGCAGTGTCCTGCAGTCCGTTCAGTCGGCGGCGAATAGCTTACCAGGAGCGGTCGGAGCTGTGGGAGCCGTAGGGGGCTGCACCCTTCCCAGCGGGGTGCTATCGACAATGACGAACCTTTCTAGCGCTTTGCCCGGTCTGGCTTCGGGCCTTCCCAACGCCGTGCTGGGCGCCCCAACCGGCCCAATCACATCGGAAACGACAGTGGGACTCGTCCCCGTATCGTCGATCATAACAATGACCTCAAGTTCAAGCAACGAGCAACTCGTGGGGGGATACCCGATCGTAACAAGTCAGGGTCAACTACGCTACAACCCAACCCGACCTTAGCCTATACCGTAACTGGTCAACGGCTTGACACACCTGTACATACGGCACGACACGCGATCTGTGGTGATGGCGTTATTGGGCTGCCACCACTAGCATCGTCGTTATCGTTGGGATTGTTATCGAAGGAGAGATGTCTTCAGGAAGGTTGAACTCTGTGCATACTTATGCAGCACAACGCTATGACTACCTTATATACATTATGTGGACGGCCAAATTTCGATCGATGTTATTTATTCTCCATACAAATTGACAATGTTAGACGCTTTATCAGCGGTACTCATCACTGTTTCTCACCTTAACAAGCGCTTGTGTGAGGATGGCTGCGAATGACTTAACTAAAATTCGTAGTGCTCCCTATCACAACAATTATATTTATCATAACCGATTTTTGTTGGACTGGCGGTATTGTTGTAAACAGTGATCCAGTATTGACCACTATAGTAGAAACATCTCAAGTATCAATATTTTTGAGGGTAATAATTGCAGTGGTAGTAGGCCGAGGTGTCTCTACAACACGCAAACCATTTACGTCCTGTACTACGAGAGGGCAGTAATTTTTGTCACCACCTGAAGATGACGTGGATACGCAACTTCACAACCTCATCTTTATTGATTTTATTATTAGAGATTACATACCCACACGTGGTGGTTGTGGGCGGGGGGGGGGGGGGGTGGAATGGTTGCCTTGCTGCCAGCGGGGAGTTCGGCACCTAGTAAGCTTTTATTGTCTTCACTATAACTAGAGTCGTCGAAAAGTGATCGCGGGGTGTAAATAGTGTAATATGAAATATAGATCGGTCACGGGATAGTGTACGCATGTATGTCCTTCTTCGATCTATATCTGGCCAAATGTCTAACTATTTATTTTCACATAGGCTTAAAGAGTAGTTTTTGGATTACAATCACGTCATGAGGGGTATTTATATGGCCCAGCGAGTATAGAGCTACTGCCGTGCTATGAGCGGGACCATCAGGCATCCACCGCTGGCGTGGTTTTCCAGGTTAGCAGGTTGGCAGAAATACTCAAGGAAGTCGCACCGTGTGCTATGTTGCATTAAAACTGTGCTCCGTTACTGACGAGCTTTGGCTACCTTTCACTACGACTATTTTTCGTCGATTTGGTCTGATTATTAGTTTGCGTTTCGTTACCACGCGGTAAGGTTAGCTATTTTAGTATGGATGACAGTTTTCATCGAAGCGGCAATTTACCACTATACGTTTTCGAATATTCTATGGGAAGGAACCGCGTTTTGGGATGAAAGGGGATGGTCGTCCATTGAAGCCTAATCGCTGTCTTCCAGCAGCTTAAGTAGGACGAGTTAGGACGCTGGCAAACTAATCCTCAGGTACCGTGCAGTCAGACATTAGCCTGAGTAAGACACAGTGGGCTGCTGTTTACCTGAGCATGTTATAGTTCCAGATATTTTGGCGCGCGTACGACGTGCACTGTCTCCTCCTATTTCTTCCGATCCATTTGGTTTCGCTGTGTGCATTTGGAGCCAGGTTTGACGAGCATCCATCCTTTCCACGATAACTGCTTTTGTTACAAGGCACTTGCCTGCCTAATTCAAAGTTCTTCTTCTAATAGTCGCATTCACACAAAAGCAAACGATTATTTAAAAAACAAGTGGCGCGAGCTTATGGGCGGGCAGCTAATTGGCTCACTATTCAACCAATCGCTAACTTAGTGCATGGATCGAACTCTGGCGCCATTTGCGAGTTGACCTTTAGCGCATCCCAACATCGGTCTAATATTTGATTGTTTCACTTTGTTTGATCTATGCTGTTGACCCTTTTCCAGTAACTTACATGATGCACGATTCCTCTCAATTCTAATATTATTGTTAAGTTTTAGGAATATATTTAATTGTTTTCGTTTCCTTATTATTTGCAGCCTATTCGTGGATGTGGTTGTTTGAATAAAGCATTGCCTCTTCCACTCTGACGTAGTTTATGTTAGCTATGCTGGGAGATGTAAATGTAGCTATATATATATATATATATATATATATATATCGTGAGGACTTCAGTAGGATATATATATATATATCGTGAGGACTTCAGTAGGACTTATTTGATTCCCTTACTATCGAGAAAAACGAAGGCGTAGCTGTAAATGATTTTAGATTACACATGTACATTCAGGACTTGTAGTTGTCTCGTCGGCGACCCGGGACGACATGTTACATTGTGGCATCTGTATCTAGGAATATATATATATATATGCGTTGTCTACTTGTATATAATAAAGTACTTTGACCTTTGACGGCAACATTGACAAGCGTGTCTTGCCTCCTCTGCAGGTTGCGTAATATAGATATAGTTGAATGATCAGACAAGGTATGCTCTGAGCTATATGTTGCGTGAGGTCGGCGACAATCTTTAGCATCATAATGTAAGCTTTATTACCATAAAATGCCCGGAACTAATGCATCTACGCCAAAAGAAGTGAGCAGTTACGGATTGAGTCAGAAAGCGAGCACAGGTGTAAAGTTTTTCTTCCCCGTTCTTTGTTCTTCAGAAAATTTAATAGAACTATTGGTGCAGCACGCCTTCGTTTCCTGTGAGAGTTTTTCAGTGTAGCGCACAATTGCACATATGAAGCAGTTACAAATTCCCACTTGTATATGCATATGGCTAATGAATCCGACCTCCATGTACGCCAATATCCCAATACGCCAGTCGCACGAAGACAGATATTTTTATTTAACTTTCCTTTTTGGCGCGATGCATTTTTTCGACTTGATGTATAATGTGCTCATCACCAGTGCCACGCTAATGTTTTTTTTATTTTGTATATGGCAACCGATGGTACTTCCTCACTGGATGCCGCCATTTTGCGTCTTAGGGTTCGATTGCGGTCTCTATGTTAGCTTTTGTATCATAAATCGATCATCGAGATTCCGAGTCATATAATTTTCTTGTGCGGCTTGCTTTGAGCTCACTGGTAGTGCACATATAAACTATACTAAACTGGGCAATAACTGAAAATGTTAGAAAACCATAATTGCCTCATGATATTCTCATTCACTTCTTATGAAATCTATGAATCTAATTCTAATTCTAGACTAACCCCCCTTCCCTACGGGCTTAGAACTCATCGTGGGGCATATCCTCAATGCACCGAGGGCCGGACATTGATTGGACATTGGGTTGGGATATCTAGGATTTCCCCAACAGTTCTAGTGGTAGCACGGCCGCTGACTCTCAGCGTTTTATATGATTTGATCATCCATTCTCGATAAGCATTGCTCAAAAGAAAACTCGATCAACAACAGGGATCGAACCTGCTACACCCCGATCGATGACAACCATGACTAGCGCACTAGTTTTTCTGCCGATAATTATTTTTCCCAATAGAGTGAAAATCATTTTCCCCAATGGTGGCAGAAGTGTATTGTTTAGGAGTAATAGTGAAATGACCATCATCTGTCAAACTGATGCGGATAGTCGGGCATTACTTCACAGAAGGAGTTATTGCGAATGAACGAGGTGAAGAGAAACCAGAAAACTGTCGTGTTCTCCTTCGTCTGAAAGATACTCATGCTGGCTACAACAAGACATCTAGTCACATTAAGAACAGGTCGCAAGAATTAGTGAAGCTTGAAAAGTAAGTATTACGATCATCATACACTTTGCAGGGACCAGTTTGGTACCATATGGTGGTTCAATTGGTGATATAATTGCCGTAAGCCGTTTTTCTCCGCGCCCCGATGTCGGAATATCATATCACGAATCGTACTACGAAATTCTGCCATTCCTTAAAATGAATGCCCTTGATTTGTATGTATAAGTAGCCATATCAACCTGGGTGCCGAAAAAAATGATTTAATTTTTATGATTGCATTTTCAAGGTCATCGATCATTCGTGAAGACACGAAGAGCATACAAGAACCCCAATGTTTCATCGAAGTAAAACGAAAGCGGTTCTCTTGAGAAATTGTAGTAACATATTTATCAACAAAAATTGGAGCTCACGATAAATGCTTTTATAAACGTTGCGGTCATGATCGGACATATTTTTTTCGTTAATACGTCTGCTCAAACCTTTGGTCGATGTGCAGGCCAAGCTACTATTGGTAAGTGAAAGGACTTACCTTTGAAGAACAATGTATTACAATAAACTAGACGCCTACAGCGTTTGCACTTCACGGCCTTCTTCGTGTTGAGCCTCTTGGCCGCTAGTCAATAACTGTAATCGACATAGTTTAACAGTGGATGAAAGGCAGATATATTTTGACGCGTTACCATTGCACCATTTGTGTATAATACTATTAATGTTCGTGACCTATCCCTCACATTGGATACGAGGTTTTCAATCAGCACGACGAAAGCTAAGCAGGGGTACCTTAAGGCGTTCCATCGACTTTCTGAACTGCCACTGGGTGAGTGCCGCCTACCATGTTGTAGAGTTGATTGCCTTCAAAAAAGCTAAGACTCACAGCAGCCCCAAAGAGCACAGAAAGTTCTTAAGTCTCTTTGCTTGTGGGGCGCAATCAAGAGCCCTAGGGCAATTAGTATAAACTGTGCAGCATTTCCTTTTGGCAAATGAGCGTTCCATCTCTAAGGGAAAGCAAATACGATGTCTGGGACAAGGACAAAAAAATGCGAAATTGCTTATCGTCTTTACATTTAATTAAATTATTATAATAGAAGATTTTGCTCTCAGATATATCCTTGACTAAAGAAGTTTACCGTAAGCAGATGCCGACTTCAATCAACAATATTTAAGTTTGATTCCGAACCTCGTGGGCTAGATTAAACCCTTCTCCTCCTCCTTTCTTAAACTAATGAAGGCTATCAACGCTATAAACTTTAAAATAAATATATTATCAATTTACTGGCGAAGGAAATCCAACGTGCAGAAAAGAGAAAACACGTTAGCGGTCTAAAAGTTAATTTTAAAAATACAGATCGAGATGAAGCGGAAGGGAAGGATCACTTTGAAAATTAAACCGGGAACTGTCGTTGGAAGACGTGTGAATTGAATAACAGAGCCAAAATCAATCAGAAACATTGACTAAGACACGGTATCAGCAGATTTCTAAACATAGACACTTTCCCATATCAAGTGCTAGTCTGCACAGCAACCCAAAAAAAACACAACAACAAATTGCTCATTTGTGATAAAAAGCGAGGACAAAAAGCCAATGACGAAGACACTGCACAGACACACCAAAGCATAGCTACTCAAAACGTTAGCATGCTTGGCAATAAATAAGAAACATTTGGGGAGGAGAGCCTATCTAAAAGAGCTGGAGGACCCTTGGAGCCGTCTATATAAGATAGTGCGGGGCTGTCCCCCTTCAAACGAAGGGTGGAGCTTACGCCGGAGGAAACCCGGGAAGCAGTCACGGCACCCGCCCTTCGACCGGACCCCGTACTTAGAAGCCACAGGGGAGTCTGAGGACAGTATACTAGAGGTAACCCCGCACGAAGTGCTCACAGCGGGGGAATGCCTCAAACCGGGAAAGGCAACGGGTCTAGACGGAATCCCCGTCTTCGCGGTTAAGCTACTGCTGAAGGAATACCCAGACGTGGTGGCGGCCGCGGTGACGGAGATGCTTCAGACGGGCCTAGGGCCCGGCTCGTACCGGCCCATAAGCCTTCTCGGCTCCCTGGCCAAGGCCTTTGAGTCCATCGTTGAGGCACGACTGCGAGAGTTTGCGGAGGAAAACGGCCTCCTTTTCGAGGCCCAATATTAGTTTCGTAAAGGTCGTTCCACTATTGCAGGAATAAAGATGATCCAAGTAAAGGCCGAAAGCATCCGCGACTCTCCGCCCGGATGCCGAGACCTATTTTTTATACTACAATACTACCGGACGGAAGAACGCTTTTATTAGCCTTCAGTGGAGAGTCATCTTTGATACTCTCCACAGGAAAAGGGCGACCTTTTACTTGAGACGGATTTTATCGAACTACCTACATGACAGGATTATCCATTCACATGACTAAACTCTTAATATGACCGCAGGGCTTACCCCTAGGGCCCCTGCTATGGAACATCACGTACGACGACGTGCTGCGGCTGGGAGATCTCCCACTACCCGGGGCCCGGACAGTAGGCCGGGTTGAGGCGCGTGCGAACGAAGCCCTCTTCGTCGTTGCGCACTGGATGCAAAGGACGGGGCTTACCCTGGCTCCCGCTAAAAGCGAAGCGATTCTCCTGGTAGGTCGGAGGAGCTTGCCCCCGCCGCACCTTGTCCTGGAGGACCAGGAGATTGCTGTAGTCAATACTACAAAGTACCTTGGGGTCCTTCCTGGACTGGGCCCTCCGGGGACTGAACACCTACGGCGGGTGTCAGAGAGAGCATTGAAGATCGCTAGTAGCTTTGCGCGCCTCATGCCAAATACCTACGGCCCTACCAAACAAGAAGAATAATTATTATGTCCGTGGCCGAGTCAGTGCCATATACGGGGCTCCGGCCTGGCCTACCAACGCCGTGAAGATCAAGGCAAATTTCTTAGGGTCACCATGGCGTACCGCACGGTTAGTACAGCGGCGGCGCTCGTGTTCGCGGGCACTAGTCTATGGGACCTGAAGGCAGAAGAGCGCCGCCTGTGGGGGGACCAGAGCCTTAAGAAGGAAGAGGCACGGCAACACACATTGGAGCTATGACAGGGGAAGTGGGATGGCCTGGCGGAGGGGGACCCAGGTACCAGTCTCCACAAGCTGGTCCCTAACATCAAGGACTGGCTGTACCGGCCCGGTGGGGAGCTCACCTTCCACACAACCCTGATTTTGACGGGCCACGGCGACATTCAGTTGTACTTATTCAGGATTAGGAAGGTCTCAGCCCCACGTGCGTTCACTGCGGCGATGGGACTCGAGGAAACTCCAGAGTGCAGCTCTGGCGTGCTCCGCATAGGCAGAGCAGCGTCACCCCTTAAGGACTCTGATGAACACGCACATTTTTAACCTACGCGACGTCGTTCTGAAGATGACAGAATCCCTGGAATACTAGACCCTGACAACAGCGTTTTTTTATAAGCTAAGACGGCGGCCAACAACCTGCGACTCTTGCGCCTCCCTGCAGCTCCCGGGGACAGCTCTCGTCAGGAGTACGAAGACTCGCCCCCTCTGACTGTTTGATGCATGCTTAAGAAGTTCCCAGTCAGTTGGAGGACGGGGACATGACTGACTTTTAGTGGGTTGGAGCCCCACACTACCAGCTCACACCTACAGGGCCCTTACTGCTGTGGTGTTCGTGTGTGAAACCGCATTTTCCAGTTAGTCCTCTACAAAAAATGTACACAGCAACTCTTTAGGTAGAGCCCATCTACGGGTCGGACCGCCATTAAACGTTTAGAAGAAACGTCTCTATCCATACAACGAAAGATACCACAGTACTCCCTAGTCATAGTTCACAGGATTACATTAGCTTCTACTGAACAAGGCAAGGTGTTGCCTCTACATAGAGTGATAAAATATTTGGCAGTGTGTTGGTAAAGAGCTACAGATGATATTATTGTCGCACTCTGAATGTGCGCTAGATAATACAGCATCCTCCGTTACTTCCGGCCTGAGCCTGATTACAGCAACTTCTTTTATTTTAAAGAAGACTCACTAGAAAGTACGGCTTGCGCCTCAATCTGCCGGGGGAACCTACTTTTATCGGAGTTCTTTCCCGGAGGCATGCAGAGGACGCACGTTCTCTCTTTCTCTGGTCTCTCCTCTTTACCTTAGTCCGGGCGTTGCTCCCTTCTGTGCTGCCTGTGTCACTGCGGTTGACTGGCACGCGCCAACTGATTCCCATGCTCTCTTCGACCGTCTTCCACCTCGTATATGTCTTGACTGGCCTGTCTCTTTACTCTTGTTGGTGGTCCATACCTCTCATCCCCTTTGGTAACGGCTAGTTTTCGTAGTCTAACTCAGTCGCCAGATACAAACTTAATGTCAACTGCTGCTTTCCATCTGTCTGCGTCCTCCTTCTACTGTCTTTCGTTCACTCGCGCTTGCTCATCCTCATCGTTTTCCTTAGTGTTTCTACGTCGGAGACCTGCATCCTATGGCCGCTAGCACGTGTTCCGCGGTCAACCATCCCGTAAATCGCTTCCTCGTAGACCATCTGGGACACTTTACTTCCGAGTTGCTCATTTTCGGCGTTGCTTCTTCTCCACGCTGATAGCCTGCACATTCTCCCACGTTTGACCTGCCACGTTCGTACATTTTCGGCCGAAGTAGCCAAACTTGCCGACCTTTCGGCATCTCGCTTGACTTTCCGGGTACATTTGTGCCCCGTAATCGTGGCATTGCTATCCGCACACCTGGCATTCAATCCGCTCCGTGTTCTCGCCCTGCTTCCGGCTTCGGTTCGCTTCGTTTCATCAGCCTTCCCGCTTTCCGCACTTCGTTCACCTATTCGTGTCGCCCTGCGATGCACACGGAACGGCAAGGCTTCTTCGTGGAGGAGCTTTCCTCTCACCTTTTGCATAGTTTCCCGCCCAAAATGAGCAGGCTACCCAACGCCTGGCGCTGATCATAAATCTCGCACCCCACCAAAGGTCGTCGTAGTGCCACGATGTACTCCACCAACCGCTCTCTGCTCCAGTGTCGTCGTCTGAAGGATCGTCTCGGGAAACGGCTCCTTTTTAGTGTTCCCTGAATATCTTCCTTAGTCTGGTCATCATCTTGGCGTACTCACAATATGTGACGCCTTGCCACCTTTCTCCGCCTCAGTTGGCCGATCCACTATGCTTGGTGGCATCTGACCCGAGGCAATGCCGTAGTATTTATTGTACACATCTTCGCGTCGGCTAGTTTGCCACGCCGACCAAGATAGCTTCTAACAACGACCCATGGATGACAGGAACGGAAGTAGGGGTGGCAGCCCTGTGGCCATTGTTGCACTGTTTTTTCTTCCTGATCCGGTCGACTGCGCCAGTTGTAGTGTTCACCACCTCCACGACCAGAAAGCGACCCTTACGAATTTGCCAATTTCTCGCTCAAGCAACACACCTTCTCTGCTTACTTCGCGACAGTGACAGGGGGTATTCCATAGCAGGGGACCATCTCTAGAGCTCTCTGACATCCCCTGCGCTCTTGTTAAAGAGAGACTTGACGGCAGGGCTCTCTACCTGGACAAGGATCTCGTAAAAGAATAGACCATGGACTCGAAGGACAGCAAAACCACGGAGTATTTCTGGTAGAGGATGCAACGAGTGTTATTGCTGCCGTCACGGAAGCAGCATACAGAATCTCCAGTGGGCAGCTCAAAAGGCAAGAATATAATTTTACCAGGTTGGGTGACGCACCGTACAAGAATAGAGGTTCTACTTATGGACCGCCTAAAGAACAACATAAACAAACTTTGATGAAAAAGCTAACTTACAGATGGAAACTGAAACAGGCATCATAATTCGAAACTTGAAGACTAAACACGCACACCCAGCGGCCCTGCACGAGACTTACAGTGGTGAATGCGAAACCAAAACATTTAGACCCCTGCAGGGGAGGAACTTCCGGTAGGCGGGATACCCAGCTTGAGAGTGTACTTGCAAAATATCCAGAAGCCAAATAAACCGCCCTACTGGTTCAACCTACTTTATTTTTGTGACGCCTATATTTTCCCTTCATATGTCTAGTCATCGACCCCCATGATCGTTGCTATACTTCTGAAAAATGACCAAACTTTTTAGAGCACAAGCTCAATTGTATTTGTACATAACCAATGAACCTAATAGTTCAGTGTACGCCCGTCCTTGGAAATAGTTTGACAAGTGTTACTTTTCCTCACCGTATTGCTAGCCGATAGCAATGAGCGTTGTATTTTGCGTTCTCTCTCAGTCAAAGTTCTCAGAGTAAATTAGAGCGCAAGCACGTAAACATTTGTATCATGGCTTGTTGATTAGGCGATCCTCAAATATAATTATCTGGAACTTTGATCATACAGTACAACTTTACTTTATTTAAACAAGGGACTTAACAAATGATCGTAATTTGAAAAAAAAACAGTAGCCCATACTAACTTATCACAAATACAAGAATCGTAGCGATGATTTTGGCTACCCTTGGATTATTATTCGGCGCGCCGGGGAGTGCTAACAGGATTAGCCGTGTTCAATGGATAAGTAGGATACCGCGCGTCTCGTATGGTTCTCGGTAGCCAGCCAAAAATGCTAGCCATCAATAATAGACAGCTCAATGGCAACTGAGTCTCTGATTGACGGTAACGTCACTGTGGTTTTATAGGTATTTACTGCGTTCTGCCTTTTGGAAGATGGCTGGATACAATGTGCGATAAACCAGCATCAACTTATCTGACACTGTTAAGTTTCCTTCAGATGAAAACACACGCACACACATATATATATATGTATATATATATATATATATATATATATATATATATATATATATATATATATATATATATATATATATATGTATATATATTCATATACACATAATTTAATCTAGTTCTCGACGACATTCTTTCAAAATTAGACAAAACTAATATCGGGTACAGACTTACTGATGACTTCCGCCTTATGGGCTTAGCCTTTGCGGATGATCTCATCCTCCTAGCCTCCACGAAATCCACTCTCCAACGGCTCCTTAATATTGCGGACCCACTTTTAAAATCCCGAGGCCTTAAAATTAATACTAATAAAAGCTTTACTATCTCCCACCTATTTAATAGGAAGGAAGGTAAAGGTTTTATCAATACCGTATCAGAATTTAACGTTGGAGATCGGCAATTGCCAGCTATAGGTATGAGCGATCGATGGAGATATCTTGGAGTCGACTTTGACAGCAATGGCAGAGTTGACTCCACCAAGGATATACTCCTTAACTTACTCAACAGACTCACGATAGCTCCCCTTAAACCCCACCAAAGACTCATATTTCTGAAAGACTTTCTCATTCCCCGTCTCCTATATAAACTGGTCTCCGGTCCCAGACCATCTTACGCACTCCTTAGTGATCTAGATAAAAAGATCAGAAAGGTTGTTAAGTCGAAATGGCTTAAGCTCGAAAACTCGGTGCCGAACGCCTACCTGTACACGCACACAGCACACGGCGGTCTGGACATCCCCTGCCTCCAAACATTTATTCCCAGAATCCGCCTCTCCCGCCTGACAGCACTACAACACTCCACGCACCTTGGGGTCCAATGGATGCTAACCACCGAGCACTTTAAAAAAGATCTTGCGAAAACAAGACTTCTTTGCGAGCGCTTGGGAACCTCCATTGAGACCGCTACACAAGAGACCGATTACTGGTCTCAACAACTACACAACACGTTCGATGGGGCACATTTTAAAAAAGAAAAAAGGGCACGAAACGCCCTTTGTACATTACTGGATTAAGGGTATGCCCTACCTATCTGGTAAGGAGTATTTAAACCTACTAAAGCTCAGGATCAACGCACTACCAACGCGTGCCAGATTGGCCAGGGGACGCCCGGGCTACAACAAACGTTGTAGGCACGGGTGTCATGCGCCTGAGACGTTGGCTCATGTCGCTCCGATGTGCGATATAACACACAAACAAACCATAAAGAGACATGACGACGTCTGTGATCGCGTGGCGCGTCTTCTCCGCGAAAGGGGTCATGAGGTGGTTCGTGAGCGAGTATTCCGTCGACCGGGCGCACCGGGTCTAAAGCCCGACCTCGTAATAACAACACCTACCGAGGTCTGGGTTTTAGATGCCGAGGTTTGCGGCCCGAACCGGGACCTGGCAAAAGCACGGCAAGACAAGATCACCAAATATGACGTCGAGTTCCTAAGAACGGCGCTCCCCTACCCGCAAAAACCTCGCAGATTCGGATCCATCACTATCTCTATGAGTGGTGTATGGGACTCCGAATCTGCGAGGACGCTCTTGGGGCTCGGCGTCACGAAGAGGAATCTTATGGATCTCACCGTTTTAACTTTGCAAGGAACCTTGAGGATATATCGCTCGCACCGGGTCCATAAGAGCGGGGGCTACCATCAAGCAAGGACACGGACAACTGACTCTTAACTTCACGTGACACCTTTTTACCACCATTTTTATTAAGGCGAGCACTGCCGAGTGTGCAAACGTATTGTAAATGATTAATGAATCATCACAATATTTTCTATATATATATATATATATTTATATATATATATATATATTTATATATTTTTTTCTTGTGCATATCTTTTTTTAATATATATATTTTTTGTGGAGGAGGGTGAATGCTTTTACGCAGGCTACGAGTACGGGGTATTCCCACCTCTCGAGCAGTGTGGTCCGCCAAGACCCCTACCCACTAAACACACCTCTCCTCTTAAGCTTCACTCTCTAATGGCCCAAATATCCATAGAACAGTACTATGGGCCATTAGGAGATGTGGCGAGCGCCTACCGGATCATTTGGCCGAGGTCACTCACGGATTCCCCCACCGGTCTGACGTGCTGGGGCCAACACCTGCGAATTCGTCTGAATACAAGCCACGTCATCTGTTGATGTCTTAAGCGCTATCCGTTCTCTTCTGTACCTGCCGAGCTCGGTTTTCTTTTTCATCACTGCAGTTGCCATTTCCTTGCCCAGCTTCCATGCTGATGCTGTGCTGCATATGTACTCCACAAACATTTTCATGTTACTTCTCGGCGGGTCCGGTGTTCTGGCTCCTCGTTTTTTTTCTTTTCTGGACCATTTCAATCTTGGCAGCGCTATGGCAGTTGTCCTTGCCTGGTCTAGTCCATTATCGTCGACGCCGTCCGCACAGTGCACGCAGGTTACCGAGAGAGCTTTGCCTATACGAAAGAGATAGCTTTGAAAGTCCCTATGGCCAGTGAGACACTGCGTAAGGAAAAAGTTAAGTTCCCCTGCCGGGCGTTTTTTTTACGCAAATCCTTTTTTTGATGTCCGGTTTATGCAAGCGAAGTGAATGGCCCGGTGAGCCTATTGGTTTGGCGTCCCATTCTTCTTGCCACGCTCTTGTCGTTTTTTTCCTCTCAACTTCTTTGGTGGACTCACCCCCTGCTTCCCAAATCCTTCTCCTTTCGTTTACTATCAAGTCCCAAGGTGGGGAACCAGCCAGTACCAGGGCTGCGTTTGTGCTAACCGTACGGTAGGCCTGCAGGATCCTAAGCGCCTCTATTCTCTGCGCATTTCTCAGGGCCTTTCTTGTCGTCGTCGTCATTTTTAGGTTGTTCTGCAGCTACTCCCCGTGGGAGATCGTTCTTTCTCAAGACGTCGTCATATGTTATGTTCCAAAGCAGGGGGCCCAGGATTGATCCTTGCGGAACTCCTGCTGTCATGTCCATCTCCACCGTGCCGTTAAAAACTCTTCTGTCGTCCAAGTATCCGGAGACGGCCCTCACAAGAAACGTATTCCGTATTGGTTGGTCGATAGAAGAGCATTCTGTTTTGCAAACGCCCTAAGTCTGTGTTCTATAATTGCCTCATATCCTTTTGCTAGGGTGTTCAAGAGACATATGGGTCTGTACCCTTCGTTACTGTTGGGAATCAAAACCACCTCCGCCCTCTTCCAGTCTTTAGGCATTTTGCCAATTGCCATCGCCTTAGTGAGTACTGTCGCTACCAAATCCGGGTCTTCGTTAAAAAACATTTTCACCGCCAAAGGCGGAATGCCGTCGGGCCCTGGAAACCTCCCTGGCTTTAGCCTCTCAGCTGCCATTATTACCTCTGCACGCGTGATAGGCGGGAACTCTTCTGGGGTTGTCCCTCTTCTTACGAAAGTCTCCCTGTTAAAATGTGCGTCTTGTGGAAAGAGTTTGTTTAAAATCTGTACGACCTCTGTGTCTGGCAATATAACTTTTGGGGCCTGCGCGCCTATCCCCCTGATCATTTTGTTGGGCTTTCCTCATGGTTCGTCATTTATGTCATTTAAATTTGGACGCCACCATAGCTTTTTGCTTTCTGCTATTTCTTTTTTTAAAAGCGCCCTACATCTTCTATAATTGTCTAAGGCGAGGATCTCGGCCTCCCGGGTCCTATGGCGTGTTTTGAGCTTCCTTTTGGCTTTGTTACAATCTGCCCGTTTCTGCGCTATGACGCTGTTCCACCAATATTTCGGTTGGCAGGTAGCTCTTCTTGGGTGAGAGAGCATAGTAGCCCTGGTGCAGGCCCTGATGAGAGTGTCTTGCAGTTCTTCTGGGGTGTGGGGGGAACTTTGAGGATTGCCTTCTTGAGTTCTCTCTTGAAGACCTCTTCGTCTTTGATCCTGAAGTGCGTTTTGGTTCTTATAGGCATCGTTTTTTGCTGCAGTTCCACCGTGAACTCAATACAATAGTGATCACTGAGGTTTTCTTCCCCAATGAGCACGATCAATTTTTTCATTTTGTTAACCATTGTATCGTTGCATAGTGTTAGATCGACCGTTGACTGATGTCCGGCTCTGTGGAAGGTCGGGTCTTTACCATCGTTTTGTATATACAGGTCCAGGCTGGCTGCCTATTCAATAAAAATCTCCCTCTCTTTTTCGCCCGCCGCGACCCCCATGTTTCCGATGTTGCATTGAAATCTCCTGTCACTACTACGCCCTTTCCGTTTGTGGCTTCTTTTATTGATGCACCGATTTCACTCAGTAGGTCTTCGAGTTCGTCCAGGCTGCCGTTGGGGTTGCTGTAACCAGAGTACAGCCCCCATCCTTCTAGCAGTTCCACCCCTACAAACCCAAGCCCGCTTCCAAGCCTTATGATTTGCATGGAGCCGGTGTTTATGATTACTGCACTCTTAGTTTGATCTGAAAACCACTCTGTTTTGTTTGTTGCCATCGCTTGATTTGGTGGTCACATATATATATATATATATATATATATATATACAGTCCCTGAAAAAAAAATAGGGCCACCCATTTTTGCCACATTTCACGCATTTATTATAACCGATCGTGTAAAGATCATAGTGATACATGCTCACAGAGTAACAGCGGATACTTCCATCGACATTTGGAGTATCGGGTTACCTCGAAACACGAGATTTCAACATTTGGCACAGCTACACCGCGAAAAAAATATAAAGTCACCGCCAAGATGCATGCCTTAGCAAGTGAATTAAGTGGAAAAACGACGTTTGGGCTCATTTCACGGCTCGACGGAAACGAAAGCAGACTTCCTACCAGAACGTTTTCTGTGCTAAAACGATGGGCCTGGGTCGGCGTCTCACGAGTGACGAAAAGACCCAAATCAAGGCTTATAAGGATGTCGGCCTCTCTAATCAGGAAATTCCTCGTCGATTGAGGCGTTCTCGCCAAGTAGTGAACAACTTCGTGAATTTAGGTGAAGACTATGGCGTAAAAAAAAGTTCCGGGCGTCCAAATGCCATTTCGGTACAAAGCAAGCGCGCAATTCTGAAGATAGCCTCGAACTCTGTGCTCTCGGCAAAGGCAATTGCGGCGGCGGCCGGTGTGCAAACGAACCTGCGAAATGTGCAAAACCTCCTCAGAAACACACTTTGGCTCAAGAGAAAAAAACTTAAGAGAAAACCACGATTGACCTCGGAGCATCAGAAAGCTCGTCTCGACTTCGCCCAGGTTACGATATCATGGACCATGAATGGCACCTAGTGCTCTTTTCGGATGAAAAAAGTTTAATTTTGATGGACCTGATGGATTTAACTATTGTTTCCACGATGTGCGCAAGGAAGAACGAATTTTGTCAAAACAGCACTCGGGTGGCGGTTCGGTAATGATATGGGCTGCTGTCGGGTATCATACAAGGTCGCCGATTGTGTTTTTAGACGGTCGTGTTTTTTCGACGCGCTATAGGGATCCACTAGAAAAGCAATCCGCTGGCCTGCAGTCTCACCTGATCCTAATATCATTGAGAATATATGGGGCTGACTCGCATGAAAGGTTTACACCGTCGAAAAACAATTTTCGAACCAGGTAAAACTAAAAAAAGCAATTGTGAAGGCTTGGGACGAGCTCTCGCAGGACGTCATCCAAAATTTGTTCAACACTATACTAAACCGCATTTTGAGGTTATCCAACTTAATGGGAAGTTCATTAAATATTAAGTATAGTTGCTCGGTGCCGTGAAAGGAGCCCAAACGCCGTTAATCCGCTTGACTCACTCGTTAAGACATGCATCTTGGTGGTGACTTTATAATTTGTTCGCGGTGTAGCTGTGCCAAATAACGAAATCTCGTGGTTCAAGGTAATCAGGCCCCCAAATGTCGATGGAAGTCTCCGCTGTTACTTTGTATGTATCAATATGATCTTTACACGATTGGTTATAATAAATGCGTGAAATGTGGCAGAAATGGGTGGCCCTATATTTTTTTCAGGGACTGTATATATATATATATATATATATATATATATATATATATATATATATATATATATATATATATATATATAGCTGTTCAAAGAAAGCTTTTCTCTAGATAACGAGTGCGTGCATTTGTTAGAAAAAGACTAGTTTGAATGAAGTCGTTTCCAGCTGGCTTGAGCAGCTTGCTTACTGCCGTTATGACATGAATCGGTGAAATAGATAGATATATAGATGTATATTTGAACATTGGCGCGACGATGCAATGATGGAGCTTCGTGCTGTTGTTGTTGCTGCTGCTACAATACAGCTCCTGGCCCTCCCTGTTGCAAAACGGGCGCGCCGAGGGCGGGTATAGTGTCATAGAGAGCTACATATAAGCATTACAAGATGGATGCATACGAGTAGCCGGAGCGTAGCGTAGCATAGAGAAGAAGGGTAGGTACTACCGTTCGCACTCGTGTAGCTTCATACTACAGTCGGGGGGCAATTGAGTGAATGGGACAAGAAGTGGCACCTGTAGCAGCAGCAGCAATAATATCAATACTAGCGGCAACGCGCGAGCGACAGCAAGCGTCCGCCGCTGGCCCGGCCTCCCCCGCACCTTCGCCAATATTCCGTTCTGTCTTCCCTGCGGGCCCCAGCTCTGTACAGATCGGAGGAGCTCTACAGCGGGCCGGCAGTGGCCTCGTCGGTAGCGCGGCACCGTCAGTCGAGGTGGTGGCGGTGGTGGCAGTGGTGACCCAGTATATGTTCCCTCATCTCATCGCCGCTACTGCAGCTGCTCCTACTACTACTACTATTACTACTACTATTACTGCTACTACTATTACTGCTACTACTACTACTACGCCTACTGCCCGTGCGGCTGCGTTTAACACGGAGGAGGAAATGGCTTGCCTCGTTATTCGTCCTCCTCCTCTCCACCGTCGCCGTTAGCTGACTGCTTCGTGCTCGCTCGCCCATGTTGAGAAAGGGCGTCGATGGCGATGCTGGCTATATGGCTGGCTATCTGGCTGACTCTGACTGAGTGACTGAGTGTATGTATGTCTGTCTCTCTGTCTGCCTGTCGTCTGACCGTCACTGCTCCTGGTGCTGCGGCTGTTGCTAATGCTGTCACCGCGCTGCTGTGGCTGAACGCCATATACTACTACTACTACTACTACTCTACTCAATGCTGTGTGCTGCTGTGCTATGCTGTGGCGGCGGCGCTGGCGGCAGCGGCAGTGCTCCTAGCTTCGTATCGTAGCCGCCGCACCTAGAAAGAGGGCGGCAAGCGGGCGGCTGGCTGGCTGGCTGGCCGGCCGGAGGGACGACGAACGAGGGGGGCGGCCGGCCGCCGCCCGCCGGACGGCGGCCTTTACCCCTTTCCCATCCGCCAAATGAGCGGTTTTCGGGCGGAGGCGTAGCGGAGAGCACTGTATTGTGCACGACCATGACGATGGGGCTTAGCGGGCTGCAGCCCGCTAACGGGTGCTCCGTGGTCGTTGTCATTGGCGGCGGTGGCGGCGGTGGCGGTGGACGGAAGGCAATGGTGGTGAGGTGGAGGTGGTGGTGTTGCTGCGAATGGCGGCCTGGCTGGAGACTCCCCTGCTGCGGCCACTATTCTCACGTAGTCACAGGCTTGGCAGCAGCAGCAGCGGCAGAACCACCACCATCACCACCACCAGAAGCAGTAGGAAGGGAGGGAGGGAGGGAGGGAGGACGGAAGGAAGGCAGGCAGGAAGAACACTATCGACGATGGACGACCGCCGCCATAGCAGCAGCAGCAGCGGCGACCCAGAGCGTGAGACTGAGTGGTGGGTGCCTCTTTCTTCTCCTGATGCTGATGTTGACTGATGCTGTTAACGTTGCTCCCGCTACCGTTCGTTGTCGAACGAGAGAGTGGGCGCAATAAGAGCGCCGGTGGGGGCGGCGCTAGACAAAACTAGAGAGAGAGAGAGAGAGAGAGAGATAGAGAGGGGTTAGGGAATTGTTGGTGGGACTATTGCTGCTGCTGCTGCTGGTAGGCGACGACGACGACGACGACGACGACGACAAGAGGGATATCAAAAAGGATAGCAGGGATAGGACGGACGGACGGACGGACAAACCGACTCTCCGACCACGTACAGACACTACTACCGCTACGACTACTATACGGGGTGTTCGTGCATCCATCCCACCGAGAGGCGGATAGACGGGGTACACAGACAGGCAGATAGACCGACAGATAGACAGACAGAGAGACAGACAGACAGACAGACGGCGAGATACACGGCCAGACTGAGTGCCAGGCAGGAAGACAGACAGAATAGGGCATATACCGACCATCCGAGTGGCTGCGACGGTGGCGGCACCACCACCACCACCACCACCACCATCATCATCATCATCACCACCACCACCACCACCATTACTACTACTACTACTATCAGCAACAACAGCATCAGCATCGTCATCATCATCATCATCACCACCATCACCCGCATTAGCAGCATCAGCATCAGCAGCAGGGGCGGCGGTGGAGTGGTTGGTGGTCGTAGCAGCCAGCAGCCAGCAGCAGCAGCCGCCGCAGCAGCAGCAGGAGAGCAGCAGAGCAGAATGGTTGTGGTGGTTGTTGGCTCTGGTTAGCTAGCTAACTAACTAACTAACTACCTACCTACCTACCTATCTATCTACCTATCTATCTAACTAACGAACTAGTAACTAGCAACTGCTACTGTTGCTACTGCTGCTGCTGCTGGTGGTAGTGTGCTGGTAGCAGCGGTGGAGGGGTGGTGGTAAAGGTGGAGGTGATCGTAGCTGGTGGTTGCAGCGGCAACGACAGCAGCAGCAGGGCGGCTAGTCTCGTCATCTTGTCCTGCTGTGGTAGTTGTAGTAGTAATAGTATTGCTGGTGCTGTTGGTGCTGCTGTGGCAGCGGATCTATTGTTGTTGATCTCGGTGGTGGTCAAGTAGGAGTTTGTGGAGCTGCTGAGTCTGCTGCTGTTGCTGCTGCTGCGTCTTCTGATGGTCGGTTCCCGTTCAGTCCCGATCATCGCCGCCCCTATGTGACGACTCCAACCAACGACAGTGCTGGTCGTGGTGGCTGCGGCGGCGACAGCAACAACAACAACAACGTCAACGGTGCTGGTGTTGCTGACGGCGACAACGACGACGGATTTCGTTTGACTTCCTCATCAGTGTCTGCAGCATCAGCGCGTTATTATTTTTCTTGTTATTTGCATCACGTCATCATTTTCAGCAGTGGCAACAGCGCACCTTCAAATCACTTCATCAACAGCATCATCTTCTTCCTGTTGTGACTGTGGCTGGTGCCGCTGGTGCTGCAGCTGCATCAACTACTACTACTACCACTCCTGTTAGCAGAGCTATTTCTACTCGTTGTTATTGCTGCTACTGAGGCGGCTACGGTGGTGTCTTTTCTGTTGGGTTGGTTCTGCGCAAGTCGTTCGGTTCGTGTGTGGACAACTACGATTCAGGTCTGAGGATTGTGTGTGTGCGTGAGAGCGACTACTGAGTGTAAGAGCGACTACTGAGTAGAGTCGCATACTGAGTGAGAGAGCAGTCAGTGACTGTTGTTGAGTCTGTTGATGTCTGTGCAGACGTGAGAGTGGTCGTGGTCGGATACGTGCTTGTTTGCATGCTCGGAAATGCCGTCGGAAAGCCTACCATAGAAGCAGCCGTAGAAGTCAACATTTTCGTCATCGTCGTCGTGGTCGTGCCGATGGACTGAGTGACCGACGGGCCACCAACTGATTGATCCATTGTTTGATTGAGTGAGTGAGTGAGTGATTGATTCATTCATTGTCTGACTGATCGATCAATTGATGTACCGACCGATGATTGACGCGCGATGTGTGCTGCATTCGTGTGCTGCTGACGCGCCTTCGTGTAGCTAGCCTCGGGCAGCGTGCGTCGGCGTGCAGTAGTGCAATCGACTATTGCTATTGCTGCTGGACGCACAGTTAGCACCATACTCAATTGCCCATCTCTCAACCACCCTCTAACCCGACCGACCGGTCAACGGACGGACGACAGCAGATAGAGAAGGATCCCACCGGTTCCGCTGCACGATCCTTCCAACGGAGCATCAGCAGCCAGCCTTACTTGATAGTTTTTCGATCAAATGCCAAGCAACAACAACAACATCAACATCAACAACAACAGCAGCCGCATCAGCAGCAGCAGCAACAGTAAACTCGGCGTGCAAATTCGAGAATATGAGACTGAATGAACATCGACGACAGCGAACACACGACCATTAATAGAAGTTGTCGTCGTCGTCGTCGTCATCATTGTGATATCGTTGTTTGCGTCACCATCTCATCATAACGATCACCTCATCCTCATCATTGTCTGCATCAGCATCAGCAGCAGCCTCAACATCAGCATCAGCATCGTCATTATAGTGTGAGTGTCATTATAGTGTGGTTTCGTCGTCTCGTACGGCGATTGCTGCTGCTGTTGCTGCCATTGCTGCTGCTGATTGTTTATTCATCATTCTCGTTATCTCGTTCGTTCGTATAGTCTAAAGGATAAGCGCAATCATGAACCAATCACCAATTCACTTGTATGGATTGATCTGTCGGTCGGTGTGAGCTACCATCTGATAGCCATACACCATAGATAGCTAGCTAGCTGCATATCTGGGAGTAGCGGGGAATCAGACAGAAGGAAGGAAGGCAGGCAGGCAGGTAGGCAGGGAGGCAGACACGTACGAGAATATAGAGGAGCAACGCCGCCTACAGCAACACCATCTCGCTGGTAGAATCATCAGAACAGCATATAGTACAATAACAACTGCCTCTGCTGCAGTGGCCACAGCAGCAGCACCAGAGGAACAAGGAGCTGTAGTAACAACAGCAATAGCGGCGGCGGCGGCATTCGCCTGCCCAGCCCGTCCGCTCGTAGGCCTAACGCCACACGGTTCCGGCGGCCGCTCAGCACCGCGCTGCTGCTGCTGTTGCTGCTGTTGTTGCTGCTGCTGCTGCTGCTGACGGAGGCTAGACAGGTAAACTTCGGTTAGTCGTCGTCGTCGTTTTCAACTCTCTCTATAGCACGACTGCGATCATCCGATTCACCCCCACCTCCCTCCCTCCCTCCATCCCATCCCATTCCCACCCCACCTCCCTCTTTTTCTTAGCCCCGGACTCCACCAGCCCCAATTCCCCGCCGCTCTCTCTCCCTTGTTCTCTGACTGTTCCTCCAACTCGCGCGCTCTCTCTCTGTCGCTTTCTCTATATATATATATATATATATATATATATATATGTATCTATCGATATCTATCATGTATGCATATGCACAGCTTTTTGCTGCTGCTGCTGCACCCGTCACCGCCACTGCGTGTTATAGAGGCATTGTATCTGGTATTTCTAGCTGCGCGCTCTCTTTATCACGCTTTCTCTCTGGCTTGTCCAGCTCTGTTCTCTCTTGCTTTATGCTATCGAGGAGCCGTATCACCACCGTACCATCGGTCACGTATGCCTTTCGTTCTTAGACAGCCTCCTCGGTAGCTAGATACAGCTACGCAAGCTCGAATAGATGCGTTCTTGATAGATATTGCTGCTGTTGTTGTCGTTATTGTTGCTGCTGCTGCAGCAACAACAATGATTGTTGTTTCATTTCATCGTCTCTACGTGCTGCAGCGGCGGGTAGACGAAACGAGTTTCGCTACCTAGGAGTGGGCGACATGCGTGGGCGTCCACGATTCGTTATAATGACGATGGTGGGACCCGTCGGCGACGAAAACCAACATCATATAATTCGACTAATTATAGCCAACTAGCCAACCAGCCAGCCAGCCAATATCATCGTAATCATAGTGATGATGTGATTTATGCAGTATAGCCGAGTGCAGCGTGATGACGACGATAAGGCGATTAGTTACGTTCCCACTACAGCTCTCTCTCTCTCTCTCTCTCTCTCTCTGTCTCGATGCAGTCCGCGTATAGCGCAGCTTCCATCTTCTTTGTGAGTTTGACGTGACTCGATTGCGGCACGAGATTCGTTGATCTATTTATTGAGCCTCCGTCGGTCTTGAGCAGTCGAGTGATCTGTGCCTATGCTTCGAGGTGCAAATGTCGCGCCGCCGGTCAGAAGCCAGCAGGCAACGAATGGTGGTAAATCGGTCAATGGTTCGTTCGGCCCACAGGCCGGCCGGCTTGCTAGATTTGACAGGCCATGATGATTCCCACTCGTGGCTTCCCGCAGTGGTCCCGCGTCCTAAAGGTGCATCGAAGGCCGTATCGTGCGTCGGCGTGGCCCATCGATATGTTGCACGATACGGGGTCTCGACAATGAGGGATGAACGAATCTGTTTGTTGTGCGTTGTTGCGAGTTGCTGTGGATGTGCCCTTGCAGGTAGCACAGCTGACAGCACAGCGAGAACAGCAACAGCAACCACAAAAGCAACAACAACACTAACAGCAACAAAATTAACGACGACCGCCGAGAGCTGCGGCCATCCGGACCATCATCATTGTCGTTGTTGTTGATGCTGCATAACTGTGCTTGTTGTTTTGTTCCTATGGTCGCGTTCGGTGGTTCCTAGGTGTCGCTTTTTGGCTGCAGCAGCTACAGCTACAGCTGCTGCTGCTGTTATTGCTGTAACTATTTTTTTTGTGTTTAATTTCAAATATATGCTCCAACCGATTTTTCAGGGAACCGCTTACGCTCTGTTGCTGCTGCTGCTGCTGCGAATGCTAAATGCTGCAGCTAGAAAAAAATACAAATATATCGTGGGACGGAGACGTCAAAAGCCACACGACCATGTGGACAGGGCGGCGGCGGCGTCGACGGCGTCGGCAATGGCAATACAGCCGCGATTGCTAGTCAGCCGCCACTGGTGCGCGCTCATGGCGGAAGAAGAGAACGAAAAGTGACGGCCCCAAAAGGTTCATTCATGGTCGTCGCCGATAGCCGCAGATGTTTAGTTAGCGGGGGCGGGACCCTCCTCTCGCCATTCGCATTGCGGCCACAGCAAGACGCAAACAATTTGCGTCGGCCAGCCAGCGGCTGAGGCGGGCGGCGACTTGTAAACATGCATGACGTACAATAATAACAGCGACTGCTGCTAGATCGACAGCAATACGACGACAAGCACTAACCAGCAAACAACAACAGCAACAACAACAGCAACAACAACAGCAACAACAACAACAACAACAACGGCAGCTGCTGCTGCAGCCGCAACAGAAACGACTATCGGCTAAAGGCGTTGATGAATGAATCATCTAATAAGTCATTATAATCATAAGGGTCTAATGTCTATCTGTCTATCTGGCTGTCTGGCTGGCTGACTGGCAGTAGCGGCGGCATAGCAGCGTCAACATGTAACAACAACAACAACAAACGTATTATAGTGATGATGATGATCATCATCATAAAGAGGAAAAGAAGAACTAAAAGTCTTATAAAAGTCTGATCTAACTAAAGCCCTATGACTATTACTCGTATTCGTTTTATGTAGCCATCCGCCGATGTTGGCGGTCTGACGCAGGCGTCATCGACATGAGCTGGACCGGTGGGACCCTTGGTGGGTGCACACACAATGACAGGTGACAATTGCTATCATCGCCACCTTCTTGCTTCACGGTCTTGCTGTTGCTGTTGAGGCATTGTAGCGTCGTTTGGTCATCGGAATTAAGGTTGCAGTTGACGCCTAAACTACTTAGTCGTTGCTTGTGTTATTCCACTTTCGTAGGGTGCGGCTGATCCCAGATCCTCTTTCGTATGGGTTTCCTGGTGTTCCAGATCCCCCCTTCGTATGCTTCTCCTCGTCCCTGGTCCCCTTTCCCGTATGGCTTGTCTCCAATCTCGGAGCCTCCCTCCTATGTTTGGTTTGGTTGGTGCTCACGTTTCCTTCATCGCATCGAAGGGTCGCAAGCTTATATTCTTATATATATACACTTATCTTAATCACCGCTCAGGTGGTGCGGTAGTGGCAGCGGCGTGCGGTATCACAAACACAGTCTTTCATGTCATTCTACTTTCTGCCCAAATAGCAGGGCCCGCCGTTGTTCTAACTGGCAAGATAGCGCCGCCACCGCAGCAGCAGCAGCAGAAGCGCAACAATAACAACAGCGACGACGATGACGACATGAACAACAATACAATAACAGGTGCAACGCGGATATAACCAAGACCATCGAGCATCAGTGACCAATGAGTCTTGCCATTGTGTGTCAGTCAGCAAAACAGCTATAACAACGATTACAAAAACAGCGTGTACTTGACCAGCAACTGGTTGTTGTGGTTCGCTGAATATAGCGTAGCAGCAGCAGCAGCGCTGGTAGTTGAAGTAAGAGCAGCTTATCCCATATGTAGCCAGTCGTGTCTCAAGAAACTCATCTTCCTCCTTCCTGTCTGGCTCGGGCAGTTCGGCGCGCCACGCGTCGAACCACGGGCAAGAGTTACCATAACGAATAGTAACAACAGTGTATGATCACCATGCTTGCAGTGCTTGCATTTTATCCCTTGTTGTATAGCTGGCTCATGGTCAAACCAGCATGAGCCAGCACCTCCTCATCGACTGGGCGTATTCGGAACCTGGCAAACTAGATCGAATGTTGTGGTTGTGGCTGTTGTTGTAGTTGTGGCTGTTGCTGTTGTTGTTGTTGTTGTTATTGTTGTTGTTGTTAGATCTGGTTGCGACAGGAAATGGTTTTGTGAAGGAGCACTACGATCTTAATCAGCCTAACTACTACTCATACAGTTACACATGTCGTATGACACGAGCTCGACGAAGCTAGAGCTGTTTGTCAACTGTTGATACCTGTTGAAAGATGATTCTCCGGACGTGCTAGGTTGCCGCAACTGGTTACCGTTCAACTAACGTAACCGCTGCCTGCTCGTGAATGCATGCTCGTATTTGTTGGTGTTGTTGTTGTTGTTGTTGCTGCTGTTGTCATCATCATTATCACCATCATCATCATAATCAGCACAGCAGCAGCAGCATAATCATCATTCTAGTGAGCTTGAGATATGCTGATAAAATACGGCAGTAAAGCAAGCCAGTGAATTGTTCATGCTAAATCAACCTGTCTGCCAGCCAACCAGCTATAATCGAATCGAATCTGAAGCAATGAGTGGTATGATAAACGACACACATAAGACGACACTAGTGTATTTGTCGGTTCTGCTCGCAGCAATGCGCTAAGTACCACGCGGTTGATTGTCCGGCACTGCAACGAAGATCCTTACACTTATTCTCTCGGTGGAACGGCAAAACAACAAGTATTTATGCTTAATAATAGCATGAACTATTTTGTACATACTCTATTTGAGTGAAATAAATATGATTGATTGATAAGACGACACTTCGTGTGTAGCTCGCTGGGCCGAAATGGCGGCGCGGGGAATCGTGTGGGGCCTTTACAGTCTGGTCGTGGTCGTTGTCATTGTCGTTGTCGTCGCCGTCGCCATTGTCCGTGGATCTGTGTTGTTTTTATTATTGTCGTGGGCGGTGCCATCGTCGTCATCATCGTCGTCGTCGTCGTCGTCGTCGTCGTCGTCGTCGTCGTCGTCGTCGTCGTCGTCGTCGTCGTCGTCGTCGTCGTCGTCGTCGTCGTCGTCGTCGTCGTCGTCGTCGTCGTCGTCGTCGTCGTCGTCGTCGTCGTCGTCGTCGTCGTCGTCGTCGTCGTCGTCTTGGACATCTCTGCGCATCTCCAAAACGGCAGCCAGCCGCGCACTAGCAACAGCAAAATGCGAAGTGGACTCAATGAGGACGAAGCACAGAAGGCAGCGCGCCAGCCAGCCAGCCAGCCAGCCCAGTTAGTAGTTAGCCAGTTGGCAACTGTTGGCCATTTGTTCTGTCTCAGGCCCATTCTTAGGCCAGTTCCCACACACAACTGATGACAGCGCTGGCAGCTAGCTTCGTTGGGAGCGAAATGGGGCGGCCGCTGTCTCTCGCTGCCTGCGCCACCGCCGCCGGAGATCAACAGCGGCAGCGACGTCACCGCCTCGGCCTTAAACAACCAGGCCGCCCTTCTCCCACTAGTTCGAAACGGAGCACAGTTAGGCTTAGTCGGAGAACTTGTAGTAGTAGTAGCAACAGCAGCAGCAGCAGCGGCGGCAGTAGTAGTAATAGTAGTAGTAGAACAATACTGTGCTGTGCTATGTGTCATCGCCGACTTGTGAACGACTAGTCTCGTTGTGGGTGAGCAAGCGGACTCAAGAAGCACAGCGAGAGAGAGCGAGAGAGAGAGAGATAGAGGGGGGATGAGAGGCGCAGGAAGAAAACGAACGCAAGAGAGATCGTGTACCAATAGACATCGATATACGGACAGCCAGCCAGCCAGCCTATGGTGAAGCCAGTTGCGGCGACAGGTTGCACCGTGCAAGCTGCGGCCACATTGCGTTTGTGGTCAGGGTTTTGCTCATTTCTTGTTCTGCTTTTGCGTAGAGATGATACTCGGATGCCTCGAATGGAAGCGCCTGGCGTCGATCTGGTTATGGGTTGTATGTTTATTGGTCAATCAGCGAGTGTGACCTGCGAGTGGGTGGTTTGTTGTGCGACGCTTCGTTCAGCGGTTCGAGAGTATCTATCTATCTATCTATCAGTGACGCAGTGACGGCCGGCAGAGCCAAGCAACGCGTTCGCCGTTAACGTGCTAACGGTTATTGCTGTCAATTTGTTGTTGTTGTTGTCGTTATTGTTGTTTTTGCTATTATTTATTATTATTATTATTATTATTGTTGTTGTTGTTGTTGTTGTTGAAGCTACTGGTGGTATTGTTAGTGGTGGTGATCGGGGTGTGGTGCTGGTGATGTTAATACTATTACTACTACTGCCGCCGCCGCCGCCAACGCTGCCCGGGTGGCTGCGATCTGCGATTTTTGATCACTCGTAGATCTCTTTTCTCATGCATAGAGCAAGTATGCCTTGCCGAACCAAACATCTAAGGCGTTTGGTTATCGACTGACTGACTGCCCCGACTAATCGTGGCCAAATTCCGCCCCCGTCTGTCCACGACGGCTGCGTGGTGGTACGATTGGCAGCTTACTTAATTAGTCGACTTTATGAATAGCTCATCTGTTGGTGGTCGTACTTAATGATGATGTTGATGGTGGTGGTGCTGCTGATGATGACAATAATAATAATAATAATAATAATAATGATGAGAATGATTGTGATTATGAGCATTACTATGTCACCGCAAACGTGGAACATGAGTGAAGTAACAGTACTCGAGGTCGAGCTTTGTTCGTCGTTCAAGTGTTTTCGCTAGCGTTCTCGCCTTAGCAGATCCATCACATACACATACACAAACAGCATACATAGTAAATACGCACAAACCGTGTGTTCACTCAGAACGTGGATTATAAAGAACCAGATGCCGCTGAGAATCAGCAACCGCTGATACTGTTTTGGTGATGCTTCAAACCAAAAACTGTTCGGGAAAACACTAGAAGATATCTCAACATCATGTGCCGCCCTAAGCGCGTCCTGATGTAAAAGGGTGACTTTTGTCTACCCTTGTCTACCCAAGCAGACAAGTAATAAAAATCAAATTGATCAATTGATCAATCCAGACGAAGACACTCTGCGGCATCTGCGGCGGTTCTTTGAGTGACTTCGAGCTTCTTACTTCACGGCGCCACCTCGTGCTCGTGATGGTACAGCAGCAGCAGCAGCACCACTGTAGACGTAGAACTAATCATGTTCGTGAGTTAGCCATTTAGTGAGTTCACCAGCCTCCCAGGGGTTGACACACACATCGATGACATCGGCAGACTGATTTGTTGCCGGCCGGCGAGTGTCAGTCACAATTGGCTGGCGGTGGTAGAGAACCACCTGCTTGTGTGGCGGCGTTGCTATTCACCGGATAGCGGTGCTGGTCAGCCGGCACCACGTCAGCCTCAATCAGAGCACTCATCTAGGCAAGGGACTCGAAGTGGGCTGCTCGAACGAGTTGTTCGCACCGTTCGTCGAATAGATTCTCAACCTCTGTGGTGTCAACGTTGTTTACTGGTCATGATTTGTTGCTTATGTTTGCCGCAGAGCGTTTGTTGAGCTGCTTTGCACTTTGCCAGGTCGTCGGTAGCTACCAGTGGCTCTCAATATCAGCGCTAGTACTACTACTACTACGAGCCAACTTTTACTGCCCGTGGGAAACAATACACAAGCAGGCAAATAAAAACAAGAACATAAACTAAATTGGCACACAGTTGACTCTTCGACCAGCTTCGACCAAAACTTCCCACAGTCGGCCGGTAGACGGTTCGGTTCGGCAACCGTCGACGGGCGAAGTATTTGACATATCGCCGGCGAATGTTGTAATTTCTCATTTTCCTTTTATCTCTCGCCATTCGTCGCTTTTTCTGTCTCTCTCTCTCTCTCTGGATATCTGTCTCGGTCTGATGACAACGGATTAACTGCGGCTGTTGTTTTGATGAGCGCCGGCGAAGTTATTAGGGAGACACAGTCACTCACCTACGCACACACAGACGGGTAGATGGGTGAAGGATAGATACAGAGTTGCGGCACACGGAAACACAGATTCGTGGCACACCTGCCCTGTTTTTGCGGTTAACGTGAGGCGGGTCCGTTCGAATGGTTGTATATAGTAGGAAATTCATGTCGTCGATAGGAACGGCAAGGAGGGAGGCACTCTTTGGGCGCACCTCGTCGGCAATAGGTCCTAGCGCATCAGTACCTTATCCTCGGTGGCGGTCGGTCCCTTATTTCTGGATCAAATCTCGCAACCACACATACACACACACAGATCCGGCGCTGCGCGGTGAAGGAGGTGGTGATGCTGCTGCTGCTGGTGATAATACATGGGATGCGTTTTCTAAAGCCAGACATGAAGTGACTCAGTAAGGTCCGTAAGGGGTCGTCTTCGTGTGCACCCTTTATGTGCTCACTTAGAGTTTAGTTTAGACAAGACAGGAGATTAGATGCGTATATAAATATTATATATATATATATATATATAGAGAGAGAGAGAGGGGGGGGGGGTAGAAAGGGGTTGATTAAGGAGTGAGAGATAATGAGACGGAAAGGTGGTGCAGCAACTGAGCCCGCTTGGCTTGAGCTGTAGTGGAAAAACAAAAACAAATGGGGAGTGTCCCATTGCTGGTATACGTGCATGACGAGATATCAGGCAAATGTGGGCAAACGGTCGTTACTAATGAATGGATCAATGAAGCAGACAACCTAACGCGTACAGAACAAAAACAAGCTTACATAGCGTGGGAGCGGCGCTAGTAGTAGTAGTTGTTGTTGTTGTTGTTGTTGTGGGGAGGGGGGGGGGGGTATATTGAAAACAAAGCAATTAAAAACAACCTTTCAAGAGTATTACATTAGTAGGCTCTAATCAAGGCGGACCTGAAGGGGTGGTGGCGTTGTTCATATCGCTGCTGCTGATGCTGCTGTTCCTGCTGCTGTCTTTGAGGGACTTTCGTTCCCCATCTTCCTATTTTTCATGTTCCTTCTATCTTGCCCCCACGTCTGATTGATTCCGCGCTAGCTGGTGCTAAATATGTATATGTGGTGCCGGCGTGCTAGCTCTAATTTGGGTTCGGCAGAGACGCCGTTCGAACGTGCACTAGATCAGTACAACACGCAGAAACACGCCGTACAAAAAAACAAGGATTGCGTTCATAGTTTGCCCTAGGAGAGAGTTTGCTGTTTTAAGCGATACTACTGCTGATTGAGGAGGTTGCCCGAGCGTAAAGTTACGGTAAAGCGGCCAGGTTTAGTGGGCGAATTTATTTATTAATTTGTGCTATCACCAGCCACAAATGGCGGTAGTGACTGCTTCAATTGGCGGTCAACACTTAGTAACAACAACATTAGCAGCAACAACAATGTGTATAAAACGTTGCAGCTTGATTCGGACATAGATGCATAGGCAGGTGTTGATTGCATTATTCAGACAAAACGGAGAGAGGTTGAAAATCGTTACAGTGATGATGATGATATTGCTGATGGAGATGACCTCTAGTAAGACAATAATCATGGTGGCGATAGAATGAAAGGCGATGATGTTTGGTTGTGATGCTTAACGAGAAGACCGATCGATTAAAGACTTCCTTCTTGACGACAATTGGTGTCGTTTTGGACAGCAAAATAGCGTTACTCCTTCGCTGGTCATCAGCTAGAGACGCCATCCGCTCACGCGTGTGCGCGTATCCGCGGGTCCATCTGAATCATGCATTCTTCAGCCACCATTATTACTACTACGCTCGGTGCTAGAAAACTGAGGCATTGCCAAGCATAGGATCGAATCCTGCTCGGGTAGAATTACTATTATTTTTTCTTTAGTTGTTGAATCGGATTGAGCATTCCCCTCTGCTGTTACATATTCCCTTGCTGAAGAAAGCTTTCCAAATAAGTCCAGTACACAAAAATAGCTAGCTAAAACGGTAATGAATAGTCTCGTACCACCTGACACTCCAAATAATGGGCGGCCTGGTGTAAAAACTTTAAGGCATTGTCGTATACGTAGACTTGCTACGACCACTACTACTACTGCTATTATTGCAGATGGTGCAGTTTTGTAATAATAATAATAACAATGATTATTGTAAGGCATCTTATTTAAAGGCGGCTTTGTACTATGTGTATGTGTTGCATAATGATAGGGCCAGGGAGCCGGTGGGGTGGGGGCAAGCTGACAGCCGATAGCCGGTAGCCTGGTCTATCTCTTGGCACTCCTGACTCCCCTTATCTGGTTGCGACCGTACTGGGGTGCTGCTTGGGGCAAAGCTGCTAGTGATACTGGTGGTTCTGCCATTAAGCAAGCAGCTGTCCGTTGCTATCTAGCTCTGTTTCGAAGGTCTCCTGCTTAACTATGCTGCTAATTGAACTGTTGTGATTACGAACTACTACTACTACTACTTCTACGAGAGCAAGGTAAACGCACGGTCAAATGAAGCAACCAGCCAGCCAACAACCAACCAGTTAAGGCAACGAGCAACATTGCTTGAAATTGCAACACGGAACATTGTTCAGCAGCGAACAACATCAACTAACCCCCGGAACCATCTCGAAGTCTCTCCACGAGCCCTGCCCGACCCAGCCCGCTGACGCTGGCGGTCTGCCGCTACTGCTTGTTGTAGCCACGACGGCGGCCAATTCTAAGAATATCTGGCGCAGCGTTATTTTTAAAGTAGCACTTACCGCGCAAGGGCCACCGCTGCAGTGTTGGCCGCTCCCCGCCCCGTTGGGTTCCATCCAGGTGGGTAGCAGTCAACCCGCTGCTGTGTATTGCTGTTGTTGTTGTTGTTGCTGCAGCTGTTGCTGTCGTTGTGGTTGCTGGTGGTGCTGCTGCTGTTGTTGTTGTTGTTGTTGTTGTCGCTGTTGTTGCTGTTGCCGCCGCCCTCGTTGTTTTCGCTGTTGTTGCAACGGTTATTGTTTCCACTGTTTCTGCAGGTCGTACCACTTATTGTTGCCGTCTTACCAGCGACCGGTCATACGAGCGGTATATACATACGCACCGTATCTTCACACTAGCTTAGGCACTTACATAATAATTCTCGAACAGGGGAAACGTATACATACGTACAGAAGCGTAGGTTGGTAGAGAACCTACGGTTACTGATGGTACCCGCTATCGACCATAGATAGATATATAGATAGATAGAGAGAGAGAGAGACCACACCAACGGAGAATGGAGGCGAGTGCCTAACGGGAAACACTTTACTTCAATGAAGACCTTCCTACTGCCAACGCTCGATGGTGCCGCCTCGATCGGCTGACAACGACGAAAGGAAGACGAAGACGACGTTGGCAGGCACCTCGGTTAGGAATCCGCTTGGGGCTCCATTTACCTCTTTCGATCTGACTCTCCATGTGGGTCTTCCTCGATCTACAACACTTGCGTAACGATGTCGAGCACGCTTCGAACTCACAGTAACCGCGAACGAGACGAACTGACACGGGTTGACGGAGGGACGCAGCCCTTTAATAGACGGCGTTGACTGAGGCCGGTTTCAGTTATCCGTTGTTGCTCTTTTTGTTGCCGTCCCCGCTTTTCCTGTGCGCCTATTTCTGATCATGTTTTCATAACGACGTCCATAATTGGTTGAGTAAAGCGGCAGCATTAAATATGTATGTGGTAAACAAAAACCAAAACCTATCTGCAACCGTTAACGATTACCGGTTTTTCTACTATGACGACCAATTCCGTTAGCACCTTTAATTTGTGTCTGACTGCTGTTGAAAGCTAGGAAGAATCGAGTTCTGCATTTTGAGGTTTCGAGGTGAGTGTGTTTGAAATTGAAAGCGCAGAGCTGTGTACGTTGTGTAAGTGTCGCGTTTGTTATTGCAATTGCTTGCTTTGAGCTACCAATGAACTGATATTTATGAGTTTTCTTCTTCTATTTTTTTCATGGGAGGTTGCGGGAATGTGCTCCCCGTTTTTTTTCCGAGCATGGTCGATCTTTAATCCAATCCTGCATTCACCTTGTTAAATTGGGAACCATGAAAACCAATTTAGTAATGGCCGGTCTGGGTCTCGAACCTAGGCCCCCCGAATGCAAGGCAAAGGCTTTTGCCACTAAGCCATCTTGCTCGGTATCTGTCTCGGTAGCTGTCAGCAACTAGTGTGGTACTCAAAGACCCACTAAACCCGTACTCCTCCTTGCCCCCTCCTCAGACTCGGGATTTCGTGGCATTTATTCGACCGATGTTTACCGGATTGGCCAGACCTAGCTGTTCGTGCAGTATAGTGCAGTCGTTTCATACAACTAACTCAGCACGTGTCTTCTGCGCGTCTTCTAGCTCAGCACGTGTCGCCAGCACGTTGTCACTGACGTTACCGAGAAGAAAACGAAGGCACATTGAGACATTGACAAAGAGACAAAATGGCATTCGATGACGGTCGAGAGAATAATGCTGAGGTGTTGAGGAACGAATACGCTTTCTTTTTATATATAATACAAATACATTTTCTTCATACGGAGTGGGCAATAACACGACTCTCCTATTGCATCGTTGTTGTAGCTTATTGGCGTGTTGGGCGCGTGTTTTATACAGAACGTTTGAAATTTTCCTTCGATTTATATTTGTGGCTGATTCTAATAGAACGCCTTTGTAATATTTTTCTTTTTTTAAGTTTTATATTATATTAAGGCTATCGCGGTGCGCCGACCTGGTGTTTTCTAACAAAATACTGGCTGGGTTTAAAAAAGAGCACGAATTTTGTTTGCTCGGTTCCCCAGACCCGCTGATCACATCCTGCGTCATCATATAGAGATCAAATAGACAATTGATAAATATTGGTATTTTAGCAATAATTTTCTGTCGAGACGTATATTTTGAAGTTACCAGTTTAAAAACATTCAACAAATCGAAGTTAATACTTGAAATAAACTTATTCAGAGTGGCCATATGGGTCATATGCATGCGTATATATGTAATATGCATACGACCAGGTCATAATTACACGTATATATATATATATATATATATACACTGGCATTTATTTACGACCAACAGCTTTAGTGTCATGCGCTAGTTTACGCTCAGTACGCTTGGAATGACAAAACACACATTAGACGCCATGAATCCGTCTGAGTCTGCTCCGAGAGATGGCGCCGAGCCATTAATCGAGGGGCGCCGTCAAGGGTCGAGCATCTGCTGAAGCGTGCGAGCGGGTGAGCGAACGCACTATCCAACGACAGTGGCGGTATCGGTGAGGGCGGCGTCACGCTAACGGATGCCGGAGGAGGCATTATTAGTGGGGTACTTGACAGCACTTTGGCTGGTGGTGGCTGGACACGGTAACAGAGGACGAGCGGAGGTGGATGAGGAGACGGCAAGAGAGAGAGAGAGAGAGAGCGCGCGCGAGAGAGAGAGAAAGAGGGACGTACCCTCGAAGTAGCAGCACTCCAGCAGTGAGTTCTTCTCAGCAGCTTCGAGATGTGTCTTTCAGCTCTCAAGGTCGAAAAACTGAGAGCCAGCGGGGTGGAGCAGTACCGGCGGCCGCTGTAGGGGCTGTCGTTTTTTCGTCTTGGTCTGATGGTAGCCGTGTTGAACAAGACGCTTTGACGCCAAGCAACCACAACCACTATCGCTGCTCTGCGCCGGTGTTAGTTGTTTACTCGAAGCAAACGAGAAGGAAGCCGGTGCTAGTGAAAAACAAAGGGAGGGGCGCTCAAATGGTGTTCAGATGGGATCATCGGTTATGCGTACATGGGTAGCACCTGCTCCCGGCGTTCATTTCCAGAAATCAAGCTGGGCCAAGGATGGCGGTTCGTGTACACACGTATATGCATGTGTGATACATGCACACACAAACATATATATATATATATATATATATATATATATACTATTTTAAGACAACTGAATCGACAATAGCAACAACAACAATGATGATGATGATGATGATGACGACGACGACGACGAGTTTTTCTGGGTCTGCACGTTGAGACGCTTAATGTATGTAGTCTGTAGAAAGAAGGCCTTCGCTTCCGACAGTCTTCCGGGTAGAGCGGTAGACAATTTCTCATCGATGCAGCCAGCGCCTCGTGATTCTGACGGCACTCAACGTTTGGGTCTCGCATTACTACTATCTGCTTATGCTTCACTATGCTCTCTTGTACTACAATTATGACTACGAATGCTACAACGCAAAAAACGGATGTTGCTTTATGTTAACTCACATATAAGGCAAGAAAGAGCATGCCCAAACAGCGTAAGCAGCGAGGTGGTTATTACTCGAATTACATGTAAATAATTAATGCAATATAAGAGCAAGAAGGTGGTCTGTCGAGAGTGAGAAGGTTTGGTGGTCAAGGTTTCCACAAGGAGCGTGGTTGCGGTTGTAGCGAACAATGCCAAAAACATAGGATCGCACCCGTTTAGACTATTGGCAACAGTTACTCGTGTTTATCTAAACTAGTCCGACTTCTTGCCGTTGGATTGGGTGAATATGGTCAACGACTCTGGTGGTGTAGTGGCAGTAGTGCATTGCTTTTGATGCGATATTACATATACATACGTCAAGCCAAAGCGCTTGCCCAGGCTTGGGTGGACAGTTGGTATAACTGCAAAATGATAGTACTATTACAGCTATTTTTATGACTTGTAATAGGTCTTACGCTGTTTTTCCCCGACACTGTTATTCAGACATCTGCTGGCAAAAAAATCCACCACGCATTCGATATTGTGCTAGCTGGCGTTAACTTCTATTTACATGCAGAGCGGCAGAAACAGCCGTCCGTCGGTATTGCCACAGATACAATGTGGCGAGCTATGTTTATATACGTTTTTCTTCTTTTTCTGGTACTACACGTTCTACTGCTGCTGCTACAGTGGTGTTTGATCGTATTGGTCAGTCATCTGGCTGGCTGATGGTTCTCTAGCCAGCAGCACTCCTGTGTATTGTGTACTGTATACCATTGCATGTATATAGGTGGCGTTGTGTGCTGGTATGCTGTCAATGTGTAGGAAGAACGTTATCAATGATGACTGACGTGACGTCACGACTACTATTTTTGCTACTGCCACGGTTGCCGCCGTTGCTATAGTCTTTAGATGTGGGGAGAGCGCATGCGCTGCAGGCATATATATATATATATATATATATATATACATATATATATACAAATGCGGACAAATCAAGTGAGCAGCAGATCCAACTGTGGTTGCCACAGCAGCACCATGCATGACTATATTCGTTCATCCGTTTGTTTTTTCGGGTGGGTCAACACTTAGCTATTCGAGTTGATGCCTACATCTAAACAGACGACACACAAGTAAAACAACTTTGCGTAGTATACCACTGTCGTAGTCTTGGTTGGCATGCGTTATATATATATATATATATAAAAAAAAAAATATATATATATATATATATATATATATATATATATGCATACAGTTTCACATTATGGAGCGCTACTACTGCTGTTTCGAGCAACGACTCAGCCAGAGACTGGGGCGATAGATACTGTTCAGCGTATGCTGTGGTTCTCCTCCGCTCTTGCTCTTCTTTCATTGACACAAACACACACACACACACAGTTGCACATCCACAGATGATGATGGTGGCTGGTTGGTCTCTTGTCATTTCGTCGCTGTCGTCGTCGTCGCCGTCGTCTTCGTCATTGTTGTTATTGTTGTTGTTGTTGTTGTTGTTACTCTTCTTCCTTACTCTCTGGAGGCTGGAATAATGGTGCCGCCTACTGCCGGATGACTGAACTGGCCGAGCGAGGTGTGGCCAGTAGCAGCAGCAGCAGCACGGCCGGTGGGTGTGGGTTCATCCAGCTGCCAGCCGCCTTCCCGTTCGTTCGCTTAGGGCTGGTTGGCTGCGAACGCCGACGCTTTTGCGGCCGGTACTGCCGATTGCCACAGTGTCGTCGTCGTCGTCGTCGTTGTGTTGACTGAGGAGAACGTGGCGTTAGTGACGAGGACACGAGGTGATGGCGGGGATTGTGCGGTGGTGGAACCACGTCGACGTTGGTTAGCCATGGCTGCTATGACGAGAACAACAACAAACAACGCCAACTGTAGCAAAATGAGCAGCAGCAGCAGCAGCAACAACAACAACAACAACAACAACTGGTTGGTTGGTGGTTTCAAAGGCAACAACCAGCCCACTAACACAAGTAGCAGAGAAAAGGGAAAGATAGACTCTTGTGCTTTTCTCCAGATGGGCGTCGAGGCGGCCCCATTACAACGTCCTCCTGATGCTGGCCACCATGAAGGAAGAGGATCATGATGGTGGAAACGGGAATGAGCGGCGGGAGAAGTGATGATGATGATGATGATGATTGTAGTAGTTGTAGTAGAAGTAATAGTCGTAGTAGTGATGGAAATATGGCAATGGTGGCGATGATCATGCCGACTGATGACTCGCGATGAAAGAACCAACCAACGAATAGGGTCTCCAGAACGACCAAGTCCCTCCTCAATCGCGATTGTCTGTAGCAACAAGAGAAGGAACGGTCTTTGATGAACTGCAGCCGCCCCGGGATGCTCTCGGCGACGACACTGATGATGATGATGATCAAAATGACAACAACAACAACAATAACAAACGACAATAATTCCAAATACAAATCTCAAACAACAAAGTACCAGTAAGAAACGCTAACAAAATTGTACACTTGGCCTACCAGTAAGAAACGCTAACAAAATTGTATACTTAGCCTAAGCAGAGAAAATCCTTCTTGTTTTGGCTGTAAATTAGAGTTATAACAAGCTCAAATCGTACCCGTGTAAGCATAACAGCTAGATACAATGGACAAAGGGGGGTATAGGCGACACCGTTTGGCATTTCCGCTCAACGACAGACAAGTTGCAGCTGTCTAGAAGGCACACATGTGTTTATGTATATATATATATATATATATATATATATATATATAAAACATTGCTAGTTTGACAATATTCTACTTGATAGTACTAGGTGATGCGACCATGGCATGCGATCGATCCTCTGCAAGGTTCTCGTGGAGATGTTTTTGGAAAGACGTCGTCGTCTTTCTGGCGGATAGCTGGCCATCCGAAACTTTCCATACGGTGTTGTCGTCGTTACCGTTTTCAATCAATCAGCCTTTGTCGTTGTGTTGTATTAGTTTACGTATTCGAAATGACTCGCCCAACAGCTTTACCTATAAATTTGCACGTATTGCTTGGTTGTTTTGTGCAAATCAGCCACAGGGCCACTGAATCGGGTCAACTATGCTATATGAACCTGAAGTAATGTCAAGTCAAGCATGATAATGACTAGCTGATGGCTGATCTTTGTTTGTCTAACGGGTAGGCAGGAGGATTTGCGATAAACAGATACGTGCAGCGCAATTAGTAGGCGCCTCCCCGCCGTTTGACGGTGAATCGCAAAGAGGTGAACGATATATATATTGAAAGAGTTCGTACCTTTCTCTTGCTGCTAGAGACATGCGCTAGCCTGAAAAAAACGTCCGCCCAGCTACCCGCCGTCGGCAGCTCGGCGTTGTGGCAATGGCAACTCATAATAATAATAATAATAATACATTGGCAAATGTTAAGAAAGATTGTTTCAAAAGTGTTTGCGTCGCGTCGGGATTGAAGCCATGACTCATGCTGGCAGAGAGTATATGTTACGCTAGCCAAAGCCAGCCGTTTAGTTGGTTAATGATTTAATTGTTTATGCGGCGGTTTGTCGTCCTCTCCTTCTTGTTCTCTTCTTCTCAGTAATGATTAAAGGGGTTACGTTCATCGACCGTTCATCCAGTTCTCTTTCTTTCTCTCTCTGGCTTTACGGGCCTTGTATAGACCTCCGTCGGGGTTTCCCGTGGTGCGGGATCTCCTGCTGGTCGGTTGTTCTGTAAACTAGAGGTCATACCTCTGGTCGAAAAGCAGTGGTTACTATGATGTCCATAGTAGCTGGCGATGATGATGATGATGGTAAAGTAAACAGATATGATGTATAGGAGGAACGACGCATTTGTCTGCTCGCAAGAGCGCAGATCACTAACCACGATGCAGGACAACAGGATCAGGACTCCCTCTATATTCTGGCCACCTCCGCGTCTTTCACACCTGGTCGTCAACAGGATCTGGATCACATACGATGTTTCAGCGAATCGCGCTTGACGGCTGTTAATAATAAAGGCGTGAATATGAATGTGGAAGTTATTGGCCGTTATCGAACCCGCTGCCGGCGCTACAGGCATAGTTATAGTTTTAGAGTTATACGTAACCTCCGCAAAAATACTCAATGCTGACGAAATTCACTAAGCTGTGGCTCTCAAAATGTGTTATCGGAGATTGTGTCAAATCCGAGCGTCGCGGTCTCTCGCTGTTTTGTCGAGCATTTTCCCGTAGGGGGTGAAAACATTTATGTAGTAAGTGATCCAACCATATATATATATATATATATATATATATATATATATATATATATATATAAGCGGTGTATCTTTGGGAGATCGAGGCACTTGACGTCTAAGGCGTTACGGTTGGACATTTGTGCCATTACATCAGACACCTACATACATATCTGTGTATATCTAAACTCGGCGTAGTAGTTGTACATCTGACTCATGCGCTATTTACGTATTGGTATTGTTGCATGCGTTGCCTGCGTAATTGGTGAGGGTCTAGATAATCCTGCTGTGTTTAAGTGTCCACTTTGCTGTCGAAAGCCACTGAACAGTGACTCCTGTTGATCCGCCAGCACGTGGGCGAAACAGTACAACCTGTCTGGCAGCACCGTGACTGACCATTGAAAGTACTAAAGAGTCGGTCACGGTGGCGTATCAGACGAGTGTCTTCCCACTTCCAAAGAGTGTTAGGTTTATTCAGTCAGGTCGACGGGAGTCGTCTGCCTACAGACCTGCAGTTTCGAGAACCCAACGTTGGTCGGAAAACCTTAGAGCACGCTCCAGGGTGTTATTTGTCGTGCTCCAGTCTGGAAGAATGTCGGTTTCCAGTCCGACTGAGAAGACGGATATTGATAGTCCCCTAACCCTGCATGTGTGTGGGGTGAGGCATAGCCCGTTCGTCGTTGCTAACGCGCTATCATCCAACTAACATACATTAAGCGGGCATTTGAGATAGTCTATCAGCTCCTTGATTGCAAGACAAAAACAATGGGTGGCTCTGCTGCAGGCTGCAAACAATAACGTGGATCATTAACAAGAGCTGAATTGGCTGAATTGGATATTTGTATGCCCACACAGTGCAATGGTACAGGTCAGGCACGTGCGTGACAACTGTGAAGCTTAGTGATCACTTAGAAGGTGGCCTCGTCGAATGCTGTTGAAAGCATTTTGAAAGCCCAGTTTGAACATGCCTTCTGCTCTTGTACTGAAGAAAGGCTCGCGCAACATGGATCGCTGCTTGTGTCTTACTTCTAGTAGCAAGGCCGAGCTTGAGTTCACCTATTACTTTGCCAGTTAACGACGTATTTCTCCAGCAGGCAATCTTCGCTGCTATCCTACAGAGTGTAGATAAACATGCGATAGGGCGGATTATGCCATCCATCATTTTCAAAACCAATCGCTTCGCTCCAAAATGTATAGGCAAAATATCCGTTGGCGGATCCCCCTGTAGTCAATTCTCGATGAGTTCGGTCAGAGCTTCCGCTCCTTTATCCATTGCCCGAGAAAGTAAATCTTGAACAGGCCTTGGTTTGATAGAGTCAAGACCCGCAGCGGAGCTTCTGGAAAAGTTTTCCATTGCGCGGTATACTTGTGCGGCGATGCACAGGGATGTTTGTCGTGTAGAGCTTCCACATGATCGGACTCGACACCAAGCGTCGAGCATGTCGAGCTTATGATTTGCTTCTTAGCTTATGAATTGCTATTCGCTTTTGCTTGTAGAGCCTGCAGCGCACGAACTTCATCATAATGGGCACTCTCGGACATGTTATAATCTAGGCGATGCTGGTGGAGGCGGCATCCGCTTTTTAGGACGTCTTAGGATCGTCTTGAAGCCGCTGAGAAAAAACGAACGCCGACATCGACAGGCGAACCAAAACGTGAAAAGCAATCACCGCTGTTTTACAATAATATTAATAATAACTAGGCGTATCGCTTGTCGCTTACGGATCACTAACTGATTCTACATAATCGCACAAATACAGTACTGGTAGCGTGGAAAAATCGTTTAGAATACTAATGTTTACTTATGTAAAAGTATTTCACGTACATGTGACCCTGTATATATATATATATATAGAGAGAGAGAGAGAGAGCGCGCAATGTGCATAACACCCGCTCATGCTACCAGCATCACCTACTAATAGTATCAGTCGGTGTAAAATAACCGGCGACTAAGTTCTCATTTGTTTCTTGGTAAGAAGAGTGGTAAAGCATACGCCAGTGGTCCTGCCTAGGTTACCGGAGATTACTGTCATCTAGAAGCCGATGCAGTGGTGGGTTTATTGTTGGCTTGGTGGGTGTCGGCTGTTGCTGGATACTCGGCCGCCTGCGGTTCCGCTATCCGCCACGTACGTCGCAAGCGAAATTCATCCCATTCCATACAAGCTCAGATATTCGGCACAATTTGGAGCGGGAGGTGGTGGTGTTAAATCGCTGTTTGGCGTCGACAACAACGGGAGTAATTAATACGTATCTTTTTCCTAATAGTTATCGCGAGCCGCCCGGTATATAAACGCATGCTGTTTCTGCCGGCTATACAATGGCTAATTTTATATCCATGAATTAGTTTGCACTCCTCTTTTCCATCATTAGTGGATGGTGGATAATGGTGATTACAGCGTTTCGAGTTGCGTCGTTTACTACTCGTATACTAAATGATATTAGTGGTATCGAGTGGTTAACTGGTTAGCGATATGCTATTGACGACTGACTACTGGGCAATCGTTTATCTCTTGTCTCTGGTAACAATAATAATGATACTGGTATTACTGACGGTTACCCTCCTCGTGTGCCAGAAAGTGCAGAGTGCACGTCTTTTGATGATTTGCTTTACCATAAATATATATATATATATATATATATATATATATATATCCGACTCTTTAGCCCCCTCAATTTGGGAAAAGATTGACGCTCGCTACAGGAGACAAGAGGACGGGCGAGTATTTACTGCAACGTCTGTCATTAGATGTTCAGAGGGGGAATGCCGCTTCGGTGAGAGGTACCCTGGCTAGGTGGACCAGCCCAAGCCTGGACCTAGTGCCTTGAGTTATGCCCCAGCGGGCTGTGCACACGTTCTTACATCACAAATGTATATTTTGCTACACTTAAATAAATGATGATGATAATAATAATATAAATATATATATGTATATTGCTTGATTTATTCGCTTGATAGGTGTGTGTACACATATTACTCTTTTATATCAGGGGAATATATATACACATATATTGTATATATATACATGTATATATATATATATATATATATATATATATATATATATATATATACATGTATATATACATATTTATATATAAGGCTCTGTGCTAAGCGTTATGGAACGACACGCCGCAGCGACACCTGGCGGCAGCGACGCGCAACCTTTAGCGGTGGTGTGGTATATCGTCGACTGCGGCCGCTCTCTTTCGAGGAGCTGCGTGTGGCATCGTCTGCGGCGCTTGTTTGTTTGTTTACATCCTCCCGCGTAGTGATGCTGCTCCGGCTGCTCTCTCGCGTAGTTGGGGCGACTGGTGGTTGCACGTCGTTTCGGTTCGGGTGAGACTGTCTGTGCGTAATAAATAAACAATGTGTACACACTTTAAATGTTTATATATGTCTATATCTATTGGTGCGAGTTAGTGTGCCGCGTTATTGATCGTTGTATAAGAAGAGTAGGGTGCTCATTACTGCATGAGTTGCAGGTGCGGTGACGAGTCAGCACAGTAGTACCTGTGTTGGTTGGTGTTTGTTGTTCGGTTGTTCGATCGTTGAAGTTGACCGACTGTCTTACTGCTTCTATTGAAATGAGTCGTGTACTAACGAATTCGTTCGCGTCCACAACACCTCTGAAGTCTTGCAAAAAGGTGGTGGTAGCGCTATTAGCCGTCTATCAGCTCGCTAATGTGAGCGCATTAGGTTACGATATTATGCTGTTGCTAATAGTTCGTTTTCATCCAAAGACGATGGATGCTGCCATGATAACTGCCCAGCTAACATTGTTGTTTGCGTTGTGTTCGGTGTTTCGTCGTCATTTTTGCAGAAGCTTTGCAGGTCGCCGCTGTTCATCTTCGTGAGACGTTCGGTCACAGAACGAGCCGACTTGGCGTTACTAACCACTGACGAGCGTAATTTTCTAGGCAAGTACGATTTAAAACTGATTACGATGACGATAGATCATCTAGATATCTCAATGAAAACTATTGTGAGGTGTGAACGTGTGCTAGAGTTTCGTCTAAAAAAAACAGCGGTGTCCAGCTGCGGTTGGCGAGAAATGGTTTTGAAATATGTCAATCTTATTTGTGTAATAATAATAAAAATAATAAGGGAGGGTGGTCATGCCCGACTTTTTTTCATTCAACCGTTTATGCTTCCTGTTTTTTTTGTAGCCGTGTTCTCCATTTTCCCCATTTTCCATATACGATTTCTACTTTTTACTCTGGAATGCATGATTACCAATTCCAGAGAGTGGGTGCTGTAGAGTATCTCATGGGAAATCCAGCAGCTTGTAGCAGGTCGCCACAGATATATGCGGGCAAGGCGTCGGCACGGTGGAATACGACGCACCTATGATCGTGCTGTTCGAGACGTTTTTTGACGATGGTGGTTGTTTCGAATCAAAGCTATCGAGCGGATAGCAGTGCTTTTTCACTGTTTATCGCTTTCTTGTTTTGCGGAAGATTATAGTGCACCAGGCCTCTCCAATGCTACCAGTCGCACAGCATCATGGTCTTGTTTTCGTGAAGGCTGACGTAATTTGTTGGCTCACCCATATATATATATATATATATATATATATATATTATAATGTATTTTATGCCACACACAACGTCCTTCCCACCACCACACACACTTAACTCTACAAAACTAACATCTACATATTGGTGTCGTTGTGTACAGGGAGGAGGTGGCGACGGTGGCAGTGGCGGCGGCGGCGAAGGAGGGGAAGAGGAGTGGTTAAAACGTTGATCATCGGAGCGCCAAACGTCCGAGTCCGCCTTAGTAGGAGGTCAGAACACCCGGTGTTTTGACTAGCGTGAAAACGACATCGACGACGACGACGACCTCGAAGCTAGCTGTTAGTGATGGTTAATAATCAGTCAGGGCTAGATAGTTAGTCACGTTGGCTCTGCACAGCAGTTTCGGCAGAAGCGGCGGCGGCGGCGGTGGCGGTGGTAGAGGCCCGCGTGTTTCGGCCGTTGACATCGGCGACAGTGCGACTGGCCTCCTTCCGTTGTTGATCCGGTTATCTGACGGTCTGTATTGGTCGGTCGCTCTTCTCTGTCTAGCAAAGGCAGCCGACCGCTTTTACGGACACGCTGCTGCCCGCGGTACGTTAACCACATAAACACGCACAAAACACGCTCTGTCCGATTGTCGTCTTCGGCGGCAGCCAACGATAGGCCGACATTTGACGCACTGCAACCAGGAGAGCCGGCATCGAGAACTCTCCTTGCCTCGACGTTTGGCGTAAATCGTTGTCGTTCGCATAACTACTAGGCGCGAAGCAGCACGTTTCATTTCGAGACTGCTGCACGTACGAGGTTCCTGCCTGATCTGTGGCGACATAGCTACAGCCGCCAAAGCGACAGAAAAAGAAGACGCAGCAACAGCAGTAGCAGTTGCCGGCCGCTGTCAGAACAGCCAGGGGCGTTCCCTCCTTCATTCGACAAGAACGACAACATACCGCCGGACGCTTCGCGATGAACGAACTCGAAGTACTTCGCCAGGAGGCAGAGACCCTGAAGAACACAATTCGGGTATGTATATCAGCTAGCCTACCTAGAGGTGGGCCAGCATCGCTGAATTTCACCTCATTAGCATTTGCTGAGTAGAATCTCCCAGGCGAGCTTTGAAGATGGAGACAGTACGTTTAAAACCAATCTGCGCATTTTTATCGATTTATTCATAATATATTTTGACCCAGCCAAGATAAGTTTCAGTGCACAAGGTGCCAGGTAGTGTGCCTTTCCACTTCAGCATTTAATATTCAACTTCATCATGTAGTCTCGATACTCTACACAAATTAAACCGCCTTAAATTAAAATGCACGATAGTCGGCTTTAGCTAAATGTATGTAATTTGCAGAATGTTGGTAATACGGGATGACATTAAGAATATATGTATGATGCGTTGCACACATCGTGCTTGGGAGTAATCATGCGGTTTCAACGGTAGCGGGTATGCGGGCCAAATGCAAGCTATGATGAGACACCGCGCTACTCTACAAGTGCGAGGTCGACGCTGGCTGGTGTTCAACGTAGTTGTTTCGCAGCACTCTGGCACTGACTGACCGGGGGGAACGAACTTTGATCTTTGTCGCCCGTTGCAGGATGCGCGGAAGGCAGCATGCGATACCAGTCTGGTGCAGGCCACGGCCAATATGGAGCCGGTGGGCCGCATTCAAATGCGCACAAGACGAACGCTACGAGGTCACCTCGCCAAAATCTACGCCATGCACTGGGGCAGCGACTCGCGCTACTTGGTGTCGGCCTCGCAAGACGGCAAGCTGATCGTCTGGGATGCATACACAACGAACAAAGTGCATGCGATCCCTCTTCGATCATCGTGGGTCATGACCTGTGCCTACGCTCCGTCGGGCTCGTACGTGGCGTGTGGTGGCCTCGACAACATCTGCTCGATCTACAGCCTTAAAACACGAGAAGGTACGCGCGAGCCCCCATCACACTCCCCTCTTCATTCCATTGTTTCTGCTTAGCCATTCCTCTTTTTTCTCTCTCTCCATCTCTCTTCCTGTCTTTTAAGGACCATTTGGTCTCATCTCTCCACACATATCGATGGCCTTATAGTTCTCATATTTTCTCCCATTTCGACCTCTCTAACTCTCTCTTTCGTGTCTGCTTTGCGTTTATTCCTTTGTTTTCGACGAACATGTCACTATTCACCATCACGACAATGCAGTTTGTAAGTATGTCTAGTCAGAGATAGAGGGAAAGAGCGAGAGAAAGATGACTACGCGTGTGTTTATGCAGTGAATGTAGTTACGAGAATTTTGTACAGATGTGGCGGCACAAGGAAATCACAGTGAGACAATCTAAGCCTAAATTGTGGGTGGTCTAAGTGATTTAGCTCTAGTTTGGTACAAATGGTGGTAACTGATCAAATATATCACTAACGGGCTAGCTAGCTAGCTGGCCTAATTATCAGCTGGCCAGAATAGAACAGATGTATCATGTCTAACGCTCAGTATAGCATAACTTATATGTTTTATTCGTCTCTCATATTTTTATATTCGCTCGTTCGATTGCTTGCTCATGTCTTTGCATGTATGCTTGTGTTTGTTGTGCGTATTGGTTTGGCTCTTGGTCTCGCCCGCCTCGCCTCCTGGTATACCTGTCTTGTTCTGCGTGTGCACACACGATGATAGGCAATGTCCGTGTGTCCCGAGAACTGCCGGGCCACACGGGCTATCTGTCGTGCTGTCGCTTCCTCGACGACACGCAGATCGTCACGTCGTCGGGCGATATGACCTGCGCCCTCTGGGACATCGAGACGGGCCAACAGTGCACCTCGTTTACCGGCCACACTGGCGACGTGATGTCGCTGTCGTTGGCGCCCGATATGCGCTCATTCGTTTCGGGCGCTTGCGATGCCTCCGCCAAGCTATGGGACATCCGCGACGGTCTCTGCAAGCAAACGTTCCCCGGCCACGAGTCCGACATCAACGCTGTGACGTTCTTCCCGAACGGCTTCGCGTTTGCAACGGGCTCCGACGATGCGACCTGCCGCCTGTTTGACCTGCGCGCTGACCAAGAGCTGGCGCTTTACTCCCACGACAACATCATATGCGGTATCACGTCAGTGGCATTCTCTCGGTCCGGCCGACTGCTTCTCGCTGGTTACGACGATTTCAACTGCAACGTCTGGGACTCGATGAAAGCGGAGCGGGCCGGTACGTAGTAGCGACACTGTGACAACAGCAACAGCAGCATCAGCTGACGTTACGAGACCCGAGGAAAGCATACACCATTGTGTGTATGGCGTCTCCATTGTTGATACTATGCTCGCTTTTATCATTGGCATCATAGCAAGCATTATGACGCTGCACGAGGATCGCTATAGCCGCTGTCGCACAGCCGTTTCTTATGTTACGTGCACGGCAGGTCCTCTTGTTGATTGTGTGCGTCCTTTTTTTTTGTTGTTGCAACAGTTCTGTTGTCGTTGTCATGTTGTCACTTCAGTTAGTGGCTACGGCCGTTGCAATAGCGGCGATTTTTATCGCAGTAGTAGTAGTAGTACTAAGAACGATTACAATCATGCGCAGGCCTAGAAAGTCTTCGTAGTCCAGTAACGGTTATGCCAGATCGGCTATAACAAGGTCGAATCCATTCAAGACTTTGTTTGACTACTGTCATAATTTGCCCCGGTACCATATTTACTTTATTTTTATTAAATACATAGATATTTGAACTACTGGCAAATATTGGTTTCTGTTCTAGCAGCTAATATACAGATGTCTAAAAAGAGAGCATCTACTTATCAATTACATTGGATTCCTCTCAAATGAACGTTGCAAATGAGGAGTTGTTTTGCCTACTAATTGGAATTAATTTCTTTTTTTAGGAGTGCTTGCTGGTCATGATAACCGTGTATCCTGTTTGGGAGTGACAGAGGACGGCATGGCTGTCGCTACAGGATCTTGGGATTCCTTCCTCAAAATCTGGAACTAAGCAAGATTTCGGAAGTGCCCAAGGAGAAATCACAAGCGACAACAACCACAATACATACACACATGACTATGAACATGACATCTAAATGACAAACAAAGACAATAACAACCCCAACAACAATAATAACAAAATGATACTTGCGATACTATTGATTTTAGTTTATAGTCTAGTCGCAACACCAGGCGGATCTCCCGAGCAGAATTTGGTTCTCACTTGATTTTTCTCCGATGGCATATTCACGATTTTTGTTTGGTGAGAGCCGTACAGAGTCAGCGATTGAGCAGAGAGAAAGGCAGGAAGCGCGAGAGTGAAATAGCTATTTGTGTCTATGGGTGTGTGCGCGCGCGTGTGTGTGTGTAGGTATAAGAAAACTTAGACATATGTGTATGGGACATATGCGAGACAAGTGAATGCGTACGTATGAGTGAGATATATATATATATATATATAGGACAAGTCAAGGGGGACAAAATAAAGAGAGTAATAGAACACAGAGGAAAGAAATTAAACATTCACGAGATGACGACAACTGAATGATAATGATGATGTTAATAATGTGCCGTTATATAGTAGTTGAACTGAACCACGTGCCGTGTATAGGCAGACCGTGCGAAGGGAACACTGCATTGTTCTGCAGGAGAGCCCGGCGTCGCTCTGGTTGCTGTGGCAGTTCTTCAAAGAACGAATAGCACACACACATACATATACATATATATAAATATATATAGATAGCCACGCTCACAAGTGCGAGTACACACTTTCAAATACATGTGTACATATATGCCCATATACACACAAGCGTACACATGATTTTCGTCGTATACACGCACACACACATTTATATATACATATATATATAAACGAAAAACCAATCTGATGATGATTATCACTTTGGGAGAAACAAATATCTTCGGGAACCGGACACCGACGCACAACATCATCACGTACTCTTCATTGTCGGCGCATACTGTGCATTTTCCGTTTCCGTTGTTTCACCGCCGGGAACGCCACATGTAAACCTGGCCACGCCCGTAGGGAATGCGGTTTATTTTGATCATTTAGAGGCGCTAGCCTCCCCCACGACCAATGAAGATGCGTTACAATCGGACCGCTTACCTCCGTAGACTTTTGTTGACTTGTAGTCACGACTGCACATGGCAGAGTTATTACCACCCGCGTCATGATGTGATTTCGCCCTTCTGCGGTAACGCAGATTGTTTCTAACAAATCCAGAATGGTTTATAGATTGCCGGCTTGGAGCAGTCATGTTCTGCCACTATTATTACCGACACTACTAGAAGATTAGAAAGTTATTCGAGTGAGAACGCGTAATGCAGCCGCGACTTGGTTGGCATCTACGCACGTCGCCTCGTTATCCGGTTCCTGCTCGTCTTTAATTCTAATAGCCGTGTGGCTAATCCGAAACTGTGCAGGAAACCTCAAGGCTAATGGGGACATACATACGATATTAGGGCAGCACCTATAATTCAGCTGACCAGTAGGCAAAACCAAACTGCTCGGGGTGATCACAATCCACACCTTGGGTTGATGTTTCGCCTGGACTCTCCTCGATAAACAACAAACAAGTAACGACAACGACCACTATCATTGTGTTGATGACAATATAAGAAATGACGATATTGGACATCGTGTTAATACCACGCTTATTAATTATTTACTCGCTTTATGAATCTTCTCATGAATTCCTATATTTAATTAGTGCTCGCGTTGTAATTACTATTCTGTCAAGAAGGACTGTGTTTTCTAAATTGACGCTTGAGACATTTAAACAAAATATGAGTAACTAATATTATATTGTTGCTACAACAACTACTACTATCAGCAAACATAGCTGGGCGCCACTTATGCGGGGAAAATAATCACGGTCCTAATTCCAAAAGCCGACATTTGACGATTCGATATTTGTAGTGGAGGACAGCTGCTACTGCCACCCACCAGCGTACACCATTAAGCCACACAGAGAACCCATTCGGCGATCAGCCGTATCGTTTAAGGCCCTTCTATCAGGACACGAATAACTGCTAGATTACCGATCATGACCACACAAACAAACGACACCGGCGACATTTTGGCCCTCTATCTACGTGAGCTCTGTGTGAAGGACATTAGATGATGACCTATGCAAACGTGCACTTAGCTCTCCATTTCACAGTATCAAGCGTATGCAGCTCATATGTCCATTGTTGGCAGCACGCATGACAACAGTTCCATAATGAACGAATAAGCACGTGATCACAGCTAACGGCAACAACGAGGAAAAAGGCATTTTGCCGCCTACGGTGTCGCGTTGTCGGCATCACCCTCGTTCCGCGTTGAACGAGTGTGGCTCACATATTTACAAATTTACAATTGAGTATCAACTTCATTCAACCACTTGTAGGAACAAACAGAAAAAAAAGTATATGTCCGATAAACCATTATGGTTGGAACTCTGCAAACATAAGGAGGTGGTGGTTTTAGCGTTGGTCACCTCAATGGCTTCGTTTAATTTAGGTTTAATCGAGGGCGGTATGGATGATAGACGGTAATGATTACGTACGAGGAAGATGCGCGCCATTTTGCTCCAACCCAAACGAAAATAGCTTGCTTATGGAACCGATGAGGTAGACATTAAAGTCCGACTATCGAAACGCACTTGTTTTTGCCTAGGAAGAAATATTGTTTCGTATGTTGCCTTTCAGGCCTCACGCTTCAGTTGGTTTCGGGCTGTTTGACATCTGGAGTTAACTGCACTGCTGTGTAGATGGCTGTTGCCAACGCTGTTATGACCCCAATATAGCGCAATGCAGTACAGTAGCTCATATTAGCCCCTAATAAACAAGTGGCCGAGGCGGTCTCCTCTATCTGACCGGCCCAGACGCTGACAGTCATGCAGAGATGTCGGCCCTTCAAAAGCTTTGTTTGGGGAAGGCCGGGCGTTCAGCAAGAAATCTGTATTGAGGGCACCATTCACTTGTCATTTGATCTGATCCTAAAATAAGTATGATGTTTAATTGCATCCAGTCATCGTTATTATGATTGGTGGAGTATTACGACCATATATATGTTTGTTTGCATGTGGCGTATGTGGACAGTGATGACCCAGACATGTTGAATGGGAACCCTAGTGAGGTTGATGTAAGCTTGTTGCTACGATCATTCCTCACCCGCTATGAACCACCCAGTATTGCATCTTTGTTATTATGTTTTCGGTAGTAACGGCTGCAGATTTAGTGGTAGCAACAGTCAATTGTGGGGTTATGTACAACTAGCTAGGTAACAAATGTTTAGATTCCACGTTTTCTGAGTTTGATAGTCGCGTGTGGATAAACTGGACGTATTCCCTAGAACAAACTTTTAATTCGTAATTGTTTTTCGCTATTATTCTTACTTCAAATAGCTTAACAAAACGACTTGGCATGTCTTGTAATAGATACCTAATGACAATACCACATGTACAACATACACACTCACACAGATACGTGTCTGAGGAATATTTCATGTCGCAGCACAGAATGGGAAACTATGGAATTATTCGTGGATCGATGTGCTAGAGTGCAAACAGGGGTAGTGAAAATCGTGCAAACTATTGTCAATGTAAAAAAATACTAGGAGGGATAAAGATGAGGAAACAAAACAGAGAGGCAACCGACGTAATGCCACGGAAGCTCAAGCATATCAAGAGCGGGGAGTGTCTTTGACGGGAAGAGAGTAAAAAGCGACCCTATCGATCCTTTCTTCAACGCAATCGCTGGCTTTCTGTCATAATGGTGGCAGATATATATCACGTCGCACGCAGAATCAGGGGAAAGAACAGACAAGAAAAATCACGAAAACGAAAGACTGTAGTCATATGATGATTGCATAACTAATAATAATAATGATAATATTGCTAATTATCATATGAGAATAGATCGACGACTGTGGGAAATCTGGATAAGTAAGACCTTCTCTCAGAATCCATCAGGTGACCGGCAACGACATGGCAACGATGGGCGTAAAACTATTTGTTAGCGGCGGGACTGAGCACAGCTGCGTGTGCGTGATACGGCAGTGTGATTGGTTCAGGACGAAACACTGGTTGCGTAAAGAATGTGATGTACGAAATGGTAGAAAATCATAGTAAGAAACAGACAAATTAAAACAAAGAGGAAAAGCCACCAAGAGAGGTTGCAACAGGGTGCGATGTGAGGTGCCTTGTCGGAAGGCCGGCCGGCATCTGAGGACTAGAAAGAGATACCGATCGGCAGCCGGTGTATGACGGGAAGAGCAATTAATTGGTGATAATTGTGAGTGACTGCGTGACCTCAGATCGTACCGACGAGACACGTACACAACGAACAGCACAGGGCACTCTTTGCGGATAAGAGAAACGTTAGGCGTGAAAGTGAGCGCAGCTGTAGTTTTGACCGACGCTCATATGCGGTTGTGTGCTGCTAAGGTATGAGCGTGCCATGCCGTGCCGACTAACCAGCGATAAGGAAACATTAGGGCCTAGAAGAATTCAATACGGCTACCTACTTCTGACAAAGAGATGAGAATAATTAGTCTTAAGTACAAGAGGGGGATATATATAACATGAATGAATGAACAAATCGATTGTTTGTGCCTGTGTGTCGAATCCAAATAGATAGCAAAATTTATGCTTTGATTACCCCACCACGACCACGACTAGTATTGTTTGTTCTGGTTCTAATCTGCATGATAGTTACTGCTTGATTGAAGTGACCAACTAACGTGTGTGGTGTTATTTGTTCTTCGTCTATTACATCTAGTACTGCTACTAATATATATATATATATATATATATATATATATATAACTACGAAACTAATACTACTACTAGTACTACAGCTACTGCGGTTATGATTGATGTTACGACGACTCCCCCTGTTCTCTGGCGGCGGAGTGGATGGGCTGGGTGATTGCGATCATTTTATTCAAGAGCAATTTGACTGCCTCCAATATTGTGGGTGGGCGATATTAATTATGATGATAGTTATGATTATTATCGTTACTGTTGTTACTATAACTTACTATTGGAAAAAAATCGCGGCTTGTGATGGTGAGGCGAACCAGATATCACAATAGACGGGAAGATGATGGGGTGGTGGTAGTGGTGATAATAAAAACAACAGTAAGCAAATAACAAGTCTAACCGAACAGAAATGTCACGAAAGGAAGGAACAATACATGATTGTCGTTGCACCGCTTCTAAAACAGCGACGAGAAGGGAAGTGCCGGCCATAAGAGACATCAATGTGAAAATCTTCGACGCCACATGCAGACGAAATGACAGCGACGAAAAACAAGACAAACATGCACGTCGATGATCACATGGAAACACGCGCGAATTTATAGTTTTGCTGATTCAAACATGAACGACAGTATCGTGCCAGGTAAATGGTGAGAATGATGATGATGATGATGATGACGAAAATAAGGCAGAAAATCGTCGAAAAATGGCGAAGGTGTGACACAAGCTCGAAGCGATACGACGACGATGATCATATTATGCTGTAAATACTGACCGCGTAAGAACACCAACGGGAAATGAATCCCAGATGGCCGCACGAGTTCCAACATGAGAAGAACGGTGAGAAATAGGCGAATATGAGCAAAAAGAAAAGAGTAACATCCTAACAAACACACATTCAAGCAATCGATTACAAACAGCAACAACAATAACATCAACAACAGCAACTGGGAAGAACGAAATCAGTAGCAGCAATTCGTTCGCAAGGAACCGTGCGGCGATCCTCGATTTGTCGCTGGCTCATTCATATAAATGGAATAGTCTAATTATAATAATTGTAGCTTCAATAATTACGACTGTTCTAATAGTTGCGATTACTACGCTGCTCTATGATTAGGGTTTTTAATGAGACACGTAACCGTCAGACACGACAAGATTTACACACATACACACACATCGATACGCAAACGCATGCACAGAAGACACGCTTAGATGAATGAGTCTTGAGAGATTGTGGATAATGATTCCGGCGGCAAACAGTCAGTCACATGACCACGGGACAGATGTATTATGACTATTAATAGAACAACCAATAGTATATACTCTCATTATTATAACAATATTTATTAATGATTATGATTAATATCGAATAATTAAGTCGATGACCATAACATGGTGTATGTAATAGATTCGCAGCCAACCGGTGTCCGTACCAATACGATGTAGACACACGGCACAAAATGCGCGAGAAGACTTCGATAGCAGAAGTAGGAGACGAACAAGGCAGCAGCAGCAGCGCAAACAGAAGCAGATCAGCAACTGAAGTTTCTGAACAGAGCACGCAAGAGAGAGAGAGAGAGAGAGCATGCGCGAAGCAGAGATATAGGAAGAATAGCGGGGGACAGATATAGCGAGAAAGAGAGACAGTACGATGGCGCGAATGAGTGGTCTTATATTCTTTGGGGACCATGCCGCCGAACAGACAGATAGATGAAGGTTTTGTTGGGCTGATGAACGTGTGCCGTAGTGTAGTGTTCAATCGACGACGCAAAGCGCCCGACGACCGTGAATCGTGACAGTACCGCCCCAACACATGCTGCGGCATATGCATGCATGCATGCATACACTTGTGCATGTCCACATGAATACATGTACATATATACATGCATGCGGCGAGAGTGTGTTCGATTTGTTGTTGGTCGTACAGCAGCAGCAGCAGCAGCAGCAACAACAATGCACCCACTACCACGCCGTCTCTACAGCTTACGGCTGTCTAACGGCGAGGATGAAACTATGTGAAAAGCGCCAATGACAGCCAACGCTGCGTCGCAGAAGCCGTGGCTCCGTTTTCGCGGCGGCGACGCCGACAGCAGCCAATAATACGGTATGTAGCCCATCTGCGTGTGGTCAGCGTCTGCCTGTTTGGATTGCAATCGATGTATGATGTTCTCTGTTTTGCGCTTTTTGCCTTTCTTTCCGTGTGCTCTGTATCTTCGCTCTGTGTATGTCTCTCTCTCTCTCTCTCTGTCTCTCTTACAGACACACAGACAGACACACACACACATACTGTCTCTGCTTTGACCTTGTAATGTACCGCCGAGACACCGAATAATATGGATAACAAAGAAGAAGAAGAAAAAGACGGCGTTGACGAAGAAGAAGTGGAACGGATCAACAAAGAACTGCCAGTATAGTATCTTCTTGTATGAGAGTGAAAGCGCGCACACAACATGGGGCGAGAGAAATATGAGCGAATGAGAGTGAGACAGAGAGGGAGAGCGAGAGTGTGGGAGAGTGTGTGTGTAAACGAACACGGGGATATAAAAGGGGAATCTATATACGTGCATGCACACATGTACACAGACACATTTCGATGCCAGACACAGTCTTGAAGCAGTAGCAGCAGCAGCAAGAACAACAACAACAGACGCTGGGGCGGACGAATAATAACGAGGGAAAGCGGCCTAGCAAACATGGCGTCATAATCGCCAGCATCATGCATGGCGTCATTGTCGCATGTCCCCCACTCGGAGGCAGAGAGAATGTGCCTCACCAACAAAACGAGCTGAAACGACTGCGAATCATACACGAACTCGGCCGCGGCTGTCGTCGTCGTCGTCGTCGCTGTCACGCGCACCACCGCCATACGGGCGCAGGCGTCAGCGCCCCTCTGGCGCCTGCAACCCCTGGGGGTCCCTGGCTGACCGCGCGCGGCAACCGGTTGCCACTGGTCGAGCGCCCAGCGAGCTGCCGGGCTTCGCAGTCATTTCATCTTACAAGCCGGCCACTGACACCCCCCGGCTTTCACTACCGATGTTCCTAGCAGCGACACTAGCGGTGAAACGGACAGCTAGACAGACTGCGTAGCAACAACCACAATAACAACAGCAGCAGCAACACTAAGAAATAACAAGCACCACTCACCGCCACAACAACAACAACAGCAAACAAACAACGAAATTGCGAGCAATTGAAGAATGACAGCGCAAATACAATGCGAAACATGTGAGCTCCGGATGACTCGGCCGAACAAAATAGGAGGAAGAGGAGTTTTCATGATCGCTTTAGACGAAACAACCGTGCGAACACATACATAGACAGACAGACATACGGCCAGCCACCGTCACACACACACATACACATAACCCACGCGACTACAAAAACAGACAGACCGACAGACAGAGAGCCAGAAAAACAGAGAGCAACGGGGACAATAAGCGAGTAAATCCCCATTGACCACCTTTTTATCATCGCGGTCACGCACGTTGTCGTCCTCGATTTCGTTGCGCGCAGTGCCACCTTGGCACGTCCACGATCTATATATATATATATATGTGTGTGTGTGCTAAGAACATCATTGGGCACTATGCTACAGGGAAGAGGAGTTTTCTTAGCAAATAGCTATGCTGCTAATACTACTACTACTACTACTATCATGACCAACTGATGAAGTTAGCTAGCTCGATGGCAGGGCAAGTTGTTGCTCCGAAAGAGACGACAATAGGGACAACGAGCCAGACAGGGAGCACAGTGTCGCTCAACAATACACGACGACCTTGGTGGTCCTCGAAGGACAAGTGCGGAAAAATGGGCATAGCGCAGGTTGCTGGGGAGGCAGGTGACAGTATTGTGGTCATCAACACGAACATTATCATTATAATCATCGTCATTATGATACATTCAATCGCCGGACAACATAACAACGATAATGAGTGTTAAGTATTGCTTTGAATATGGCGCTTGGGGCTGCTTTACTTAATCTCATCGAGCGGGTGACCAGCCCTATATATATATATATATATAAGCATAGTTGTTTTTTAAATGCTGCTGCTACCAACAGCACGGAGAGCTTGCTGGCAGAGAGCAGCAGCGAGTGATTAATTGTCCTTGATTCAACTGAGCAACTCCTTTGTTTTGCGGGTGAGACGGCCAAGTCGTTCATGTGTGAGTATGAAAGTGTTTACACGTGTGTTTGTGAGGCTATAGCTGGGAAGTTGTGGCCGCGGTCAGCAGAGGACATGATGTTCTGTCCTCACTTGACCAAGCTGACCAAGCAATTTCTAGCCGGCCCTCCAATCGCCCGGCTTTCGGACCAACAATACCACTCGGGTTTGGTTGTGTTTTCGAGCCACAACAGCAGCAGCAGAAGCAATACCAATACTAAGGCTTATTGCTTGCCTGGGTTGCCTTGTTAGATACACGTACAGGCGTCGGGCCCGGAAACAGCGATTTCGCGTGCAGAGGAAACCGTAGCTGCTGATTGATGTCCTATGTAAAAATCTCCCAAAAAAGATGTGTCTCACCATCGACATCGTCTCGAGCAACATCAACAACACAAGGAACAACAGCAAAGAAATACAACGCCCACGCTATCTCCCACTCAGGCGCTTAGCGTACGGCGCGAGCGCCTAGCTCAGTGAACTTAACTGAAGAACGACGAACGCAAACTAATGCGACGTTAGTAGGGCAATGCGCTCATCCAATCGCCCTCAGTAGTTTGCGGTTGGCAACAACAAAAACAACAATAATAACAACAGCAACAACAACAACACCAACAACACCGACGGCGACAACGTGTCTCTGTCTGGCTGGTATGTATTGGATCCCAGAAGTGGCGTGCTGGCTGCGATCTGGGCTATGCTCGCGTGTTAATAATGAACTAAACATTGATATAAACGTTTGCACACACACACAGACGACGACGTAGACCACACATAACATGAGCACCCCACAGAAACACACAAACATATAGTAGGACTATATAAACGGTGTCTGTCGCGGCCGGGTCGGCAAAACGTTAGTTAGATTACCATTTCATACTAGACACAACGTCGCGGTCCAAAGTAGGTCGCGGCCACCGGAAGCACTGCAACACTGACAACACAGCGATAACAACAACAACAACAGCAACACAAAAATGACACCGTCAACAGAAACAACCACAACAAGAACGTAACGACACCACGCACCGTCCCGGCCCACATGTCTGTAAGAATAACTGGGATTTTAATAATGCGTATTGCGTCGTAATAATAAGATAATAATAATAATAATAATAGTTACGATTATTATTACTATTACTAAAATGATGATTATTATTACTATGACGATAATTATGATGATAATGATGATGCTGATGCTGAAGATGGCGGTAAAACTGAAAAAATGATGATGATGATGATGATCACATTGCTGGCTATGACGAAGAAGAAGAGGATGGTGGTGGTGAATATTAATGCTATTATTTAAGAATTATTCTAATGGTTGGACGTTGAAGAAGCTACTACGACGTACGAGAGATGTGAAAAGGGGAGATGAGAGATCGTCGCGCATCGTATGCGCGCCGCAAAACGGGATAGCTGGATAGCTTTGACCATTTGACCGAGAGCTAAGCTAACCAATAACAGCAGCTGGATCAGGTTGAATTCGAGAGCAAGAAGCAACAGACAGAGAAAGCGAGAGAGAGATAGAGTAAACACAGGCGGCGATCGATGATAATATGGATGATTAAATAACTATCAAGCTGATATACTGATTGATACAATGATGATGATGATGATGAAGAAGAATCTGTGAGACTGCGGTGGATCTAAATAAGAAGAGGCGGTATGAAAGCGGAGGCAGACTCGAAAGCCTCGCCGACGGAAGGCCCAACGTCAGAGGCGTCAACAACTCCTGCCGCCTCGATACTACCCCCCCCCCCCCGCCCCCCGAGTGCAGACGACGGCTCTAGATAGCGTAAATAAATAATTGAAAATAAATACAACAACACCAATAACAACAACAATAAACGCTTGCGTGTTTTTCTTTGTCGATGTCTGTGCTACTTCACGCTAATGTTGACCTGTTCTGGACGTACATCCTTGCAGGTTTTGAATGAGTTGTGTTTGTGTCCTTACTGATCGGGTTCATTGCTTTCATGGCGAACCAGGACAAGGGGGTATTTTGTCTTCAGTTTTGTTTATCTGCGTCTGTCCAGCGACACATTCAGTCGCCATCACGCTGTGATTTCAAGATTCAATTAGACTTTATACTAAATATGTACCGTAAGCCCACAGTGAGATAGTAATGTCATTCCGCCTTTAACTGTCAATAAGTCTCAGCCGGGGTGCTGGGTACTTAATATACTAGCCTTGCGACAGGCCTCCTCAAAGACTACGTTCATATCAACGTATTTAGTGCCCCTTCTCGGGCGCATGGAGCAGCTTTCAGATAGAAGGCCGTCCTTGCAGGTATGGAATTCGCAGATTGGAGCTACTATTCGAACAGCTGCCATAATGCGGAACGAGGTATTGCCCAATGGTGTCTAGTCACGGCGAAGAGTGGTCGCAAGGACACCATAGCTAGTGTCCCCAACTGCAAACAGCGGTCGGACGTATCTTACCATTGACGCAATTACTTGGGAGGGCCAAAGAAGATTTTTTTTTTAAATTTTGCCTACGTAAGACTTTTTACTTTTTTAATCTATCTGTTCCACTGTTTATTCAGGTCAGTGTTTTTTACTTTGTTTGGAAATGTGGCACTTTTATTATAGGTATTATTTTGTTCAGGTTGTCACGCTAGTATTGAGGAGGTATTCTGTCTTTAGAGGCTTTAGTTGGCTCAGGAGCTTAGGTGCTGCCTAAGCGTTTGCTTGCAATTGCTTCTGGCGAAGAAAGCTTATTTCGTAATGTTTATTCTCTATAATTGTCGAAGGTAGCGAAATTGTCATATCTCACCACACGCTCAACCCTTACTGTAGAGGTGCGTCGAAGCTCGTCGTCACCTGGCGAGCCTGGTGTTCGGGAGTCGCCTCCTTCCTAATTCCTAACTGGCACCTCGACTTTGACTAGCCCCAGTCAAACTATGGTAACATTTATTTTATGTATAACTGCATTCTTACCTGTTTTCAGGGTCAGGATAGAATTTAATCATGTTGTCGTCTCTGTTCACTCTTGTGCAACGTCATTATGTAGCCGACTACCTTTCTGAGAGGCACTCCCTTTACCAGAGAGAATCCGGTACCCCGTCCTTCTTCCAGGGCTTTGGAAAGCAAAATGGTATGTTCCGCGTCGCTCGATTCTCTTGAGTTACGTAGCACACTGGTATACGTGTGCTGTTTTTGCCAATGTCGACCGTGTAGCTCTGAAACTGGGTGCAGGTTTCTAGGACGCGTTTAACACCGTCAACTGAGACGTACTCGTGACAGCGCTGAAGCCTAAGAAGATTTTTCTCTACTTACGCCGCATCGTATTTTCTAACATGGACGGTCGCAATTTCTTCTTTGGAGCCCAGACTCAGGAAATCTGCAGGGCTCTGCCTCGGCCGGTTCTTTGGAACTTGGCTAACGATAGGGTTTTACGACTCAGAGGCATTCCCGACGGAGTTCAAGCTATCGCCCACGCGCCTGTAAGGAATCCTCAGCAAACCTCGTGCTCCTACGCATCCAAGGCTGGACAGAGGAACACCACCTTCAATTAGCTCCTCAAGGAACAGAAGCCCCTTATTTAACCGGGAGAACCCGGTATCGTTGCCCCCCTCTAAGTGGACCGGGTTAACCAGATACAATAAGATCATTTAGCAGAGATACAAAAAACCCTTCTCATTCATTAACATACAAGAGTATAAAGACAAGAAGTTTCTGTGTTTTGTCTTTGCGATCTCCTGACTCACTCATTTCAGTGCGCTGTAGGCCAAAGGACTTGGCCTATTTCCGGATTTACACATAAGAACCAGGTTTGCCTTTTCCATAGGTCAAAGTCAGGAAGAACTCTGGCCGTAACACAACAAATTGTTTCGAGGGGGGCTCAGAGGTTTACTGTCGAGGCCAGGGGCCTTGCCAGGCGCTAGTCAGACACTAAGAAGTACCTCAGGAATGTCCCACTTTACAACTAGGAACTCCCTAATGCCCCTTCGGGGCTGCACCGGAAAGAGAACAGGACTATCTCCCGCACGTCCAGTTAAAGCTTAAAGAGAGCAAAAGAGCTCTCCGGAGTTTGGCCATGATGATCTGGTACGACTGCTTGATAAAGTATTGGTGAAATATAATAAACATAGTACTGGTATGTTCTAGGCTCCAAGGGACTTACACGAAGACGCGGAGCTAGTCGAGTAAATTAAAGGAGGAAAAAAATAATAAATAAAAGGAGAAAGGGACGAAAGAGATCTGTGGGTGCAATACCTTTTCTACAATAAAAATACTAATTTTTAGTAAACGAGGCCTTCCAGTGTCTCTAACCGCATGTTCGTTATATTTTTTCTAATCATTTGGCATAGGTAAATTTAGCTTGTTTTCCCACTGGAATTTGCAGTTTTACTAGGAGCAGAATCTTGTACCACAAACTCTTAGCTCAGCGGGGCAACGCGATCTCAAGTTTGGGATCGCTTGCCGAATGGTGCAGACCAGGGCTGCTATAGGCTGAAAGTTAACACGTTCACACGTTTATAACAAGTTTGTTCTAAAGACGAGCGGGTTCTAAGGACGAGCGGGTTCTAGGAACGATATGGTTTTAAGAACAAGCCGGTTTTTAAAACGAGCCGGTTCTAAAAACGAGCTGGTTCTTAGAACAACACGGTTTTAAGGACAATACGGTTCTAAGAACGAACCGGTTTTAAGAATAAGCTGAATCAAGGACAAGCTGGTGCTAAGAACAATTTGATGGAAGAAGGAGTTGGTGTTAAGAACGAGCCGGTTTTAAGGACTACACGGTTCTAAGAACAAGCCGGTTTAAAGGACAACACGGTTCTAAGAACGAGCCGGTTTTAAAGACAACACGGTTCTAAAAACGAGCCGGTTCTAAGAAGGAGTCGTTTCTAAGAACGAGCCGGTTCTAAGGACAACACGGCTCTTAGAACGAGCCGGTTGAAAAAACTAGCCGGTTTTATAAACGAGCTGGTTCTAAGAACGAGCCGGTTCTAAGAATGAACTGGTTCTAAAAACGAGCCGGTTGTAAGAACGAGCTGGTTCTTATAACGAGCTGGTTCTTATAACGAGCTTGTTCTAAGAACGAGACGGTTCTAAGGAAAACATGGTTCTAAGAACGAGCCGGTTCTAAGGACAACACGGTTCTTAGAACGAGCTGGTTCTAAGAACGAGCTGGTTCTTAGAACGAACTTGTTCTATGAACGAGCGGGTTCTAAGGACAACACGGTTCTTAGAACGAGCCGGTTCTAAGAACTAGCCGGTTGTATGAACGAGCCGGTTCTAAGAACGAGCTGGTTCTTAGAACGAGCTTGTTCTAAGAACGAGCGGGTTCTAAAAACGAGCCGGTTCTTAAAACAAGCCGGTTCTAAGAACGAGCTGGTTCTTAGAGCGAGCTGGTTCTTAGAACGAGCTGGTTCTTAGAGCGTCACGGTTCTAAGAACGAGTCGGTTCTAAGAACGAGCTGGTTTTTAGAGCGAGCTGGTTTTTAGAACGAGCTTGTTCTTAGAGCGGCACGGTTCTACGGACAATACGGTTCTAAAAACGAGCCGGTGTTAAGAATGAGCTGAATCTAAGAACACGCTGGTTCTAAGAACAATTTGGTTGGAAGAATAAGTTGGTGTTAAGAACAAGCTGGTTTTAAGAACAACACGTTTCTAAAAATAACCCGGTTTTAAGGACAACACGGTTGTAAAAACGAGCAGCTTCTAAGAACGAGCTGGTCCTATGAACAAGCCGGTTCTAAGAACGAGCCGGTTCTAAGAACGAGCCGGTTCTAAGAACGAGCCGGTTCTAAGAACGAGCCGGTTCTAAGAACGAGCCGGTTCTAAGAACGAGCCGGTTCTAAGAACAAGCCGGTTCAAAGAACGAGCCGGTTCTAAAACGAGCTGGTTCTATGAACGAGCCGGTTTTAAAACGAGCTGGTTCTAAAACGAGCCGGTTCTAAGGACAATACGGTTCTAAAAACGAGCTGGTTTCTTGAACGAGCCTGTTCTAAGAACGAGGTTGTTCTAAGAACGAGCTGGTTCTAAGAACGTGCTGGTTCTAAGAACGTGCTGGTTCTAAGAAAGAGCCGGTTTTAAGAACAAGCCGGTTCTAAGAACGAGCAGGTTCTTAAATCGAGCCGGTTCTAAAACGAGCTGGTTTTAAGAACGAGCCGGTTCTAAAACGAGCTGATTCTAGGAACAAGCCGGTTCTAAGAATGAACTAGTTGTCAGAACGAGCTTGTTTTTAGAACGAGCTTGTTCTAAGAATAAGCTTGGTCTAAGAACGAGCTGGTTCTAAGAAAGAGCTGGTTCTAAGAAAGAGCCGGTTCTAAGAACGAGCCGGTCCTAAAATCGAGTCGGTTCTAAAAACGAGCCGGTTCTAAAAACAAGCCGGTTGTAAGTACGAGCCGGTCCTAAAAACAAGCCGGTCCTAAAAACGAGTTGGTTCTAAAAACGAGCCGGTTCTAAAAACGAGCCGGTTCTATGAACGAGCTGGTTCTCAAAACGAAGCCGGTTATAAGAACGAGCTGGTTCTAAGAACGAGCTGGTTTTAAGAACAATTTGGTTGGAGGAATGAGTTGGTGTTAAGAACAAGCCGGTTTTAAAAACAACACGGTTCTAAGAATGACCCGGTTTTAAGGACAACACGGTTGTAAGAACGAGCTGGTTCTAAAAACGGGCAGCTTCTAAGAACGAGTTGATTCTAAGAACAAGCCGGTTCTAAAAACGAGCCGGTTTTAAGAATGAGCTGAATCTAAGAACAAGCTTGTTCTAAGAACAATTTGGTTAGAAGAATGAGTTGGTGTTAAGAACAAGCCGGTTATAAGAACAACACGGTTCTAAGAATGACCCGGTTTTAATGACAACACGGTTGTAAAAACGAGCTGGTCCTAAGAACGAGCAGCTTCTAAGAACGAGCTGGTTCTATGAACAAGCCGGCTCTTAGAACGAGCCGGTTCTAAGAACAAGCCGGTTCTAAAAACGAGACGGTTCTAAGAACAAGCCGGTTTTAAGAACGAGCCGGTTCTAAGAACGCATCGGTTCTAAACCGAGCTGGTTCTATGAACGAGCCGGTTTTAAAACGAGCTGGTTCTACAACGAGCCGGGTGTAAGAACGAGCTGGTTCTTAGAACGAACCTGTTCTAAGAACGAGCTTGTTCTGAAAACGAGCTGGTTCTAAGAACGTGCTGGTTCTAAGAAAGAGCCGGTTTCAAGAACAAGCCGGTTCTAAAAAGAGCTGGTTCTAGGAACAAGCCGGTTCTTAAAATGAACTGGTTGTCAGAACGAGCTTGTTTTTAGAACGAGCGTGTTCTAAGAACAAGCTTGGTCTAAGAACGAGCTGGCTGTAAGAACGAGCTGGTTCTAAGAAGAAGCTGGTTCTAAGAAAGAGCCGGTTCTAAGAACGAGCCGGCTTAAGAACGAGCTGATTCTTAGAACGAGCTGATTCTTAGAACGAGCCGGTTCTTAGATCGAGCCGGTTCTAAAACGAGCTGCTTCTAAAAACGAGCCGGTTCTAAAAACGAGCTGGTTCTTAGAACCAGCTTGGTCTAGGAACGAGCTGCCTTTAAGAACGAGCTGATTCTAAGAACGAGCTGATTTGAAAAAAAAGAGCTTGTTCTAATAAAAAGCTGGTTCTAAGAACGAGCCGCTTCTAAGAACATTACTGTTCTAAGAACTAGCCGGTTCTAAAACGAGCTGGTTTCAAAAACGAGCCGGTTCTTAGAACGAGCCGGTTCTAAGAACGAGCCGGTTGTAAGAACGAGCCGGTCCTAAAAACGAGCCAGTCCTAAAAACAAGCCGGTCCTTAAAACGAGCCGATTCTAAAAACGAGCCTGTTCTAAAAACGAGCCGGTTCTGAAAACGAGCCGGTTTTATGAACGAGCTGGTTCTTAAAACGAGACGGTTCTAAGAACGAGCTGGTTCTAAGAACGAGCTGATTCTAAGAGCAATTTGGTTGGAAGAACGATGTTGGTGTTAAAAACAAGCCGATTTTAAGAACAACACGGTTCTAAGAATGAGCCGGTTTTAAGGGCAACACGGTTGTATGAACGAGCCGGTTCTAAGAACGAGCAGCTTCTAAGAACAAGCTGGTTCTAAGAACGAGCCGGTTTTAATAACGAGCCGGTTCTAAAAACGAGCCGGTTTTAATAACGAGCCGGTTCTAAAAACGAGCCGGTTTTATGAACGAGCTAGTTTTTAAAACGAGCCGGTTCTAAGAACAAGCCGGTTTTAAGAACAAGCCGGTTTTAAGGGCAACACGGTTGTATGAACGAGCCGGTTCTAATAACGAGCCGAATCTAAGAACAAGCTGGTTCTAAGAACAATTTGGTTGGAAGAATGAGTTGGTGTTAAGAACAAGCCGGTTTTAAGAACAACACGGTTCTAGGAATGACCCGGTTTTAAAGACAACACGGTTGTAAGAACGAGCTGGTTCTAACAACGAGCAGCTTATAAGAACGAGCTAGTTCTAAGAACAAGCCGGTGTTAAGATCGAGCCGGTTTTAAGAACGAGCCGGTTCTAAAAACGAGCCGGTTCTAAGAACAAGCCAGTTCTAAGAACGAGCCGGTTCTAAGCACGAGCCGGTTCTATAACGAGCTGGTTTTATGAACAAGCCGGTTTTAAAACGAGCTGGTTCTAAAACGAGCCGGGTGTAAGAACGAGCTGGTTCTTAGAACGAGCCTGTTTAAAGAACGAGCTTGTTCTAAGAACGAGCTGGTTCTGAGAACGTGCTGGTTTTAAGAACGTGCTGGTTCTAAGAACGTGCTGGTTCTAAAAAAGAGCCGGTTGTAAAAACGAGCTGGTTCTAAGAACGAGCAGCTTCTAAGAACGAGCTGGTTTTAAGAACAAGCCGGTTCTTAGCACGAGCCGGTTCTAAGAACGAGCCGGTTCTAAAAACGAGACGGTTCTAAGAACAAGCCAGTTCTAAGAACGAGCCGGATCTAAGAACGCGCCGGTTCTAAACCGAGCTGGTTCTAAAAAAGAGCCGGTTTCAAGAACAAGCCGGTTGTAAAAACGAGCTGGTTCTAAGAACGAGCAGCTTCTAAGAACGAGCT